>JAUDYJ010000004.1:42296808-42856808 GCA_030761175.1 Masticophis lateralis | reverse complement strand
ACAGATCAAAATTTAAAAATAAAGGAAGTGCTGTTTTTGTTGATGGTAAACTAAAATTAAAAGTGATTTTTCTATGTATTGAGAAATGGAAAACTGTGTTAATTTCAGTTTTATGTGATTTCTTTCTTTTGTGAATCATATGATTCACCTGCAAAAAAGTATAAGCACCTATCAGTCAGTGAATATGATTTAGAACAAGTCATTGTTTTTAAAGCAACAAGCAAGATGCAAGGTAAGGATGATGGCTTCATGGTTAAGTGCAGAGCAATAATTTCCACCTTTTATAAAATTTATAATTACTGTATTTTTTGAAGTATAAGACGCACCTTACTTTTTGGGGAGGAAAATAAGAAAAAAGCTGATTGGTGGGTGGATTAGCAACAGGTTCGTTGGTGTGAGCTCTGTACCTTGCTTTTTTTTTTTTTTTTTTTTTGCCTCTGAAACTTCTGAAACTCTGTTTCAGGAAAAGAAAATCCTGCCTCTGAAAGCCTCCAAAACAGAACTTCAGGGAAAAAAAAGGCTTTTTTTCTGAAACTTTGTTTAGAGGCACTTTTTTTTAAGCTTCTTTCAGAGGCTTTTATTCTCAAGGAATATCTGTACTCTGTTCAATGTCCTTTCTGTGGTATTGGTATATAGATTAACCTCTTCCGATCTGTTGATTATTGTATCATTCTCGAGATTTGTTAGCATAGTTTTGTTAGAACCTTTACTGATTCTTCTTTTGTTGCTTGCCATATTATCTTAGATAAAAGCATTTCAGAGGCTTTTTTTCTGAAACTTCTTTCAGAGGCTTCTTTCAGCCTCTGACATCTCTGTTTGCAAGGCCGGGCAGCCTACATTCGGAGTATAAGACGCACCCAGATTTTCACCTTCTTTTTTGGGGGGGGGGGAAAGGTGTGTCTTATACTCTGAAAATTACAGTAACTTGAAGTTTGTAATACAAATATGATATTCTGAACTTTGTTAACTTTAGTGAGGTATCTAGTGAGGTATCTCACAGAAACAATGAAAACAAATATTATGTTTAAGATTTTTCAAAAACATTGGATCCAACTGAATAAAACAAATATATTAACACTTCTACTGTGTCCTTACACTTTGTATAATTTTTGGTAATCAATTTAGTAATATATTTGTAAAACTAAACTAAACAAACACAAAAGAATACAACTATACATTAAAAAATCACATCTGTTTTCTTTTTTCATTTTCTTCATTTTAAGAAGACACATTAATTCACAGTGAATTCAGTGAATTGTCCAGGTCTGGGCTATCCCAAGGTCACCCAGCTGATTTTTTCAGTAACCTAACTTTTGGAATTGACTGAGAGTGATTTTGTCAATGTTGATGATATTCAAGTGGTGCTCCAGATGTTTTGGAATTTCACCCAAGGCATCTATTACTATTGTTACTATCTTTGCTTTCTTTGGCAGCAATCATTCTACCTTTATTTCAAGATCTTTATATTCTGATGTTTCTTCAGTTCTTTGTCTTCTACTCTTTTGTCTTCAGTTATTGCACTGTACAGACTTGTTGTCTTCTGACTCTTTTTAATAGCTGTTAAATCTTGGCTGTTATTAAACACTGTCCAGACTTCCAATAACTCTGGGTGGTAAAATAAATTCTGTGTTTATACAAACATTTTGAGGGCTACTATAAATATTGGTTTTTCACTTGCTGATTTAATTTTTTTTGAATAGGCATAAAAATGCATAACAAAATCTATTATCCTGAAACATTTTGCAGGTTCAATTTATTTTATTTCCCTTTACTCATATGTGCCAACTTAGTGTGAAATATATTCCATATATTGGTTATAATATAGCAAGAACCACATAAATTTTAAAATGTTACTTGAACTTTCTGCTTCTTACACCAATTTATTTTCCTGAATTATATTTTTTCCCTTAAGAATGTAATTATATTAACCAGTGATCAGTATTAATTGCAAAGATACATTTTTCAAACATATTAGGCTATAATAATACCCAAATTTGGAGATCATTATTCAAAAGAGCAAATCAGCCACAGCACTTTTAAGAAGTACTTACATATTACTGTGCTTATGAATATAAACATTAATTTCATATATATAAAACTATAACCTATAAAACAAAGTGTTTGCATTTAAGACTGAATACAATATATATATCTAGAAGAGTGTGTGTGTGGGTGGGTAAGAAAGATCTGCTACTCTACTGCCATAATTCTCTGTTTCTCTCTCTTTCTTTTCTAACAATGTAATGTGGCAGTGTTACTGTGGTAGCAGATGAAATGAGAATTATGATATGTTTTCTGTTACTCAAAATTTGCTAAAATCTGCAAGTCCATCGTTGTGTTATATGGGCAATTTGACAGTGGAATTCTAAGGAGGTTTACTCAGAAGTAAGTTCTACTGAGTTCATATAACTGGGTAAAACATTTAGAATCAGAAATTAGTGAGATTATATGAATATAAAAATTAAATATATCATTTATAAAAATCTAAATCCATTTTATTATATCAGGAAAGATTATCCTTTCATTCCAATGGAAGAAATAAATATCACTATTCTCACTGTACTGATAATTCTTCAATTAAATGTTCAAATTCTAGGGAAAAAAGGAAAATCTTTATTGGTATGCAATAAAGATGAATTGAATGGTATGAATTGAATGGACCATTAATGCTTCATAATAATTACTTCATAATTGAAATGAATTGCTTTAAATATTTTGGGAGTGTTTTTAAATGGCCCATATTAAATGCAAAATAATTGCTTTGTAATAAACACAATAATTTCCAAAGCAAGACATTTTAAATTTAAACTGGTTCAAATTTCAAATGTTTTTCATGCTACTAGAAATCTTATAGCTTTTCTCAATATATATACAAATGATGAAAGTAATATAATGATGAATGTATACATATACATACATACCCATATTTGTTTGGTTTTAGTTAAGTAACAAACTAGGGATACTTTGAAGTGTATAATAGTTTGCACGCTGTATAATATCTAGAAGCATTTTATAATTGAACAGCAGTAGCTGTATTTTGTGAGGATCAAGGTTTTTGGTAACATGCAATTAAGTTTTTAGATTATGATGGTATTACATATAGCATTAAATGGTAATTAGTTTTTGACAGTTGAAAACTTATAAGGTTTCAGGTTTCATATTTGGAGCCTGTCAATATCAATGAAGGCAGGTGTGACAAGTTTAAGATGTTCAGATTAGAATGTAATCTTTTACACTGAAGATGCATTGTTCAATTTTTCTTCATTTAAAATTATAATCAGCAGAGTGCAAAAATGGCATATTTAACCGTTTGCAAATATCTTTTAAAAGACCTCAATTATGAACTATCTAGCAAACTATTTCTAGGAACTCAGTAGCAAGCAGAAATTTTTTTAAATCGATTCCAAAATTTTATCTGTTGGGCACCATGGGCTCTTACCTATTGTTATTAAATTGTTAACTTTGGTATAGTATTCATGAAAATTCATTTCCAAACTAAAACATTTTTTCAAAATAAATATGGCTATAAATTTACAGTATATGATGTCAGAATCCAGAATGGATTGATAGAATTAAATATTATAATAGTAAACAGAAATTGGGTGCAGCAACAGCGAATTAAATATATATTATTTTTTACTTAATTTAAAGTTGTACAGAACATGCAGGATTTTATTAATTGATCTTGTTGGTAATTATTTCTTGCTATTTTTGACTATATTTCCTGAAATTCTTTTCGTGTTTATGTACATACTCTGACAGATTATATCACAATTTACTAACAGTGTCTACCTACGAGAAGAAGCTGAATGGTAAGCTTTACCAGAGGGCCTTTGGGCTCTGGCACCACATATTATGATCGTTTGTCTTATTTTTACATTGTCATATATTATTTCTTTGTTTTGTGAGCTACCAAGACTATTGTGAATGCATACACAGTTCATTAATAAATGAAAACATGAATAAATGTCCTCTAATCCTCATTTTCAGCCCCCTCCTTCCTTCCTTCCTTCCTTCCTTCCTTCCTTCTTCCCTCCCCTCCCCTTCCTTTCCCCTTCCTTCCTTCCTTCCTTCCTTCCTTCCTTCCTTCCTTCCTTCCTTCTTCCCTCCCCTCCCCTTCCTTTCCCCTTCCTTCCTTCCTTCCTTCCTTCCTTCCTTCCTTCCTTCCTTCCTTCCTTCCTTTCTCTCTCTCTCTCTCTTTCCTTTCCTTTCTTCTTTCCTTTTCTTTTCTTTCTTTCCTCAGAATCACTTTTACTGCCACCAGAGTCACCTAGGTGAGAATGGCAGTATAAAAATTTAATAAATAAAAATCATAAAAAGAATTTATTCTATACATTGTCCTTTCTATACTTCCTTGGTTGTGAATGTCACATGACTCAAAGCTCAGCCCAATTACTTCCCCCAATTCATCATCATCTTGCTCTTGATAGATGCTTCATTGTCCAACAAAGCATTTTTTTAAAAAAATGATTTATATGTTGCCGTTCTCCGGAGATTCAGGGCAGCTTACAATGCATTAAGCAATAGCCTTCATACTTTTGTATATTTATACAAAGTCAGCTTATTGCCCCCACAAAATGGGTCCTCATTTTACCTACCTTAGAAAGGGCGGAAGGCTGAGTCAAACTTGAGCCTGGTGAGATTTGAACTTACAGTAATTACAGTAATTTGACTGATGTAGAACTTCTTCAAACTCTTCTTTGTAAATACTTTTACTAAGATTTTGTAAGTCAATTTGCTTTAACTCTGTAATGCAACAACAACAACAACAAATTTCACACCACACCTTATTTATCCTTTTGACAAAGAAATACTGGCACGCAAAGGAATACTGGCACGCATTTTAACATATGGCCTGTACTCATCACCCACAACTTTATTTCTATAATCAAGAAAAAGTCTGACAAGAATATTGCTGATGCTTTGTACTTTTGATTACTATAGCAGTTTATTATGGTAATTGTAGACACATTCATGAGTAGATGTGGTAAATAGGACCTTTGTATTCTCATAAAGATCCTTCTATGTACAACTATTGGGTGTGCAGAAGAAAACATTGTAATCATTTTCAATATGGGTATTTCCCCCCCTTTTTAAATAAACATATCATGAAATATGTATTTCAAGTAGTAAATGAAAAATCTATCTCTGAAAATCTGATTGAAGATATCTTATACTCTAAAATATGTACATATACTTTACTTAAAAATGTTTAAATATTTTATTATACTGTCCATTATATGACTAATGACATCCAGTGGTCAAATGAAGCAAAATTCCTTTGTCATTTTCCTCAGGCTCTGCTTAACATTAGCAAGACAATATTCCAAAACCTGTAATTTTGGAAGATGTCATCAAGATGCTTATGCAAATATTTTGAATACATGTAATTATGGGAAAGGAAAAATGCCATTCAAGATAACAGGTGCCACTTCCTGGGGTGCTTTTTCTGTGAGCAGTAGCAAGCTGCTCTGATTCTATCAAGTGATGAGAATCAGTGTAAATTTTAATAAGCTTGAGAGTGGCATACAGCCAAGGAAGCCAAACATTCTTTAGCACAGAATACAGAATTTAAAGAATGAAATGTAACGTGGAGAGATAGGCACTAAACATCTTCAATGATATACCTCTGATATTTTCACTGCCCCCCCTATACACACACACACACACACACACACACACACACACACACACACACATATGAAAATTAAATAAAATATAAAACTAGCAACATTATATAATCCAGCAGTGTTTCTAGTTTCTCCCTAGAACAAGAATCCTTACTACAAGACTCATAGGATCCTACATTAATCTTGGAAAATAAAAGCGGTATGAGACTGGAACATGTTATTTGGAAATATTTAATAGCAAATTGCAGAAGAAGAAAAAAAAGATTACTTTGTTACAGAATATCCTGAGAAGAATAAAAGGTGTTTGCTTATTTATTAACTAAATATTTCTAATTATCCCATTCTTCCCAGAAGCCATTTTGGGAATAAGGAAGCCCTGCTCATTTACAGAAATTTACAAAGCAATTCTTGCTGCATCTTTTTGAATCCAGAATAAAATATTTCAGAACAACAATTTCTCATAACTACTCATCTGTGTTGCTGGATTGCAGCTTTTGGCACTGCTACCAAAACTGAGCGGTTGCAAAAGATGCTGGGAGTTTCAGGGCAACACTGAAGCCTAAAAAAGAGCCTTAGATTCCTTTTGGGTGATCTTAAAAATAGGTTCAGACCAGTGTTGGAATTCAATTTTTTTAATACCAGTTCTGTAGGCGTGGCTTGGTGGGCATGGCAGGGGAAGGCTACTGCAAAATCTCCATTTCCATCCCACTCCAGGGGAAGGATACTACAAAATCCCCATTCCCTCCCCACTCCTAGGAGAAGGATATTGCAAAATCTCCATTCCCACCCCACTCTGAGGTCAGCCAGAGGTGATATTTGCCAATTCTTTGAACTACTCAAAATTTCTGCTACTGGTTCTCCAGAATCTGTCAACCTGCTAAGTAAGAAGGCTTCAGAACTGGAACATATCTATCAGGATAATTACATTATTGATATTTGGCATCAATATTTTTGCTTTGACATGTTCTCAGTGTACATAAAAGAAAAGATACGTTCATCAAGAATCATGGACTTCTGGTTGGTGCCATGGCAAGCTGATGGGAAAATAGCACGGCTCTTTGGAGCCCCATGAAAACTCTGTCTTTTAAGCCACCACCAGCAGGTCTGTGGACCTACCCTGTCCTGCAGGGACAGGGGGTTAGAGAGGTATCCCCTCGGACAGCCGAGAGTAATGGGCAGGTTCCTCAGGGTCGGAGGATTACCCTCTGCACCGGTGGCAGTAGATGCGGCAGCCATGGTGGCTGCCCCGAGACCGCAGCAACTGGAACAAAAGAAGCGGAGAGCGGAGCAGGGAGTTTTGAAGCCGGGTGAGTGGACTTCTGCCCAGGCGGAAACTGCTCGTAAATGTTGGATTATAATGAATGTGCCCCAGCTTAAACAGTGGCTGAGAACTATTGGGGCAAAAAGACTTAAATGAATGGTGAAAGGGAAAGACCTGTTGATAGATAGTGACAATTACCAACGTCCTGGAAATGATCTTACGACAGATTTAGTTTCTTTTTTCTCTCTCTCTCTCTCTTTTGTGGTTAAATGGGAATGCATTATGGATTATGTTTGATAGAGAGAAAAGAGGAAATAAATATGCCTTTGAAAGCAAAGACAAAAGACAAACTGAGATGAACAAAATGGCTGACAGCTGAGAAGTGAAAGTGTAAATTCCAGACTACTTGAAAGAGAAACATTGTTGCTTGTTACTTAAAGTGGATTAATTTGAAGGAAAATTTGGGAGGCTTGACTTTGGGTATATAATTCTGTTCATTGGAGGATTTATTGAAGATCAGAAAGAAGAAACTAAATGGAACAATGAAAACTGAACTAATAAGCATGGTAACAAGAGAAAAAGGTGTGGCAACAAAGGAAGGACATGATGATACTATACATGGAATAGCTAATTCAGAATTAATTTTTATAGAATTTAAAACTTTGATGATATTGAAATGGAAAAGAAACATACTTGGACAGATTGGAGAAAGGAAAAAAAATGGAATATATTATGTAACAAGATAACAAAATACCATAGTTTGATTTAAATGGATCTAATGGTGTCTGGATATTTGATGTTTAAATAATGTTAGGAGATACTTTCCTTCTTCTCTTTGTTCTTTCTCTATTTCTTTCTTTTTCTTATTTTCTCTTTTATTCTTCCCCTCTCTATCTTTTCTAATCTTTTAAAAATCTTTTTGTTATATTTCTATTCTCCTTCCTTTTTATTATTTTTGCTTCTTTTTTCTTTCTCTATCCTAATTATTATTAATATTGTTACTATTCTCTCTCTTTCTTCACTATTATTTTTATTGAAGTTGACCTTATGAATCTACAAATAATTTGACTAGAAAATAAGAGTACAAATGATTGAAAAACATGATTTCTGGATGTTTTAATGCCTTTATAAATTTTGAATTTTTAGTAAGCTCTATTTAGTAAGCTCTATTTAGACTTAATAATTTAGAAGAAAATGTTTTTCAAGGTGTTGGATATTAAAAAGAACTATTTACAGACTTAATAACTATAGAAAATTGATTTTAAAGTGACTTGAAATGTTGTTACCTATAGAAAATAAGAAATAAGCATAGAATGGGAGAAACTCTAGGAGAAAATAGGAGTTAAGATATTTGTTGACATACATTTCTATTTTAAATTAGTAAAAGATATGGAGGAGAATGGAATGAAAAATGAATATGGGTAATATATTGTGAATTAATTTAAAATTAAATAACTGAATAAGAGATGGAGGAATGGAAGAAAGCATAAAGCTGGACAATAACTAAAATAAAATGCTATGAACCAGTTAAACAAATGAAGTTAGGAGTAGAGGGAAGCATGATCCTGGAGAACAGTGAAAGCAAAGCTGTGATTCAGTCTTACAAATAAGGTAGGAGTGGAGGAAAGCATCATAATGCTTTCCTCCACTCCTTAAAGGAAAGCTGGGAACCAGTTAAAAATAAAAATAAGAGTTAGGAGTGGAGGAAAGCATTGCTGGAAAACAGTTAAAGTAAAGCTGTGAACCAGCCAATAAATAGACTTAGGAGTGGAAGAAAGTGTACGCTGGGTAACAGTTAAAGCAAAACTGTGAATTAGCCAAAAAATAAAAACTTTTTATTGTTTGGCTAGTTCACAGCTAAATAAAAAGGAGTGGAGGAAAAAATAAAAAGGAGTGGAGGAAAATATATCTGGAGATCAACTGAAATGAAGTTGCAAACCAGTTAAAAATAGAGGTTGGAGTGAAGGAAAGCACTGCCGGAAAGCAACTATTAGAGTCGTGAACCAGTTTCATAATAGATTTAGGAGGAGTGAAGGCGATAACGTTGGTGTGCAGTTAAAATTATACTGTGAGCCAGCCCATATAAGCAGGGTTAGGAGTGGAGGAAAGCATCGCTGGAAAGCAGCTGATTAAGATGTGAACCAGCCAAAAAATAAACCTAGGAGGAAGTGGAGGAGATAATACTGGAGAATAGTTAAGCCAAACTGTGAACCAGTTAAACAAATAGAGATAGAAGTGGTGGAAAACACTGCTGAGAAATAGCTATTTAAATTATGAATCAGCTAAATATAAGACTTAATAGTATTTGGGAACAAGCCTGAAGTAAACAAAATAAAGTATATTTTATAGATGGAAACGTTGATTGATTTTGAAACAATTTTAAGAGAGGAGGAAAATATTTTTTGTTAAAATCATGGATATTAGTTGTTATTTAAGAGAGGTAAAATTTGGATGTGTCTTAGGAATGAGACATATATATGAAATAATTGATTGTTAATATGACAAAGATTTTAGGGTGTCTATTTTGAAATAATTGTTTAGAATTTTGGGTGATATAGTAGAATGATAACGCTTTGTTATACAAAGCTAACATGTTGCAGTGATTCACTGGTTTCTTGTAACAAAATGGGAGCCTGTGTAGCGTAGGGGGCTAATGCCTCCTACTAAAGGCAGCAATTAACACCAGCTGCCTGTAATTTCTGTGAGTTCAATCCTAGCCAGGCTCAAGGTCGATTTAGCCTTTCATCCTTTCTAAGGTGGGTAAATTGAGGACCCAGTTTGTGGGGGCAATAAGCTGACTTTGTATAAATATACAAAAGTATGAAGGCTATTGCTTAATGCATTGTAAGCCACCCTGAGTCTCCGGAGAAGGGTGGCATATAAATCAAATTAAAAAAAATAAATAAAATAAAATAAATGTTTAGAAATAAGTTTTTTTTCTTTTTTTTAAAGATGTAAATGGATAAAACTTGGAACAAAATTAGTGAGGGAATGTGAGTAATTGTACCTATTTTATACCGGATCAAATCCTTGCTCTAAAAAGATGTATTTTATGTTTTATGTTTTAAAAAATAATAAATAAATAAAGAATCATAAGATACAACACTTAATGATAGTCATAGGGTACAAATAAGCAGTCAAGAACAATATCAGTATAAATCATAAGGATACAAGCAATAAAGTTACAGTCATACAGTCATAAGTGGAAGGAGATGGGTGTTGGGAACGATAAGAAGATTAGTAGTAGTGCAGCTTAATAAATAGTTTGACAGTGTTGAGGGAATTATTTGTTTAGCAGAGTGATGGCATTCGGGAAAAAACTGTTCTTGTGTCTAGTTGTTCTGGTATGCAGTGCTCTATAGTGTCGTTTTGACAGTAGGCGTTGAAACAATTTATGTCCAGGATGTGAGGGATCTGTAAATATTTTTACAGCCGTCTTTTTGACTCGTGCAGTATACAGGTCCTCAATGGAAGAGAGAGTTTTTTTCTAAACGATCTATCCTTAACTTGATTTTTCAGGTCTTTCAACTGTTCACTCAACATCACTGTAACAGTTGGTCATCCTCGTTTTTTCCCCCTTCCATCTTTTCTAGCAATAGAGTCTTTTTCAGACAACTGGATCTTTGTGTAATGTATCCAAAATAAGATAATTTAAACCTCGTAATTTCTGCCTCAAGCGAGGACCTTGATGATTTATTTGAAGATCTATTTATTTCTATTCTGTGCTATCCATGCTATTCTCAGGAGCTTTTTCCAATACCAACATTTAAAGGCTTCAATATTTTTCCTCTCCTGCTTAGAGTGCTATCCTGTACACTATAGAGTCCTACAGGAAATACCATGACTTACAGAAATCTGATCTTTATGGGTCTAGAGACATTAGAATATCTTTTAAAAGAACCTTCATGGTTGCTATACAAGTGCTGGTATGCAATGCATTTGTTGGCCATTTTTTTTCTTTTATTGTTGTAGCTGATCCTAAGAGGCAGAATTTATCCACTATTTTGATGTCTTCATTAACAATTTTAAGGCTCGTTGTTCTACCTGTTGTCATTAGTTTGGACTTCTTTTTATTTAATTTTAATGCCATTTTTTCACTATATTCTATTTCTTTTATTGCTTTGTCTTCAGTGTTATATCATGAGGACAAAAAAATGATTTGGAAGTTTGTAAAGTATTCCAGGGGTTTACTTGAATTTGGATCAAAATATAACATTTCCTGAAATGTTGCCAGAAGATTGGAATGAAATGGGAATCTTATGCCATATTGTTTCAAATGTTCCCATTCTGAATGATCAAATGTATATTGTATACTTACCCAGCCATTGATTGGTAAATAAATAAATAAAAAATAGAAACCTAATGATTTGCCTGTTGCCAGTTGAAATGAAGTATTGGATGGAGTAAGAAAGAATCAATTAACCACATGTTCAGCAGTTGAGAGGAAACATTTGGAGAATAATAAATAGATCAGTGGCTTTCTGATAGGTAGCTATATTGCAATGGAGAAATTAGAATTCATGAGTTTTAATGTAATATTGCCGTCACTCTGTGTTGTGCATTATGCATGTAGATTAATTTATGTTGCTGTGTAGTTGTGTTTTCAGATTGCTATATGCAAGAATGATGTTGCTTTGTCTGTTTTGTTTGTTTTGTTTTTATTGAGTATTCCAGGCGAATTTCCAAATGTTAAAATGTATGTTGTATATTATGGATAGCGTTACCATTCTTGTGAGCTGTCACGTTGCCCAATGCAAAAGCTGTGCTGTTTAGTTACAATATGTGATGAGTTTTTTCAGCCAGACTAAAAGCAAAAAGTGTACACTTTACAAATATGTACTATGAAGACATCAAAGGTATCAGCCAGAGATATTTGTTATGTTTATGTTAAAATGCTACCATTGTTTTTTGTTTTCTTTCTTGGCACAGGGCAATAATTTATATCTCTGAATAGGAAAATGTTAAAGCAAAAACTTTTATATATATATAATTTATGAATATGTTCATGGTAGAGAAATGAGATCAACACACAACCATCTAGCTTACCTAAATACTAGTACAGACCAGTTATTATTTCTTGATGGCAAGAATACATTATCAGATCCTCCACCTGCCCACTAGAAAGGCAACATCATTTGTTTCTTCTACATGTCAAACATATTATTTGTGCCAGATCAAGCAGAACTGTCTTCTATGCCTCCGCTGTGAGGGCTATTTGAGTAGAATAAAAATTCAAATTGAATCAGTTTTGTAATTTTGTAACGTATGTATGTACGTACGTTCGTATGTTCGTACGTATGAAATATTTAAATACATAGATGTCCTGTACTGTGCCTTTGATTATTGTGCCTGTTTCTTGGTTAGTTACTAGTACCAAGTTTGTACTTGAGATGAAGTGGTAGATTGAAGACTTTTTTCACAGGAATGGCTTGTTAGAATAAAAAAAAATAGAGACTTGTTGTAAGACATACAGTATATCTTACTAGTATGTATGTATGTATATGTGTATATACACACACTCACACACATGTTCAAATTGTCTTTGATCAACATCTTTTTAAAATCTATATTATATCTAGTGACTTTGCTGTTATCCCATTTTGTTACAAGAAACCAGTGAATCACTGAAACATGTTAGCTTTGTATAACAAAGCAATAACTTCAATCATTGTTATCTTTCTTCATGAATTATTTTATCACTACAATTTGGACTAGCCACTATACTCCCCCCTTTCCAAGGCCCTTTTTTATATATTTATTTATATTTATTTGACATGTTATGGAGTATGGCCCCTAACATTTGGTATACGTACTGTATATACAGTAGGAAAAGCTTATTGTATTTCATAATGACTTGAGAGATACCTGCTTCATTTTATTTCTCATTATTTAGGTACATAACGTCTCATCTTAATTATTTTGTTTTCTGTAGCCTAAAAAAATCTTTTTTGCTAATTAATAAGTGTTTGACATGCTTCTTTATTTGCGTTTTGACAGAATTACTTAGGCCAGATATTGTGAAATTTGAACAAAACATGTTTTCCTGATGTTTTCTACTTTTTTCTCAATTTTCTTGCTGATATAATGCATGGCATAAATAATTTCCAGAGCCAAATGTTATAAAAGGAGATTTGCATAACAAAAAAATGGATGTCAATTATCTTTATACAGGCAGTGTTAAATGCATTCACTAAATTTATTTCTATATTATTATTATTATTATTATTATTATTATTATTATTATTATTATTGGTTAATCTGTAGTGAGATTCACAGTCTTTGAGGCTGGTTAATAGCTCAGCAGCTCGAGTCCTAACCAAGGACCTAGGAACTGTTAAGGTATCGTCGGAGGATGTAAGCTGTTCTGAGTAAGGTGGTTTTTTGTAGAGTCAAAATGTTCAAGTCCGGTAAATTTAGAATTTCTAAATAGCGGGGTAGCCCTTTGGGTATTGCTCCAAGGGCTCCAATTACAATCGGAACAACACATGATTTCTTTTTCCATAGTCGCTCAACTTCGATTTGCAAGTCCCGGTATTTTGTGATTTTTTCTTGCTGCTTATCTTCAATCCGTGCATCGCCAGGTATTGCAATGTCAATGAACCATACTTTTTTCTTTTCAACTACCATTATGTCAGGTGTGTTGTGGACCAAGTGCCTGTCAGTCTGAATCCTAAAGTCCCACAAGATCTTGAGTTTCTCATTCTCTAGAACTTTCTCAACCTGATGTTCCCAGTGGTTTTTGCTGTACTCAAATCCAAACTTCTGGCACAATTTCCAGTGAATGATCTTAGCAACACGGTCATGGCGTTGTAGGTAGTCGGTTTGTGAAATTTTGCTGCATCCACTAATCAGGTGGTTGACTGTCTCATCTTTCTCATTACAGAGGCAGCATTTGCTGTTGGTGGTAACATGTTGAATTTTTGCCTTCATGCAGTTTGTGGCTAGGGCTTTTTCTTGAGCTGCCAAAATAAAGCTTTCTGTTTCTTTTTTCAGTACTCCTGATCTTAACCAGTTCCGAGTTAGTTTCTGGTCATCTTTGCCTTCAATACTTTTCAAGTATTGGCCATGCAGAGCTTTGCTTTTCCAATTTTCAGCTCGTTGCTCAATTACTTCTTTCTTATATTCTGCTTTTGTTTTAGTTGTCTTTAAAAGGCCTCCTTTATTTACTTCCTTAATCATTGGTTCTTCACTTTTCTGGATGTAATCATTCAAGCTGCATTTTTCTTCTTCCACAGTCTGCTTTACTTGTAGGAGTCCTCGACCATCCTCTGCTCTTGGTAAATATAATCGGTCAACATCACTTTTAGGGTGCAAGGCATGATTCATTGTCATAAGTTTCCTTGTTTTTCTGTCCAAATTGTCTAACTCCATCTGGGTCCTGTCAATTATTCCTGCAGAGTATCGAATCACAGGTATAGCCCAGGTATTTATGGCTTTTATGATGTTTCCTCCACTCAGTTTGGACATTAATATCTTACGAATTCGCCGAATGTACTTGGCTGAAGTTATTTCCTTAACTTTATTATGCATTAAGTCAGAGGCCTCTAAAATCCCCAAGTACTTGTAGCCTTCTTCTGATTTTACTGCCTTTATCGTTTCTTCATTCTCTAGTTCTATTCCATTCTCTTCTATGATCTTACCTGCTTTGGTTGCTATTGTTGCACATTTGTCAATTCCAAACTGCATACCAATGTCTTGACTGAATTCTTTTGTGTGTTCAGTTAATAAATTCAGTTCAGCTTTTGTTTTACCAAACAGCTTCAAATCATCCATGTACATCAAGTGCGAGATTTTCAGTCCTTTCTTTGCAAGTTCATATCCACAGCTCAGATTTTTCAAAATGATTGTCAGTGGTAGCATTGAGAGTATAAAAAGTAGGGGGGAAAGGGAATCACCCTGGAAAATGCCTTGTTTAATTTCAACTTCACCTAGTTCTTCTTCATTAGCCATAAGTTTTGTTTTCCAGAGGTTCATTGAAGATTCCATGAATTTTTGTATGTTTCTGCTGATGCCAAAGATTTCCAGGCATTTCTTGATCCAGCTACGGGGAACTGAATCAAACGCTTTCTTATAGTCTATCCAAGCCATGAACAGGTTGATTCGTCTTTTCTTTCAATTCTTTAGGATTAGCTTGTCAATCAGCAATTGATCCTTTGATCCTCTTGAGTTTTTGCAGCATCCTTTCTGTTCCACAGGAAGCAAGTTATTTCTTTCCAGGTATCCATAGATTTGGTTTGCAATGATACCAGTAAGAAGCTTGTATGTTGTTGGCAAACAGGTGATTGGCCTATAGTTTCCCGGGGCTTTTCCTTTTTCTTTATCTTTTTGGATCAAAAATGTTCTTCCAGTTGTCATCCATTCATCATTTTCAGGTGTTTTTAGGAACTGGTTCATCTGGGTTGCCAATCTTTTGTGCACACTTGTAAGTGCCTTTAACCAGAAGCCATGTAGCTCATCTGGCCCAGGTGCACTCCAGTTCTTCACTTTTCTTGACTGTCTTTGCACCATTGCTTTTGTTATTTTCATGTCTTCCATTTTATGTACTTTAATAGAATCCTCAACCTGTTTGATCCATTTTGCATTTCTGTTATGCTTCTTATTGTTTTCCCACAAATTCTTCCATTATTATTATTATTATTATTATTATTATTATTATTATTTAAATTTGTATACCGCTCTTCTCGAAGAACTCAAAGAAGGACTTAAATATAAAGTATCCAGTTCATGATCTTGATTCAGAAACTATAAATGGGAACCTTTTAGTACAAACTCTATTTTTTCTGTTGTTGTTTTTGTTGTTGTTGTTGTTGTTGTTGTTATGCTTTTTGGTAAAAAAACACATGTAAGTATAGGGTTTTGAGAAAATCTGTTTGTAAGATGGTATCAGGTTTTTAAATATGTTTTTTAAAGCTTCCCAATTTTTGTATTTATGAATACTTTACTATAATTTAAGCAGTCAAGAATCACTTAAGCCATAATTGTACAAATACTGGTATATTAATAATTATTCCTGAATAATTTCTGAAGCTCATTTATCTATATCATAAGGATGCTTTTTGTAATGCCGCCATATGTTTTCTTTTCTTTCTTTTTTTTAAAAAATCAGGTTTGTGTGATGCTTCCATATCATACCATATGTTTGAAAAAGCAGGCAAACCCCAAAAGAGTATATAGGGAAAACACACACACACACACACACACACACACACACACATTCATTATTACAACATTATAAATCCTGTGTACTGTTCTCTGCTTGATCTGTTTAAGGTTATCAACTCCATCTGAAACCAAGTTTGTTTGCCAGTTAACATGTTTGTATAGTGAACTGTGAAGCGAAAAGAAACAGAAACATACTTCCAGCAAAACAGCAACAATAACAGATGGACTGAGGGAAGAAGAGTACCTGTAATGAGAAGGAGAGAAAATTAGGTGGGGAAAAAAAACCTGGAAAATTAAAATGGAAATAGAAACTATTTTACATCCATGTGTTCAGTAAAGTGCAAGAAGAGGATTTTTTTTTAATATAAATTGCCAAATTTCTGTTTCACTGAAAGAAGGGAGTTCAAAAAGTTGGTACAGAATCCAAGGACAAAGAAAATTTCCCATTTAAAGCCATTCTGAAGACTGCAGTTTCAGTGATCAGAAGTGGATCCTCTCCCCCTCTGTACCTATTCCTTTAAACATCATCTGCTTTTATTTTGTGAATATGACATAGATAATTATCAGGCAGGAAGCAGACTATATTGCTTGTAACTGTATTTTCATTATATTTTTAAATGATTGATAACATATAAGTGTGTTATAGTACTATTCATGTGTTTAAAAATCATTTTAGAAGTCATGGAAAGTAGATTCTAAGTCCTTTGCTTTGCCTGTTGTTCATTTTCATACTGATAATTATAGAGAATTATTTAACAAGCATTAACAATTCAGTGGTATATTTGCCTATTTAGAAATATATCCTGCTGAGCTCAGTACAGCTTATTCCCAAATAAACCTTCCTGTGTTCCAGCAGATAAGCACGTTTACTCAAAAGTAAATCTTCCTAATTCTAAGGTGACTTAGATTATGAAGTGTAGTGATATAGAAACAGTATGTAATATTTCCTTTGCACAATTTTCTCAAATTTTCTGTCATTGGTTAAACTCTGAAGTTACACCTAGCCTAAATGACATATACCCATAAAACATAAAGAAATAAGAGAAAGGAAAGGAAAGGAAAGGAAAGGAAAGGAAAGGAAAGGAAAGGAAAGGAAAGGAAAGGAAAGGAAAGGAAAGGAAAGGAAAGGAAAGGAAAGGAAAGTTAATTTTTCTTAAAGGATAAACCTTCTGTTGCACTCTGCTTTGAAATCTTTCACAGGAAGCCAATTGTTTCTTTTACAGCACTAAAGCCCACTTTTGGGTTGCAAGTTGTAAGAAACAATTACTGTTGATACAACAGCTGCTTCTTGAAAGGCAACAGTTGTTGTTTGGATTTTTTAAAGAAATTATTTGACTGTCCCCTAGGCTCTTATACAAATCCTATATGCAAACAAATCTAGCTTAAATTAATCTTTAGAAACAAACATAAGCGCCCTAAGCTTCTACTTGACATTACAACATTGTCCTCTTTCTTCTCTGATTAATAGAGCTAAGCTGAAACTTTCTGAAACAGTAAAGAAGGCACCCTGAATGGGGGAAATAAAGAAATTTTTCAAAGATGGAGAAGAGAAGAAATGGGATGGGGAAGGTTTATCAGAATAAACATCAATGAAATATTTGTCTTTGTCCTCCTCCTCCTCCTCCTCCTCCTCCTCCTCCTCCTCCTCCTCCTCCTCCTCCTCCTCCTCCTCCTCCTCCTCTTCTTCTTCTTCTTCTTCTTCATATATCGAATACTGAGACGTTACTAGAAAGCTATGGCCTAGTCAGGCAAAATACTTACTAATTTTAGCCCTGTTCATATTGTTATTTAAATTCTCTTTTTTTATTGAAAAGTTTAGAAACAAAAAATAACATTTCCCCCCCACCCCCCTTCCCACCCCCTCTTATCCCCCCTTCCCCTCCTCCTCCCTCCCCCCTCTCTGACTTCCCAGAGCAAAATACAGGGTATTAGAAAAAAAAGAACAATCATAAACTAAATTAACCTAACCATCCATAAACTAACCAACCCCCCCCCAAAAAAAACCTTAACTCCCTTATAGATAAGCCAAATTATCTTTACACTCATACATACGCAATTTGATATCTTCTTGTCTGATACTTGTTTTGAACATAATCTATCCATTTTTTCCACTCCAAAATATATCTCTCTTGTGCATGGTCCTTCAAATATGCTGAGATCTTCGCCATTTCAGCTAAGTTTGTTACTTTCAATGTCCATTCTTCTATAATAGGCACAGAGTCTTTCTTCCAATATTGCGCTACCAACAGCCTAGCTGCTGATATAAAGTTTAAAATCAATTTAATCTCTATTACTGTACAATCAGTTATTATACCCAATAAGAACAATTGTGGAATAAATTTCAATCTTTTTTTCAAAATATTTTGAATTACCCACCAAACTTTTATCCAAAATGTTTGATCTTCTTACAGGTCCACCATATATGGTAATAAGTTGCATCATCACAATCACATCTCCAACATTTGGGTTGCATATTTGGGTACATACATGACAATTTCTTGGGATCTAAATGCCATCCAAAGAACATTTTATAAAAATTTTCCCTTATATTTTGCACTTGCATGAATTTAACATTTCTAACCCAAATCTTTCCCCACATTTCCATCATTATTGGTTCCTGAAAATTTTTTGCCCATTTAATCATACAATCTTTAACCAATTCCGTTTCCGAGTCTATTTCCAATAAAGCATTATACAATCTCTTAATATGCATTTGACTCTGGTCTCTAATTTTCCTCACTTTGCATAAAACCAATTTTTTGATCTTCCCTCCACCTAGCTTGGAGTTGACCATACTGAAACCAGGTATAAATTATCCCTTCATTCTTCAATACCTCTAAAGACTTCAGTTGTAGATTAAACAAAAGCTCCTTATAAGTAATCACCTCCATTTTTTGTTCTATACTTATATTTTCTATTGCATGTCTAGGATTTGCCCATAAAGGTATTTTATAGTTTAACCTATATTGATACTTTTTCCAAACCCTTAACAAAGCATTCCTTAATATATGACTTTTAAAAATCTTATCCAATTTTTTCTCATACAATAGATAAGTATGCCATCCATATAATAAAGCATATCCTTCTACATTTAATATCCTTTCTTCGGTTAAGTTAAACCAATAACTAATTTGCACTAACCCAGATGCTTCATAATACAACCTTAAATAGGCATTTTCAGACCCCCTCCCTCACGAACATCTTGTATAATTTTTATTCTAGGTTTCTTCCCAGACCAAATAAAAATATTAACTCCTTTCTGCCATTCTTTTAAGTTCCCATCTTTAGTGCAAATATCTATAAAAATTATCTTGTTGCTGGTTAGGGGCATATATTCCAATTAAAAGCATCTTGCCATTTTGAGTTAATAATTCTATTGCTATATATCTTCCATACACATCTGCCTCAATTAAATTTGCCGTTAATCCTTTCTTTATGTAAATAACAATTCCATTCTTCTTCTCTGGAGCTGAGGCCACAAATGAGCCCCTAGTCTTGAATTTCTTTTTTGCCCTCCTTGGGTGGGGATGAATGACCAGACTTCAAGACATTATAATAAAAATCTTTGGCTTTCCAGACTGAATTCAAGCAGTATCTCTCTCCACCATAGGTAACTATTAAACCTATTAGTGCATCCCATCTGTACATTAGTTGTTGCCTTCTCAGCTCCTCTACCAAAAAACCAAAGTCCTTTCTATCTCTTAACATTTTAGGAGGAATCTCTTTCAAAATCTGAATTTCTTGTACAAACACCTGGAGGCTGTTTATAGGAGGCTTGTAAGATATCATTAGGAGGCTTGTAAGATATCATTTCTAATTCTTCTATCAATGAAATAAATCACGACATCTCTTGGCAGTTGCTTTTGTTTTGCCACCCAAGAGTTAACTCTGTAGGCTTTATCAATCTGGTGTATCATATCCTCTTTTCTTGCTCCAATGATTGCTGCTGTGGCTTCTGCACATCTGTCTCTTAAATTCTCCCAACCATTCTCCTTCATTCCTCTCAGTCTCAGGGCAAACTCCATAGATCTGTATTGAATCATTGTCACCTCATTTTCCAGTCTCTCAGTTTTAGTCATTACATCACCCATTTTGGCTTCCAGGTTTAAATTAGCCTCATTGATTTCTTCTACTCTCTCATCCAACTGAATAAGATGTTTAGACAAGCCAGACACTGCTAGTAAAATATCTTCTCTTATGTCATCATGCTTTTTTGTAACAACATCCTTAATTCCCTTTATTTCTTCCTCAAATTTCTCAAATTTCTCTTCTATCATTGCTGTTTGATTATTCATAGCTTCTGTTATAAATTCTTTAAGATCTTTAATAGGAGTCTCTTGATTTTTTGAGTCTACAGGAAGTTGAGCCTTCTGTGTCACAACTGAAACTACAGGAGAGCCCCCTCCTACTTTTGGAATTACTGGCTTAATTTGCTTGGAAGCCATTTTTATTCCTTCTTTCTTAAACATCTTTTTTCCTCTTCTCCTCCCTTTACAAGCACAAAGTCACAAAAACAATTTTCAGGGGCTTTAAAGTTGGCAATTTTTTTTCTTTTTAAAACAGATTAATCTCCTCAGTCTGTTTCTCTATTTCTCTATTTCCAGCAACTTCAATCAGTTCAATATACAAAAAGCCTCAGCCGGGACTTTCGTTACTAGCTTTCGCTTTCGTTGTTAAAGCAAAGACACCATTAGATAAAAACTTCCACTCACTTGACTTCCGTTTGAGACAGTGTAACTTGGAGTTAGGTATTGATTCTTTCTTGCCTGTACTCCTGCTTCTGCTCCGTCTGCTTTTTGAAATCTTTTAAACTTCTTGTTGAATGCAGAGGCAGTCGTGACGTCTGGCTCTGCCTTACCAGAGTCGTCCCGGCTTCGGAGCTTCCTCGGGCTGAACAGGGAGCTTATTCTTCCAGCCCCTGGAGTCGCTCCAAGGAGCTTTTTGGACAGCTCAACCCCCTCCCCCGACTGCTCTACTCTCCTTCTTCTCCCGAAGGAGAGATTTTGAAGCTGTCAGACAGCCATTTTGCGCTGTCAAAACAGCTTCACAAAAGCACGGGACTGGCAGTCTAAAAAGACCATCCACAACATGCTGCGGTGCCAGCCGGAAGTCCCTAAATTCTCTAATTAAATTCTCTAATTCATTTAGAAAGTTAAAAAACTTTTTAAAAATTAAAGGTCAGTTGTAGCTTTTATTGCTCTTGACTGAAAAAGTGTGAGATCATTTTGGAGCAATGAGCACACAGCTACATTTCAATAAAATCAATAAAGTAGTGAAAGTAAGTGGAAGTCATGCTTAATTTTCTTTTTATCATTTGGACTAAAATTAAATCTATGATTGTTGGATTATGACCTTTGCTCATTATGAACTGTTTCTTCCTATGCTCCATACTCAGCTATGCCATTTTTTTCTAATTAATGATACAGTTTCACTTAATTTTAATGACATTTAATGGTACTTTCTTAGTGAATGACATATTATCAGAATTTACAGAAGATTAGAAGAACAAATAGATTACTGTGCCAGTTTTGGCTGTTCTAGTCCTAGAACCATTGCTTCTAACAGAGCTATTTTGTGGTATGAGGAGCCCACAGGCTTCTGTGTTGTGCTGAGTGGAACCATTAGGAATGTAAAGGAATGTAAATTAATAGATGTTATTAAGAATACATGTTCTAAAGCAAGGATTAGAAAAGAAATGATTAAAATACTCTTGCACTTATTTGTGCAAGAGAGAGAGAGAGAGAGTGGGACAACTGATAAGTGAAAATTATATTATAGCTTTTGAGCAACATTTAACAGTAACAGAGTTGGAAGGGACCTTGGAGGTTATCTAGTCCAACCCCCTGCTCACACAGCAGACCTGTACTAAGAATTCGAAACGCTGAACTGCCAACCTTTCTGATCGACAAGTTCAGTATCTTAGCCACTGAGCCACCTAGTCAGGCAGAAACATAAATTACAAGGCAAGTGTTTTAAGTAAGTTATGTATAACATTTATTACCCCTCTCATAATCTGTCCCTTGAAAGGCCTCTACCTTTCTATCCTTCCATAAAGCCTTGAAGTCATGGCTTATACCCCGGGTGCTGGGATAAGATTGTATAATTGCAGATTAAAAGTTTGACTTGGTGCCAGGTCTTTATTGTGTTTAGTTTAGTCTTATAGTTTTAATATAATTTCTTAAGTTATTTTAACTTTTGATTGGGACTTACTCACATTTGGTTACGAGCTGGTGGCTTTATAAAAGTTTTAAATAAATAAATATTTAGTAAACAGCCATAGACTGGGGGGGAGGTAAAATTTACAAAATTTGCTAAAAAGACAAAATAAGATAAGTAGGACAAACTCAGCAGAGATTAAAGATGTTGTGAAAACTATGTGTATATCTCCTATTGTAAAGAGCTCTTGTATGAATCATCTGAGCTTCATGGCAATATTTTAGTCCCTTCAAAGTTCATGCGACACTATTTAATATATATTAGCATTGTCTCCTCTAACTCCTTATTAATGTTTTCAATCGATGCATCCAAAACGATAGATGGCACAGAACATAATTTCTTCATATCTATGTCAGTATGTAAGAATTAGTCCTCTGAGAAACATAAAAAGATATTTTAAGAGCATATGGAATCATTTTGCTACTATTCAACCTGGATCTAACTGTATTTTGTGCTATACTATTTAAAAAAGAAAAAAAGCTGAAGAGGATAAAATGAAACAAGGTACTAATGTAAGTTGTGGCATTTAAAGAAGATATCTTTTTATTTCGGAATAGCACAGCTTCAGTAAGTAAAATATAGATTATGTTTCTGATCAAAACTTCTCAGCTCAATTCATCCTTTTATTACAAGTCATAGAAATTTCTACATCCAATTCTGTCCCTCAAGACTATACACATAGTTATAACAATAGGATATAGCTAGAAAAAATGTCATGGGAAATAAAAAATTGATAAACAAACGAAAGAGATACATATTATATATGTAGTTTATTACTTTGGAAGCATATTGCCTCTGTAAGTGAAAGCAATCTATTTTTTCAGTAGAACTTGTCATAAACTATTTCACCTATACCTAATGACTATTTAAAGCAATCATATATTGGAAAAGAAGAAAAAAATACAATTTCTTCTAATGTTACCAGTATATGCTTGCTTGAATAATTTAATAATCTAATATACTATCCTAATATAAAAATCATATTTAAAATAAAATTATTATGCATTTTAATTTAGAATCTTATCATGTCTGTACTTGCAAATGAAGCTTTTTTGTCTATTTCATATGCATTTGAGAAGGTTCCTGTAATATATTTTTGAATGAACTCATTTACTTTCATGCAAATATATATATTTTTAAATTAAGATTTAAATTAAAACTAAATCAAGAGGTTAAAGGTGCAATATAGTTGGTTAGCATAACATATTGTGCAATTTTTGCCACATAATTAAAACAGTCATTGGACCTGAAAATGTGTAAATCTATGGCAAAAGATTTGTGTCCTTGACCAATAAAATTACAGATTCATGAAGTTTTATATATTACTTCTGGAACTTAATAAAATACACACAGAGACACACATACAAACTAAAATATATAAGAATGAACAAACTTTTCTGAAGAATTCAAATAGGTTCAATATTTATATGTTTTCTAGGAAAGGGATTAGGGTACAATAATACATTGTGTTTCTCCTTTGTTCAACTTTCATCTCTAGATACCAGATTTGGGGTGCAAATTTCTATACCACTGTCCCATAATCACACTTTTTGCCTTCTAGTGTTAGTTTAAACTCTTCCCTTCTAATCCTAGAGGAAAGGGAGAGGGAGGAGGAGGGGAGGGGTGAGGTGGGGTGGGAGAGAAGGAGGGGAGGGGCCGGGAAGAGCAGAGTAGAGTAGAGCAGAGACAAAAGAAGAGGCGAGAAGAGAGTGTTGAATTGATCTCAATAAACAAAATGTTCATTAAAAAAGTTTGAAGTAACTTCATAATAATCTATGTGATTTTGATAAAAAAATTAAAATTATTCAAAACAAATGTTTCATTGGTGTGTGAAAATAAATACAAATAGTCTTATAACAGTTCAATTAGTGACTGTTCAAAGTGACAACATCACTGAAAAAAGTGACTACCATTTTTCACACTTATGACCATCCCAGCATTCCCGTGGTCATATGATCAAAATTCAGATGCTTGGCAACTGACTCATGTTTATGACATTTGCAATGTCCTGGGATCAGGACCTTTTATGATCTTCTGGCAAAGCAAAATCAATGGGGAAGTTAGATTCACTTAACAACTGCAGTTACTGTGCTACTAACTTAACAATTGCAGTGATTCATTTAACAACTGTGGCAGGAAAGGTCGTAAAATGGGGCAAAAGTCACTTAACAAATGTCTCACTTAGCAACATAAATTTTGGGCTCAATTGTGGTCATAAATTGAGGACTATCTGTACTTGATTCATAATATATTATAACATAATATATAATATATATAGCACTCTCACACACACACAGATGAATTTTCTTTTTCAAATGCCATTTTTTTTCTCATCAAGCATAGTTGTAGATTACCTTATTTATGGTTTCATAATATTAAATGTGTGCCAAAACATAATGCAGAATGCAATCCAAAAACAATATATGGCAGGACACAGGGGCTTTCATTCTATAATAATCATTTGCAAAGTATGAATTTGGAAACAGTTCTGATGCTAAGCCATTTGTCTGGTAAGGTCACTTGATTATATACAGCTAGGGTTCATTCTTCATGATAATAAAGAAAGGGACAACAGTAACAGCAATGTAATAAATGTGTATTGTCACCTGATTCTCAATTACTTTCAACAATCAAACAAGAAAATTACAATAACTTAAACAAACAAACAAATAAATAAAGTAAAACCTCATAACTACAATGTAAATGGCAGTGTCTTAACTATTAGATTGCCTTAAACGTAGTTCTATGGATGTGATTTGCAGAACTCACAAATTCAGCACAAAAGAAAGGTGCATATGGAAAAGTTCAAAAGTCAAAAGCTAAAAATTTTGGATTATAGCAATAGCAATAGCACTTGGACATATATACCACTTCACAGTGCTTTAAAGCCCTCTATAGGCAACTTACAAATCTCAGCATATTGCCAACAACAATCTGGGTCCTCAGGAGGAAGGCTGAGTCAACCTTGAGGCAGTGGGAATCGAACTACTGACAGTCAGCAGAATTTGCCTGCAATACTGCATTCTAATCACTGTGCCACTACGGCGCTTAATTTGTGACTCTATTTTTCAAAAGGAATTGGAAATCTTTTATTAGTGACTTTGGAATGAAACCAGTCCTAACAGAATATGCTACCTAATTTCAAATTTGTTTGGTTGTGTTAGTTACACAGATAGTTAATAAAACATATATTTCTATTCTGAGTCATAAAAATGGAAGGACAACTGAAGGAAACTCATTTGTTTTTATTAGTTTTTTCCCTGAATATACTTTATTTAGTAAACTATAAGTCTATAGACAAAGAGAACTAGCAGTTCTTACATTAGCTTTCCTAAGTCACACAGTAAAGATGCCTAAATATAATTTAAAGAGTAAAAATGTTTGGTATATTCAGAGCTTTCAGGAAAATACTTTTTCATGATAGCATTTTATCAGTCCAAGGTTCAATAACTATGGACATGAGGCAGATATCAAACTGAAATCTTTTTAAACTCATAAGCCATAAGAAATAATAGATGAAGCGAAAAGCAATTAATTGAAAGGCATCCAGTTCTAACAATCTACACTTCACGGATATAGTCTTTTACATAAAATAGTAAATAGATTTTCGTTTAATTTTTGGTTATCACACTTTCAGATTTCTGATGATTAGTTTTGCAATCAACATACAGTGAGATGTTTGCTAATGATTTTTACACCTTTGTTAATATGTAACACATTTCAGAACTCTTTAGGGTTTTTATTATTATTATTATTATGCAAAGACATTTTCCCACACAGTGAAGAGTGCCACTGTTACCTGTATGAAAACTGGGAATAGTTAGCAGTCATTCTCTAACAATATGCTAATTGACTCTGTGGTTAAAAGCAAAAAAATGTTACTGTAATGGTCAAGGTAAGGACAAATAGCAAGCACTGGCAGCTGTAGTCTAGAGCAAATTACCATGAGCTCTGTGAAATTTTCATTGAAGAGAACCAAGGAGCAGAGAGATGAAAAAGTGTAAATGTGTCTCGAAAGCATTGTGGAGTGGTGTACTCAGGAATAGTTAGTTACTGATCTTCTGTAGCCTAGTTTATGCAACCAGAATCATCATCAGCTATTCTGGAATGTAACTTGAGTATTTAAGCCTCTACCTTGGAGGACACAGATGATGGAACAAGTTCCATCTACCAAGGCTTTCAAAATGGGACCAACACTCACACTCTCCCTCTGTCCCCCTCTCCCTGCTTTCTCTCTCTCTCTCTCTTTCTCTAACCCAGTGGTGGGTTGCACCAGATCGCAAGCACCGGTAGTAAAAAAAAATTAATAGTTCGGAGAACTGGTAATAAGATTGGCTGGCCATGCCCCCGAACCAGTTCCCAGCCCAGTTGCTGTTCGCTTACCCGTCCACTCCTAATCTATTGCTGCCTCCTGAGTCCCAGCTGAAGGCTAGAGGGAAAAAAAACTGTTTAAACTCTTGCCGTGGGGCTTCAAAGGGCCGCCCTACAGCTGATCAGTGTTAAAAGAAAAAAAATGAGTAGACCAGTGCCTGCAAAAATAGAAAAAAACAGCCCCTTTCAGCCTCAGCATAGGTTAATTACCACAAATTGATTAGATCGGTCTCCCAACTCTCACCTGATTTGCTCTCAGTTGTTTTGCTCAGGGTTTTTTTGCTAGGTGCAAACAGTGCTGGAACAGTTTTTTTCCTCTAGCTATGCTGAAAAAGCGAAACTGAAAGTAAAGCAGGGTCTTTGCTGCAACGTGACAAAATGAGGCAAAGAGAGATTTCTTTTTCTTTTTCCTCACCAAAAGAGAAAAGTGAAAAACTGCAAACAATGGGAAATTTAGGGCAAAAGACGAAAGTTCAAGATTTTAAAACACAAAAGAAAAAAAAGCTCTATTTAACTAGAGAATTGTAATAAGATACTATGTAATGAGATACTATTAATTGTATATTGTGTTGAAAGCAGAAATGGTTAAATTGTGGTTTGGAGGAATATATGGGGGAAATTATTTGGTTTATTATTATTGGTAAATATAATTAATTGATTTGTAAGAAATTGGATTACATGGAAATATTTGGAATATTCATGTTCATATTGATTAATATGCAAAAATATAGTTATATAACTAATTGATTTATATTAAAATGTTGAATTTGTATTAAACAACTGTAATATTATGTAATTAACCAATATGAGGATGGATCTAAAAATAGATGACAATGGGAAGGATATAATATAGAACAGAAGGGGAAAATTGAATTTGATTAAGATTAGAGATAAGGATGAAGAGTAATATTGGTTTTTTTAAAAAATAGATGAGGAATAAATATGGCAAAAAGGAAATATAGAAATTATAAATTTAATTGAAATGACTAAACACTGTTTAAATTTGTGAACCGGCCAAATACTCTGTTCAAAGAAAATACATTGTATGTTTGTATGTGTGTTTCTAATTATTGCTATTTATTCATATTTGTTCTCTTTTATTCTTTAAAGTTTAACAATTCATTCTTTATCTTAATATCTTTATATTTGTTTGGGGTTGGCTTTCTTCCCTTTCATCTTTTTTATTGTACAGCAATCTTACTCCTTAAACCTACCACCTCTCTTTTTTCTTTCCTTCTTACTTTCTCTTTTCCCCCCTCTTCTCCTCCCTACTTCCTCTTCTTTTCTCCTTCTCCTCCTCCCTCTCTTACCCTCACTCCTATTCTAATTTCCCTTCCTTCCTTCATCCCTCTCTATTGCTGTATCCTTTTATGCACATGGACAACTCAGAGGGCTGAAAAAGTTATTTTTGACTGGTCCTCGCACTTTTGACCAGTCCTTGAACTTACAACTGTCCTCACATTTTACGTTTTTGCCCTATCTTGTCACCATGGTGAAGAGAAGCAGTTGTGAAATTAGTGACACGGTTGTTAAGAATGCTGCAATGGGCATAAATGATGACCAGTCATAAGTGCGAAGACCAGTCAAAAGTGCGAGGACCTGTCAGAAATCACTTTTTTCAGCCCTCTAGGTAGTCCTTTTGTGCATATGGACTACTCAGAGGGCTGAAAAAGTTATTTTTGACTGGATCTCGCACTTTTCACCAGTCCTCGAACTTACGACTGTCCTCACATTTTACATTTTTTACCCTATCTTATCACCATGGTGAAGAGAAGCAGTTGTGAAATGAGTGACATGTTGTTCAGAATGCTGCACGAGCATAAATGTGAGGATGGTCATAAATATGAGGACCAGTCAAAAGTGTGAGGACCTGTCAGAAATGACTTCTTTCAGCCCTCTGAGTATTCCCTATACACATAGTCATGGCCACCCGGTCACATGACCAGCTAGACATGCCCACCCAGTCACATGACCCCCCCAAGCCATGCCCACAAAATAAGCCACGCCACAAAACAGGTAGTAAAAAATTTTAGAACCCACCCCTGCTCCAACCCCCTCATTAGATTATGCAGTATTTTATTGTTCATTTTCCAATCTGTAAACGTTCTCTTTCACCACATTCTGCCAGCCTACCACTTCCTAACTTCTATATAGATTTGTCCTGAAGACTATGATGTGTTCCAATTTTCCTAAGCAGTTTCCACAGTTTGACATTTTCAGCACAATCTAAAACTTTTCTATAACCAATAAAATTTATAGTGACTTTTTTGGGGTATTCTTTGGCTTGCCCTGGAGCCCTGGTGATGCAGTGGTTAGAATGCAGTATTGCAGATTAATTCTGTCCACAGTCTGGATTTTGATCCTGACAGACTCAAGGTTGACTCAGCCTTTCATCCTTCTGAAATTGGTAAAATGACAACCTCGATTGTTGGGGGAAAATATGTTGACATTGTAAACTGCTCAGAGAGTGCTGTAAAGCACAATGGAGTGGTGTGTAAGTCTAAATGCTATTGTTATTCTCAATTATCCAGCATGCATCAGCCATAATTAACCCAGAGTCACAATGAGTTGGTTAGCCTTATAAATCTAATCAAATAAAATCAATCCTTATGTCTCTGCCTTTTCTTAAACCATAATTTCTTTATAAGGTTCTCTGAGCTGGATAATTCTAAACATAAATTGTTAGCATGTGAAATTAAGGATTTTGTATGACAGTTTACACAATCTATTAAATTTCCCGTCTTTATTACTGGCATGTAGAATGATCACCTCCAATCATGTGGCCACTATTCTATAGATTTGCTGTCAGAGCTTGATTAGAGCTTTTACTGATTCTTCTGCTTTGTTTTGGGTTTTTTTGGTCATGTTTCTGCAGCTGCTTCAGAGTTCCTAAAGCCTTCTGACTTAGTAATAACCCAGGGCCTACTGTGAATTCATTTTCAAATGCTAGAGATTCTTAACAAATTTTTATATTTGTTTCCTCTCTATGCATTATATTATCAAACTGATATAATTATAAAAAAGTAAAGAAAGAAATCTCATATTTTTTTCCATTTTATTGATCCATCATGATAAAAATTTCCCATCTCAAATATACATCAGTGTTTACATTTTGATATAAATCTTATTAAAAGTACATTTCACCATAAAGTTCATTACTTAAACTCGTCTACTTACCAATAATCATGATTAATCTTATCACCCAGTCCTTCAAATTTAATCTTGCCTATTAATTAACAAAGAAAAAAATGATCATTAATATGCTAGAGTGTGTTGAATAAAAAAAGAAAATAACCAACTCAAAGAAAATAATTAAACCAACCAATCAAGAAGTAAACAATATCTCAATCAAGGAACAAAGACAAACAAACAAGCTAACAATAAACAACAGCCTAATCAAGGAACCACTAAGAACATTTCCACCAACTCTGATAGGGCAAGCCACTATTATATAATATGAAAACAAACACCACTCTCTTCTAACATTGATGATGTTACCTAGTTTGGCAATGAAACGTCTGCAAGAAAACAACCAAGATCAGAGAGCACCAAGGACTCTACAGTTCAGCCTGAGCTACTAATATGCACTTCTATCTATAAGATAATTACAATTTACTTTTGCAGAGAAAATAAAGACAAAGGCCAGACAAAAAGCTTCACCAATTACATTTACTGTTAGATCCAAACAAATAGACATTGAGCACAGTTAAATAGCAGGAAAAATGCAGCCTTGAATATTACAGATTGAAATTTTTCAACAAGTTTTAATCCTTTAATAAAGAACCTCAAAAGGATCTTCCTGTTCTATAAACTAAGTCTACAGTATGTACCAAATCATTGTTTAATCCAAAATGATCTAAAAATATTGAAAGCCATAAGAGAGATACATCTCAGTAACTTAGGAAACTATCTCTTCAAGTTAATATAATTTAATTAAAGTGTTTAAGAAATGATGAGCCCATATATCTTATCCATTTTTTTCAGTTACACAAAACCGCTGTTGAATTTGATGAAATCCCTGCCTCACAACTAGCTACTCATTAGAGCAGGGGTCGGCAGCCTTAAACACTTAAAAGAGCCACAAAGGTCCTAAATGGAAGCTTCCCATTCAATTGTACAGCTGACCGGAAGTCCAGTTTCCCCACCATACAGTCTCCTCACAGCGTTCTTTTTCCTCTGCTGACTGGCAGTCTGGTTCTCCCATCATAGAGTCTCCTCGTAGCGTGGTGTCTTTTTTCCTATGCCAACCAGAAGTCTGGTTTCCTCATCATAGCATCTCCTCTTAACGTGCTGTCCTTTTTCCTCTACTGTCCTAACCAAAAGCCCTATCAATTTTGGAGCTGACTGGTGACAAGGAGCCACAGCAGAGGAATGAAAGAGCTACATGTGACTCCAGAGCTGTGGGTTGCTGACCACTACATTAGAGGATTGAGAAAACCTTGTTTTAGTACATCCTCACAAGTACCGGCTGTCTGAAAAACATGTGGTTGATTTCTGAATTCTCCTTGTCTCCAAAGATTTCTTCCGGCATCAGAAAGCCGGCATGGACCCAAAAAACAAAGCTGGGTATGAGCCAGCCATTAAAACAGGGCTGTCAAACTCACAAGCCACAGGCTGGATGTGTCACATGCTGATCACGCCCTCTCAGTTTAGCAAAAGGAAAAAAAGGCCCAATACATCACATGATGCCACTGTGACGCTGTGAATTTGACACGCCTACTCTAAAAGATCATCAGATCTTGCTCAGTAATACATTAAGTACCATTTAACTAATGGTGTCCATCATCCAGGACTATATCAAAAATCCTTTGTATTTTTTATCCATGTGGTGTTCTTGGTAAAAAATACTGGAGCATTAATATTGCCTCCTCTCATACAGTATTAATTGATGGTTTTGCCATTGTCACAAAAGTGATCTCTGCCTCCAGCCTCTATGCAACTGCTACCTAAGATAGGTGCCTGCTTGTTTTAGATGCCAACTGGGATGTCCTTCATACTTGGGCAATCCGTCTAGGATTATGTACCCTTTGCAAATCTTCTCAGCATTCTTCACTCATCCATCCTAGGAATGACAAAATCAACACAGTAGAACGTCAGAGACAAAATCAAACCACAGATGTAATTCAGACTGACTTAACCATATATCTTATACTATTTATGTATAATGTTTAAGTTTCATTAGCCCCTCAGATGATCTAAAGTTATCATTTTCACATTTGAAAGAAAAAAAACGCATTAGATTCTATTTTATCACTGGAATGATTATATAATCAGCTACCTTTGAATATTAAAATTAATTTGTTGATTTCACTGAGTTAGATGGCATTGTTAGGAAAACTGCATAAAGGAAACTTCTCTTAGCCATTCCCAGCGATCAGTTTTCATATATAACTTTTATATTTTTTATAGAGTGCTATACTTGTTAGATAGGACCTAAAATAGAATTTAGTTTTAAAAGAATAAATCACTTCCATCTAGATAGATGTTGACCCTAGTAGTTTCTGTATTATCAACTGGTTGGTTGGACTTCCTGAAGGAAAGATTGGAAATAGAATCACTGTGTGAAATAATTTTATAGCCATCATATTTTTACAGTTTTTTTTTCTTTAGTTAACTCATCCTTTGTACTGCATGCTATACTTTCACAACATTTGAGCTGATCTGAACTTTGACATTCTAGTTGGGTATAATAAAAATATTGTATCTTTAGCAGGAGATGACAAACTGTGGCAGTTTTGCCAAGCATTTTTTTTTAAAAAAAAAAGGTCAATAAAACAGTCAGCTTGTTGTTATGTAGCTGAGCCACCACTTCATCAAGCATTCTGCTTATTTTCTTTCATTACTGGAATCATGCCTTTCAGCTACTAGACTAAAAAAATCCATTAATATACAATTTAAGCAACAAGAATATTAAACATGTGTGTGAATAAAATACTGAAGAGAATAAAAGGAAAAATGTGAAATTATCCTTTTAACTGCATGGGACTGTCAAGCAGTTCTTTTGCATCATTCTTTAGGATGTACATTCTTAATGCAGGAAATTAAGCACAGCTTTCTCATTAGTATTAATAGTATCTTCACACTTAATTCTTCATGCTGTGAGTTGGAAATTTAATCATTAGCATATTAGGCATTTGACTAGTACTAGGCATATTCTTTATGGCAAAAAATTTTTTACTTTTCCTTAGATATGCAACAAATAGGTGATGAATTATTACTATTATTTTATAAGTCATAGATGTCAGCCTCTGTCATCTAAAATGAGGCATCTAGGATCTACTGTTACCATCTTCAAGATCTAAAAGCAAGATTTGATGAGAGTGTAGTGAGATTTCAAAACTGATGTAAAGAAAACCCCACAAGGATTCCAAGAATGTTATTTTGTTTTTGTAGGATACAATAACATAATGTTTCTTTCTCTATTCCATCTGAAATAAATAAAATTAAGACAGAGTTATGGTGAGCTTTTTTCTTTTCTTTTCTTTTTCTTTTTCTTTTTCTTTTTTGCTTCCTTATGCTTGCTTCAATCTCTGGACTATGAAATTGCTTCTCCAAGTCCTTCTTAACATATTTTTCCAAGGTCAACTTAAATTCCATTACATGACCAGACTGACAATTTTTGTCAAATGTCTTGGAACCAAACTAAGCTTACAGGGTGCATTTTCTGTTTCAATCATTCATTCTTCACACTTTCCTTCCTGAACAAACTTGAAATGGGATATTTGCACCAAAAATATTAATTATTAAATATTGCTCACATGATGAGCAAAACATAAAGTTTTGTGTGAAATAAGGCTCCACACCTCACATAAATTACTTTAAAATGTTCTTACTGTAATCACCACAAATATTAACATGAATTCAACTGCTGAGTTAACAGTCAAGAAGGTAGATGCATGAGTGAATTAATTCATTATGGCAATAACATGGGATCATTTTATAGATTTGAGTTGAAATTGACAGAGGCAATGACTTAATCACAGCTACTCTGAAGTCTAATCAATAAATAGTAGAGATAATTTTTTAAAAAAAATTACCATTGCATGATGTGTAGGAATAAATTCTATCATAAGATTGATTACAGTCATGTACTGAGGCATTATTTTACTTTAAACACATGTAGTTATTTTTTAAAAAAGAAATTCCTAAAAATTAGATATTTCAAAGGTTTGCTTTCATTTACGCATGAAGTAAAGGAAATTGGAGAAAAATAAATAAATGAACACACTAAAAACTATCATGGACCAGATTCAAACTATTTTATGTTTTACCATGCAAGTGTAACTGTGATTGCTAGACTTCATCTAGCCTGTCCGTCTATGAATGCCTTCAAAGTCCAAAAATCCTTTTGTCAATATACATAACTTTTGAACATTCTTCAGTCTAATAGCATTTCTCTAGAAAAAAAAAATAACAATAAAACATATTCTCATTATTTTATAGGCCTGATGTTTAGTTACTTATGGTTTATGAGAATTATTTAGTCATTAAATTCATTACTTACTTACTTAATTTATTTATTTTATTTGTCTTATATGCCGCCCTATCTCCCAATGGACTCAGAGCAGCTCACAATAATAAAAACACAATCCAGAATACAAAAATAAAATCTAAAATCTAATAAAATTTAAAATTTAACCCTTAAAACCCTATCAGTCCAGGTCAGGAAATTTGAAAAGCCAAGTTTTTAATTCACGGCGAAAGGTGCAAAGGTCAGGCGCCAATCGGAGCTCCAAGGGGAGTTGATTCCAGAGGGTGGGCACACCCACAGAGAAGGGTCTACCCTGGGGGCCACCAGCTGACACTGTCTAGCCAACAGCACCCTGAGCAGGCCATCTCTATGGGCGCAATGGGCGATGGGATATCGTTGCTGGCTGTAGGTGGTCTGCCAAATATCCTGGGCCTAAGCCATGTTGGACTTTATAAGTCATCACCAGCACCTTGAATCTCACCCGGAGGGCAATCGGTAACCAATGCAAGCCACGCAGGAGGGGTGTAACATGGGAGTATCGGGATTCTCCCATCACAACCCGCGCGACTGTATTACTTGCAGCTCTTACAATGTTAAGATTAAACAGTTATATGAAATGGGTTATGTAGATTGCTTCAGACTCAGATACCACATTACCTGTGATTCAGAATTACAAAAAAAAAATTGACTTTCTACTGAGAATCAGGATATTTTTAACCACTCATATTTGCAGGGGTTGTTGTTCAAATCTTCATTATTATCTGAGGAAACCACTGGGAGTGCTGTAGGAGTGAAGAGAGACAGTAAAACTTCCTCATACTACTAGTTCTTCTATGCCTTAATTTCTCCAATCCCCCATTCACTAACATACAGTATTGGAATAGTTCTCCAAATTCTTAAGTGCCTCTTTGCTCATAAACTCATACCTCATTTATCAGCAAGTCCTTTCTTTCTTCGGGCAATACTTATATAATCCAACTGTGTGATTGGCAATAAAAGCACAACCGAAAGGAATTCTGAATAAGTAAACCTGGTCCAATTGTTGCTAAAAAGTTTTTTTTTCAGTAACTGACAGTATAAATAAGATGAAAATTCTAAAATCTTTTTCTCCAGTATTAAAATTGTTATTGAGAAATGATTTGTCCCTAAGATGACATAGCCCATGGTTCTATACAATATTTGTGATCATTTACTCTACCTTTATTAACTAATATATCTGTCCAATAACCAGAAAAATTATTTTAATTTTATGTTGAGTATATCCTTTCAGCACATTTTTTCAGCAAATTCTTGATATGAATTGGCTGCTCTGATAATTGTTTGTTTGCCATAGCAAAGACCCATAAGCCTTCATGTAGACTAGACAATAAGCATTCACAATTTAATTGTTTTTGCACATTGCCAAACGTGTTTACAAATGATTTTTTGCTGTTAAATCATTTTAAGAGTAGGAATGATAAATAATGTGTCTTACATTCCCTTTGATTCCAAAATAACCCATATCACAATAGTAAACCTCATTTATTTCTCTCTGATCCATCCCTGTCTACAAATGTAGTAATGTAATGACAAAATCGTGTGGGAATAATTTGTAATTAAATTAAATGCCACAACCAAAAGTGTGTAAAATGCATTTAATCCAAAACAATAAACAAGAACATGATTAATTGCTTCAGTGTTTCTTGCTTTGATGTGTGAAAATAAAGATGATGCAGCAATTGAGAGCCCTGAATTCATGCAATGTCCACCTGACTACTTTTACACATTTTGTTATACAGCACTTTGTCTTTCACACATGCATACAAATTGTTCAAAATCTTATGGTCAAAATAGAAGACAAGCCTCACATGCAAGTTATTACATGGGGACATATATTTGACTAATAAGTATTAAGAAATTATTGCATCAAGGTTGCAGAAACATAATTTCTCAAATGGAGAATTTAACAAAATAACAAAAGAGTGCCATGTTTTTTTTAAACCTATTGATTTCAACTGCACTGAATCCATCTTGATTCAGAAGATATGCTGAGAATGATGAAACTTCTGATATTTCAGATATTGCTTAATAATGAGTAGGTTGCTAAGAGAGAAAGTTCAGGAATTTCTGTATAGCTATAGTTTTCCATTTCCAGGGGAGCACAGTAATATGAGTATGTGGGAAATTATCTTCAGGGTACTGTCTGTTTTGCTTTATATATATTTTAGAGGCTTTAAGGTATATGCCTGCCTTAAAATGTTAGAACTAGCTTCCTAAACTTGTACATTCTTTAGTATTGCCAGAGGGATCATTGTCAATAAAAAAGCAACAGTCTCTAGAGAAATGTAAACCTCAAAGGAGAATTTTGCTTTAATCAAAGCCTGAACTGTAGCTCCTCTTGAGACCACTCTACACAGGAGTCTATTTTTTTAATGTAGCAAATGGCTAATCAGGACATATCAGCATTGTCTCATCTCAAAGCTTTTAACTGAAGTTTTGAGGCAGACCTTTTTATTTCCAAGGCATCAAGTGTTTTATTAAGGCACAGGGCATTTCTGAGCTCTGAGCACATTTTTAAAAATGGAATATGACTACTTCACATGTCATAATAGGAAGGATGGATGGGTGGGTTGGTGGATGAGTGGAACATGCTAGATAGTTACCTTTGCAAATGCTAATAATGATAATATCCTATCTTTAGAATGAAACTGAGTATGTACCATATAGCAAACATATTTGAGTGCAAAATAAATTTAATCCTGATTTCTTTTGGAAATGTACTGAATATACAAGTAGCAGTAATTCTTAGTGATATAATCAGAATGGTGCATGAAAAATATGTCTAAAAATGTATAAAACTCATAAAGTTAGTATAAAGTCTCTCATTGGATCTAACTCAGTAATCTTAGCATTGTGAATTAAAATGAGTGAAAACAGTATCCTATTCAGGGGTGAAATGCTACCAGTTCAGGCTGGTTTGCTCAAACTGGCAGTAAAAAATGCTACTGATTCGGCCGAACTAGTATTTCTGATGATCAGCTGTGCCGCATGATTTATATTTGCTAGAAAGCAGGAAATCCTGCTTTCTAGCAAAACTAAATCACTTGGCACAGCTGTTCCCTCATTGCTGTTCTACTTACCTTTGCAGACTCAGAAAAGGCTTCTTAATCCTCTTTTTTCAGTGCTGCATGGTAGTGCCTGTGGTGCACCTGCGTGTAAAGTGCAAATTTAGTGCACACTGCGCATGTGCACGCAAAGCTAACTGATAGTGAAGCAAACTGGTAGCAGACTTTAGAACATTTCACCCCTGATCCTGTTCCAGAAAAAGTTTATAAACGGAAACGGACATTGTCTTACCTGAACGTCCCTTTTCTGGGCGCTATAATCCATAGCTGGGGTTGTTTCCTCTTTGCTTGACTTTGATTGGGTGACATTTTTTCTAATCTCTTTGTGATGTGGCTGTGCCCATCTTTCCCATAATGCACCAGTCTTTGATACGAAGACGCAAGCAACCTATACCAGGAACGTGGAACAAATTGGAAGAACAAGAAAGGCAAACAGTCTAAATCCAACCAACCCGGTGCAGGAAGCTCACAACGGCATACAGGGTGGGGATGGATTGTAGTTGCAGTGCCCAGAAAAGGGATGTTCAGGTAAGACAATGTCCATTTTCCAATGTGCTGCTCCTACAATCCATAGCTGGGATATACCTAAGCTTAGACCCCTCAGGGCAGGATGCTGACTGCTCCCAGAGTCCTGCGCAGTAAGAACAGTTTGTAACACCCTGAGGCTGACAGACTTCAATAGATTTTTTTTTTCAAATTAACAATTCATTGAACAATAGCAAAGTGGCCTCTTTTTGCTTTATACTTGCCAGGTGTATGACACACATCCAAAAAGTTGCTTGCTAAAAATAAACAGTCTGGAGTAGAAACAATAACAAAAATTTTTTCCAATAAAATGATTGACAAAAATACCACTTTATTGAACATCAAAGTCTCAACCAAAACCAAGTACATAAACAATTTATGACCCAGAGAAATAGAAATTGCTTATATCTTTAGTTCTGATGACAAGATATGTCATTCCTGTCTTAGGCTACTTGAAACTCATATTGTAGTTTTTAAAAATAGTAGAGTGGTCTCTTACAAACACTTGTTAATTTGTCAATGACTGTTTTATATTTTTTTAGCAAGTCAAAACAATTAATGTCTTGGATTTTTTCTTCAGAACAAGCATAATGTATTAAATATGAATTTTCTAGGATATATTATTAAGAATTAATATTTAGTCATAAGGATTCAAATAGCCACTTTTTTAAAAAAATTGATTTATATGCCGCCCTTCTCTGGAGACTCAGGGCAGCTTACTTTGCTTGCTGTAGAGGAGTTAATAGAGTATTCTATAAAAATGAGCTACAAGTTTTATCAGATAAATTTAGGCTTTCAAGAAGCAAAATCAACTTGACCATCACATGTTCTTACCCTCAGAACAGTGAGGGAAAATAATCATCTTTCAAAAGGGCTAAGAAATTACTGGAATGAATCAAGAAAGCTTAATTTAATCTCTCTAGAACCATTACTACACCCTTTACAAAATTTGGATCAGAATCTGATGACGGGTAAAGATGGTTATCCTAGAAGAATAATTTCAGGAAAAGAAACACAGTCATTTGTGTAGTCACAATTAATCTGTTGCTGATCAATATTTGGCAGGACAAGATGTTGAGTCCACTAGCGACACTTCCAGCTAGAACTGTCCAGCTAGTGGGTTCTTGTAACCCTCCACCAACAGGTGTTAGCTTCATATTAATTAATCTATACTATCAGTGCAGGTTACTACTTCAAGTCAGCACAGTGCAAAATAACCTTCCCTCTTACCATGCAAATCAGAGCTCAGTTTGGCCAACTGAAAAGTTTGCACCAAAAATTATGCTTCAAGTCAATAAAAGTATAAGTTTTTTTTTCTTCCATACAAGAAGTCCAATTTACATTCTTCTTCCTGATTAATGAGGTTAATTTTGCCAGTTCCATCATCTTTTCAATCCATTCCAGAGATGAGATCCAGGCAACCTTAATATTCTTAGCTGCAGAAAAAACTTTTGACAACCCATTTCTCCAGAAATTATACACTTTGAAATGCATTTTCTTTACAAATGTGCATTCGATATCTGAAATGAGCAGAATTCCTGAAACAGATTTCACTTCCTCTACTTTCCTTTACATTACTGGGTGGAGATGGGAGGTAGTATTAGTAAGGCTTTATTACACATATATGCATGTAGCAACTACTTAGCCCCTGAGGTGTATCATTTTCAGTTCTCATCTCTGATCTCATCAGGATTGATACATTAAAAAATGTTAGGATATGATGACTGTTGAATAGACAGAATGCATACAGGAGACTAAAAAGAATTGAGTAGTTCCCTGCTATGCTGAAAATAGTCCCACTTTCCAGTAGCATGTCAGCTTCACAAGGAGTAAAATGGCTATGCTAAAACAGTTATCAGACTGAAAATCTAACAATCCTGTGTCCACTGGGGTTGATAGGAATTTCTTTTTTTTTGACAATTTTTAATGGGATCAAGCTCGAGGCACTAGATTAACAGCTGCTGGCAAGAGGCACACACTTCTAAAGTGATGTGACAGATTGTGTGTTGCTTCAGCAGCCTGGACAAGTTTGTACATCTCAAGCAAAAGGGCTATTCTGCCTCATTTGCTGAGAGTGAGATGGTCTAGTCTTCTGAAATCTTGATGCATAGCTAGGGGTAGTAAGAAATGGTTTTGCATTAAGAAAATCTGTAAGTTTTTGAAAGACAAAATCTTAAAAGTAAGATTTTGATATTTTGCTCTGCACACAATTTTACCATTTCAAAGATATTCTGTCATTCTGTTCATAACAAAACTCCAAGAGCAAATTAAAGAAAGAAAGAAAGAAAGAAAGAAAGAAAGAAAGAAAGAAAGAAAGAAAGAAAGAAAGAAAGAAAGAAATGCTTTTTATATTAAGTTAGGGATTGTTCAATATTGTTGACAGAGAAATCAGTGGTGATAATGAATCTTCTTGAAAAATTCCTCTCTTGATACTAGTGTCTACCAACCTATCACCAATGATAAGCTATCATGTCTTCCATTGTGCCATTAATCTTTGCACAAAGTTTTTGATGTTTCTATAACTCCTGTTATTACTAAGCATTTGATTATCCAATCATGTGCCAGGAATCAAATACCTTCTTGTAAACAATCCAAGCTACATTCAAAATCAGATTTCCTAAACCACAATCATATTCAGTTCCAAAGTGGGAGATCAGACTAGAAGCCATAATAAAGAAATTAAGATCAGATGCAAATAATAAAATAAAGGAGAAAAAAATGAAGTTTATAAAGATCAAGACAAGCCTAATAAAATTGTTTAATACTCGAAAAATTGAAGAAGTTTCAAAATTATAAAGCAAAAAATAATTTCAATTGCTGGGAAAAGTTAACACTAAGAGATAGTCTGAGACACAAATCAGCTGTTTTATTATAAATGGCAGTAAAAATTCTGAAAATCAAAAACCAAACAAAAAGCAATCCAATTTTGGAAAGATGTATGGGAAACTGAAAAAGACTATAAAAATGCTGGATGGAAAAAAGAATTTTTTCAGATGCTTGAGATATAGAAGTATAGCCAGCCACACAAACAGGCTGAAGAACAGTTTTTATCCGTGGGCTGTCAGATTCCTTAATGAGAAATAACATCATAACTACATAGTATGATGGACTGCAGGGCCGGTGCAATGTGTAACATGTTCACGCTGATGCAATAGGACTAGGTGTTTTGTTAATATGATTTATTGAGTTAGGATTTTCTGTCTTCGCTTTGAGTTGTATTGTGTTGAGGGGGGTGCACTGAGGGAACTTAACCAATATAAGTGTACATATGTTGTGCACTGACAATAAAGATATGAACTGAATTGAATTTGAAGATGAATTTAGTAAAAAAAAAAATCAGGATATTTCCAGTTTTTAATCCATTTCACTCAATTTTTAAACATTTCTGCTGTTATTATTAGTTCTTTCATTTATTTATTTATTTATTTATTTATTTATTTATTTATTTATTTATTTATTTATTTATTTATTTATTTATTGCTTCTTCTATAACCATTTTACTATAGGAATGTAATGTACATAATGTATCTTGACTTCAATAAAGTTTAAAGTCTCTCATGAGATTCTAAAAGAGGAAATGGCAAATGCTACCATTAGATGATCAGTGTACAACAGTGACTTCATGTTAAGATGGAAGGAAGTATTGAATGGGACTCCATGAGTCTCCATTCCCATGTGTATGTGAGTATGTGTATGTGTCTGAAAAGAGAAAGAGAAAGAGAGACAGACTTGAATGAAAACTTGAAGAATATAATTAACACATGGAAAGATAGGAAATGTTTATAGTACTATATCATGTTTCACAAAAAGTTTGTAAGCTTTTACTTTGTCTTATTTAGCATTTTAAGCATGACTCAGAATGCCAATAACTTCCTTTGAAAGGAAAGAAAAAGTTTACCAACATCACAGTGCTATTACATTCCAAATCTCAATATTATTTTATTCAGTAGTTCCATACAATACTCTTCAAATATTCCAGTAGGCCACAAGATATAAACAATCCATAAATAACCAAAGCCACCTTAAAACAGTATTTCTAAAATGAAATTCATGCATGATAGATCAGCAGGGGATCAGTAATGATGTAAAATACAGGTGAAAGAAGAAAGTCTATGGAAGATTTTGAGAAACTTTGGATGTTCTCTGAGTTGAGTCAGCTTGACAGTACAAACATCCCATTTATTGATAGCAATAAAGCTATTATTGTTCAACAGAACTATTCTTTAAATTGCATTTCTCAGGAGGAGAAAAGAAAATGACCAATTAAGACTAAGTGGAAGCACATTACCATGCATATTCAGAATAAATTTCAAGGAACAAAGAGAAAAACTACTTACAATCAAATAGGAAACCTGCTTCCTGTATATAAGGCCATCTAGGTATCAGCACAAATGACTAAGTATAACGGTCCTCAGACAAATTCACTATATAAACCATCAACCAAACTTTCTTTTTTAAAAAAAAAATTTAAAATTTATATCTTTATTAAATATTTACAGTAAAATTAACACACAATAAGGATTGGAAAACAATATAAATGGTAAAATATAGAAACACATAAACACAAGACTAAAACAAAACAAACATGACTGAGAGTTAAGTTCACTCTCCAATTAATAATAACCAATGTCATCCAAACCAAATATTTCTATACCATCAATTTCTATTAACTGTCTACAAAACAATTGGCCTGTTTTTGTTAAAATTTTTAGGAATCATATAGCCTAATAAATATCTAATTAATCTAATTATATGATCTTATCACCCATTTCCTAGGTTTAACTTTCTTTTGAGCCAGACAAAGAATCTGTCCCAACTTCTATTATATATTGAATCTTTCTTGTCTTTTAATTTATACGTTAACCTGTCCATCTCAGCACATTGAAGAATCTTGTTTATTATCAGATGGTCAGGGGGCCATCTGATAATGCATCTTTCCACAAATGCTTTCTGCAAATGCTATTCTCGCTGCTGTTGAGACATGGACAAATATATACCAATTCTTGTTGTCAATGTAGTCTGGTCTTATTCCAAGTAAGTAGAGGTCTGGATGAAGGGGAAAGCTCACACTTGTTATTTCCAGCAGCCACTGCTGTATTTTCGCCCAATAGCGTCTAGTTGACGGACAAGTCCACCACTGATGGAAGAAAGTACCCTTGGCCAACCCACATTTCCAACATCTATCAGAGGATCCTGGGAACATCTTAGCGATTCTGGCAGGGGGAAGATACCAATGGTAGATTATTTTATAAAAAAATTTTTTGAACGGGGAAGAAAGGGTCAGTTTCATAGTTTTGTTCCATATGTTTTGCCATGCATCAAGCTGAATTGTTGTTCCAATATTTCTCCCCTGGGCAATCATCGTGTCCTTTACAATCTCCTCCGCCATAAAATTGGACAGAAGAAAATTGTAAACGTTGGAAATAAATTTCCTTCGGCCACCTAGGAGAAGCTTGTCAAAAGTTTGTAAATGAAGGAAATACCATGTTCCTGTTTATCCCTAGTGAATCTAGTTTGAATTTTCACATAGGACCACAAATCTATTTCTAATCCTCTAGTTTGGAGATCGGCTCTAGGTCTAAGACTCCTGACTTCATCCAACAAGTCACAATAAACCCAATTCCTCTTTGTGTTGTGCACAGTCAGAAGGATCACTGCCTCTAACGTAGACACCCATTTAGGAATCTGTGTGTAAACTTGCTTCTTCACCATTTCCCAAACCCTTAATAAAATTCCTCTACTTGTAAAATATTTGAATTGTTTGTCTTTCTGAGACCACAAAAAAGAATGCCATCCCTGCTGCAAATCATATCCTTCAATTGTTAAAATGCGTTTTCTTGAAAGGATCCCCCAATCTTTTATCCAAACCAGGGATGAAACTTGGTAATAAAGCTCCCACATAGGAAGCCCTAAGCCACCTCTTGTTTTGTGCTCTTGCAACATTTTTCTTTTTATATGGGTTTTTTTACTCTGCCAAATAAATTTACTTAGAATTTGGTCTAATTTCCTAAAAAAAATATTTTCCAATCTTGCAGGAGCCATTTGGAATAAAAAATCCATTTCGATAAAACATGGCTTTTATCGCAGCAATTCTACCCAAAAATGAGATCTGAATATGCCGCCATCTCTCCACTTCATTCGCTGTGTCTATTAATAATTTAGAATAATTGAGCTCTTTAATAGAAGAACATCTATTTGTAAACCAAATACCTAAATATTTAAGTTTTTTGACACAGTTAATCCCCATAATACTTTGGATCTGTTTCTTTTGGGCACCTGACAATTTTTTTGTTAACATTTTGGTATATAATGAAGTATAATGGTCCTCAGACAAATTCACTACATAAGCCATCAACCAAACTTTCAAAACAAAATCATGACTGTAGTGTAAGAAATCCCTTTGTAGGTAGTCCTTGATTTACAATAGTTCATTTAGTGACCATTTAAAGTTACAACAGCACTGAAAAAGTTGACTTATGACCATTATTCACACTTATGACCATTGCAGCATCCCCATGGTCACATGGTCAAAATTCAGATGCTTGAGAATTGGTTCATATTCATGACCATTGCAATGTCTCAGGGTTATGTAATTATCTTTTTCAAACTTCTGACAAACAAAGTCAATGGAGAAACCAGATTGACTTAACAACCTTGTTAACTTACCAACTGCAGTGATTTACTTTACAACTGTGGTAAGAAATGTTGTAAAATGGGGCAATTAACTCACTTAACACCTCTCTCTCTCTTAACAACAAAATATTTGGGCTCAATTGTGGTTGTAAGTTGATGACTACCTGTAATTTACTTCATTTCAACTTTTAGGTAGAAACAGCGTGCTAATTTGGTCTAGTGGTTAAGGCACCAATTTTAGTCATGTCTGAGGAATGAAAACTAGCTGGGTGACTTAGAATCACCTTCTCTCAGCTGATGATGTCAGGCTCAGGTGACAATCCAATCAATTAATTCCTATCACAACCAATAGATCTATATAAGATTGATTTAAAAAAATGGGACCCGGAATTTGTAGGAAAATGCTAGAAAGAAAAAATTCTATATTTAAGAATAAGGTTGCTATCACTCTTTCAAGTACTTTCAATTAAACTGAGAATAAATAAATCAACTAGTCAAATAAATCCCAAGAAATGTGAAAAGCATTATATGAACTATTAGGTACAAAGATAGATCTTTAACTTCTCCCAAAATCAACAATTTTTGATTGAAAAGTTAAAAAGTTAGTTTTTCCACTGTGTTCTATTGACATGCTCCAAAGAATGTTTCTAATTTCTTTTACTAATTCAGATAGGCTAGCTAAGAGAATCAATTATCCATCCACAAAGATTTTCTTTTCCTAGAAAAGCTTTTAATTACTATAGTCTATAGAAGTAAATGATAGAAGAAACAATACTAAAGGTTATGTTTTTGTTTTGGTTAGAAAATGTTCACTATGAACTGCAATGTAATCTTATGTGCACTTAGTATAGTAGTAAATCCCATTAAATTTACAATAAATGAACACTATAAATGGGTACACTATGTGTATGGAAACAAAGTATACCATCTGCATCCATTTTTAAACCTTAATTATACGCTAATTTCAAATAGCTATAATGAAGGATGTTGGCTGGAAATTTTATTACTTTCTGTATATCAGGGTAAAGAAGATAATAGGTTCCACAGAATCAATATTTCTCATGGTCTTTTCCTTTCCTTTCCTTTCCTTTCCTTTCCTTTCCTTTCCTTTCCTTTCCTTTCCTTTCCTTTCCTTTCCTTTCCTTTCCCTTCCCTTCCCTTCTTTTCGATTTTCCTGTTCTATCCTTTCCCTTCTTTCTCTACCCTCTTCTCTCTTCTTCCACTTCTCTCTCCTTCCTTCCTTCCTTCCTTCCTTCCTTCCTTCCTTCCTTCCTTCCTTCCTTCCTGATCAATTTTTGCATTTTAGTCCAGATTTCTTCTAAGAGGATTTAAAGAAATCAGGTAATTTGATAGATACTTGAAATATTAAAGGAAAATGGATAGTGAGAAAGCTATATAGACTTGTTTCCAAATATGAATTTAATAAGCATTCAATAAAGAATTGTATTTTTTTTCCACAGCAACCTGGGGTGTATGTAGCACATCTCTTAAAGAAATAGTGTTGTTTTAGTATTCAGTGTCAGAGATAATTGCCACTTTTTCACCTTTATCAATTTATCTAGTGATGGGTACTGTCTAATATATAAACTTTTATAGAAAAGGATAGGGGCGGGGGGAGTTTCCAACAGAACAAATAAGTGGGTAAAAGTGAAATTTGCCCAGCTATTGTCTGTTAGTATCTATAGCAATAATAAATTTGATATTCATACTAAATATGACAATGGAGCTGTTCTTGAATGATAAAATACATGACTTGAGTCCTAGACTTCTATGAAAGGAAAACAGAATTAAACCACCACCCCCATTTGCACTATTAAAGATGATTTTCTAATTTCCCTAGACAATGGGAGGTCTCACAGTCATCACTGCAATGTTGCGCTCATTGCCTCCAATCCTCGCTGAGAAGCATTGAAAGACTCACTTTTTTCCCAAGGAGAGTTATCTTCAGCAGCTATCATCTTTCAAACAAAATATGAGCATAGATAGAAAACCCAAGACGCAGAGTCAAAGTAATTTTTCTGCAATGGAAACAACCCTTTTACCTATTTTCAAGCTTTAAAAAATCTTAATAAAACACATATTTACCTTAGATTTTTGCCCCTCAGAAGCAACATATTTCTACCAATAAGTGATTGAGAATTAAAGAATTAAAGAGAATTACTTTAAACAAGTGAAGAAAACTAGCATTTTTTCTAAATAGTCTTAAAAGATCACCCAACTCTTATGCTATTGCCATTTTTATTCGTTTATACAGTTCCACCTTCAGTTTAATTGTTGCTTTAGAAAGTGTATTTCTAGCCCCATTATTTCTGCAAACCCTTCTGGACCTATTCATATTTTGGCTTTCTAGAACCTGCACTAATCATTCTGCACTGCTGTCACTATAATTACTTTCTTTTATTACTTTTCTATTGTTTTGGAAGATAGTGTGGCCTCAAGTGATCTGCTCTAATAACCTATACATAGGACTTCCTTTGATAATTCAGAAATCACAATTCACATTATATCTGCTATGTTGTTAATTAGGACTAGATATTATACGCACATCACACAGATTCCCAGTCCATTCCTGGGTCCAATTCAAAGTACTGCTTTTGACCTTTAATAAAGCCCTTAATAGCTCTGGATCGAAGTAATTAAAGGTCCATCTTTCCCTGTTTATATCTTTTCATTAAGTAAGGTCTTCAATTCTGTGACTTTCTCTGTGTTTTCCGTACTATATAATGGTAGCCCATTTTGGTGATGTTAGTTATGGGATTCTTCATATTATATGCATTTTGTTGTTTTTTCAGCACTTAGGAAAATTATTTATTTTTCTTAGTTCTTATGGACATAATTTTAGCTCAAATATTTATTTTTTCAAGAAAAACATCTGGCTTTTATGATTATCTTTTTATGATTACGTAATATTATGGCCCTGAGATTTAGTTTCTGTCAAATCATTATTATTGGTGATAATAATCATATTCTTTCCTTTTTTCTTCTTTCCAAATGAGTTTCTCAAATTAAGAAATAAAAACAAACATATCAAAAGGAGAAAAGAAAAACGGTTCTTTTTTTTTTCTTGACTAGAACAGAGAATAGTACTGCCACTGTGACCTAGTTTCTTTGAATAATCTTTTGCTTGGACAATATATGGCAAATTGAAAGTGATTCATAGCTTAAATTTCACCACAAGAATGACTCCAAATGTCCAATATTGGACATTTCTGGACATTTCTTCTTGAAGCTTTATACATTTTTTAAAAAGAATCCTATGACTGGAAGGGGTTCAACTATGCCTTATACTTTATAACTACTGAAGAATAGTGAAAAGGTGCCAAGGTTGAATGGTTATAAACTGCTGGGCTGCCAGCAATTTTAGAGAAGCATAACAACACTATTCCAAAATATAACCAATGTTGCTTGCTTCTCCCCAAGCAGTAAGAGATCTCAAATAGTCTCTGACTTTGACCTTTCATTGTTTGAATACATCTGCTTTTCTCTTTTTCTCATTGTGTCATTCTGTTATTAAGCTTGGATAGTTTTAGCCACAAGCACAGTATAAAGTGAGGGAAAGATTTAAGTCATCAAGTTTTAGTTTAGAAAAGATGTCAGACCTAGAATGTGTTTTGTTCAACTAAGTCTGACTTTATGATTTTAAAGTCCTCCATCTGGGGACTTCCAAAACTGCTTGAAAAATAGAAAAGTTGTTTCTATTGTTGCCACTGTATATAAACAGGGAGAAAACTGCACATTCACTAACACTGATAAAGAAATGTCTGCAAGCAAAAACTAAGTTCAGAAAGCACACCGCCCTGAGTCCTTCAGGAGAAGGGCGGTATAGAAATCCAATAAACACAAACATAAACATAAACAATAGTGTAGATTCCACAGTTCAACCCTGAGCCACATATATTGTTGTCTATTAGAAATGCTATTATCTCCTGTCTTTGTAAATGCTGTTATTAATTGTCACTGGGCTATCACCCAGCAAAAACATACAAGAGTGTCAGTTTGAAAGCCTCATAAGAAACATCAGTCATTGCAATTAAACAACTGAGGGAGAAAACATTACCAGAAGAGGTTGGAGGAACTGAGCAAGCACCTCCTGGATAACAAAAGAGAAAGGGTAGACATGATTGGGACATTTAAAAATATTAAGAGTGTGAATAAGGTCTAGAAGGCAATATTTTCAATGTTAAGCAAAAATCAAGAACCCAGGGGCATGAACTCACACTGACAGGTGGTAAATTCAAAAGTAATGTTAGAAAGTATTACTTCACAGAAAGAGTAGTGGAACCTTTGAACCAACTTCCAATGGATGTAGTAGGTCATCAGTAACTGAGTTAAACATGCTTGGGATAAACATATGACTATCATCAAACAAAAATAAATAATAATAAAATAAAAATAAATAAATTAAAAATAATAAATACATTAAAAAGGAAACAAATAAAAACGAAAAACTCAACTCTTTTTCTGCCATCTAGTTTCTAACCGCCAAGGTTTATTTCTCTTGCTATCATACAATAAATTCCAGAAACATTCTGGTTGGATGTCCCAAAGGTGCTTTTTCCAAAAGCAACTGGACTTTCTGGTTTCTCTGGTTTCTCATTTTGCTTCTCTTGGATGAGAAGCAAAATGAGAAGTCATTTTGCTTCTCATCCAAGAAGCATTTCAATTCAGAACTGAAGATGCTTCTTGGATTAGAAATGAAACATTTTCAAGAGGAAAAACAGAACATCCAACTGCCCTTTGAAAAAAACACTTTTCGAACAACCATGACTAGGATAAGTGAAAATCTCCAGAGACATTCTGGTTGGATAATACATGTTAAAAGGTCATAGTGCTATTATACAGAGTATTGCCCATTAAAAATCAAGAAATTTCAGGACAGTACAAATTCAAGAGAGAAACAGACATGTAGAGTTCTTCCATGTATGTATGTGCATGTTTGTATGGGTGATGAGAATGTGTTTTCTTTATTCTTGGGTCCTCTACCAAAGGCTTATGAATTTGACTTTGCTGCACTATCTTAATTGTTCCAAGTATTGCACTCTTCTGGGAGTGTAGTACTTGGAACAACTACTGTGTTGTTCCTGGAATCCATTGGACCCACTCTCCCAGGTTGGGTGTCACAGTTCTGAGTGGTCCCACTGGGGCCATGATGGCCTAGCTTTTCACATTTGTATAGTTCCTGTTACAGACTGTGGCACTTGTTCAGCTGCTCAGACTCCTCCTTCCTTATATTGCTTCATTTGGCAAAACTACATCTCTCACCACTGCTGTATTCTGCCGCTTGCCTACTATTTAAGAAAATTTATATGGCTGATCAACTCACTCTCAGTGACTTTGGGTGACTTACAAAGATAAAAATCTAATATAAAACAATAAAAACAATAAAAAGCAATAACCTGCCACATGCCACAGTGGCAATAATCAATCAATCAATAAACCACTTAATGTTTCCCAGGCTCATTGACAAAAATCAGGTCTTAAGGGCCTTGCAAAAGAGTGTTAATGTGTGCGTCTGGGTGAGGGGGGGGGTATTTCTTCAGGGATAATTTTCCAGAGGGAGGAAGCCACCACAGAGTTATTATATTGGTATAGCATTTTCCCACCAAGGTAAACTGGTCAGGATTCTAATTGCTGAGGGTTGAAAGCTTCCAAAGCTTTCTCAAGGACAGCTTTCAATAATTCATTATAGTCATATTCCTAAACCAAATATGAACCACCATGTCAAGGAAATACAAAATATCTCAGTTCATTATATGACGTTCATCTAGGATAAAAAATATAATAATATACCTCAGATATTTTGTCATATTAGCAATCACTACTGTAGACCAATATTATTCATTATGATATAGAATGGCTGGGAGGTAAAGAATTATTGTGGAGAAAAAATGGAGATTCTAGGAGGCATTTCACCATTAATAATCTCATAAATTGTACCTATTCATACCTGTCAATGATATTATGCAATAATAACAACCAGAGGGAGTCAGGTATTGATACTTCTTGCCATCCTATTTTCCATTCCTAGTAAGGTTATCATATCGCACTGAGAAGCTGTAACTGAAACTGATCCCAGTAGTGTAGAGAATTCTACTTTTTTCAAATAAACACAGGCAATTTATTTTCAGGTCCTGCAACTCAACTCAGCAAGATTGGAAGGGGAAGCATGCCCAGCATGCAATTAAATATCCTATTTAATCAGAACAAGGCTGCACAATCAGACCATTGTCATCATCAAAAAAGTCAATCTTAAAAGTAATGTTCTTAAACAGCATGATGCTGTGTTTTAACATTGAAAAAAGCCAGCTGGCAGATTTGTTATTGTTGCTGTTGTTTTATATTTTATAGCAAATGCATGCTTAGTCATTTCTGCCATCTGCTGCACAAGTATTGGTTAATAGAAGGCTGGTGACTACCTAGCATTTCTGATGTTAAATTGTCTAAAAGAACACCAAAAAAAAAAAAAAGAGGGGGGGATGACAAGATAACATCAAAATAGAGTGCCTAAGCATGAACAAGTAGACACTAAAACCGAAGCAGAAAAGGAACACCTGAGGAAAAATAGAGTACCAGAATGATTTTTCTTTCCCATTAATAAAGAAATGTGGTTGCTGTTACACTTATAGAAAATCAAGACTAAACGTATAGAATTTCTCTCTGACTCTAAAATCAGTGGGACATATGAAGGAGATAATTATGTGCTGACAACTTTACTTCATTCCTTGATTCAAGAAAGATTCCCTAAAAAATTGCTTGCAGTTGTCATCTAGTTCCTCTTTGCTCCATTTTCTACTTTGACAGGGTAAGAAAATTACATGAGAAGAAATGGCTTTTAAACTTTTAGGGCAAAAAGAACTTGCTTTTTCAAAATGCTAGGATTAGATTGTTGTAAAGAGGGTCACTGCTGGGCAACAGCACCCACTGTTTCAATATATCTCTGATAATTGCTATAATTAACAAGAAATGGTGAGAAAGATTTATGAATATAAAATAGTTAGTCTTGGAAAAAAATTGTAACTGGTTATGCCAGGTTTTTTTTACTAGTTACTCCAAAAATAATTCCACTCTAGGAACCACTAAAATTTATTTTAAAGATTTATTTCTACATGAAATGCCTAATTACATATACTATACTATGTTCCAGCTTTGGGGGACAATAGTAAAAAACAGCCTGACATCCATCCTTCTGGTTGTTAATGTTAATGAAGAAAGAAATGAAAGAGAATTTCTTTAACAATAAAACAGTTTAAATCTAGAAAACTATATATAATCTCAGTGTATACTTTTAAACTAAAATCTAAAATAAGTGATACTACAGTAGTTTATTTAAATATATAGAGTTTTACATAGAGTACATCGAGGGGCGGTAAAAAAATCAAAGAGGTGAAAAGAGCTGCATGATTAAACCCTGTTCCTTTTTAATGGGAGCATGTAAATGTAATATGCGAAAGAAAGAAAGAAAGAAAGAAAGAAAGAAAGAAAGAAAGAAAGAAAGAAAGAAAGAAAGAAAGAAAGAAAGAAAGAAAGAAAGAAAAGAAAAGAAAAGAAAAGAAAAGAAGAGAAAAGTTTTAATTGTAGCCATAGCTACGCAGAGTGGTTTTAGGATGCAAGACCATTCAACTATTTAAAATAAATTAAAAATGATGTGAAAATCAAAACTGAATATTGATCATCATGATCAAATACAAACAGCTCAGAAAATCCCACACTAAATATAATTGTGCGCAGGCCCCCTTACTTGCAAATTCAGTGACATCTGAAACATAAAAGAGAATACAGAAATGATAAACTGTTCCAGAATCTGAACCTCAATCTCTAAGTAGATTCCAATATTCAATCTACCATAAAAATATATAGCTTATCAGGCTTTAATTTCAAGATTTACTTCAGCATTGAACTCACTATTTAGGCCAAAGAATTGTTTCAAATGTCAAAGCATTATAATGCTTACAGAAAAAAAAAAACAGGAACAAGCAATAGTCAACAGAACTATAGCCTACATCAACATTTAATGAGCATGGGGTAGTTTAAATGACATTTAATTAAGATAAAATATCAAGAAATGCCTTCAAGTCATAACATTGCTTTAATATAATCAGAAATGCTCATATCAAAACATTTCTTATTGTATCAGATAAAAGTACCAATAAGAAATCTGATTTTCCAGAATTCATATCTATATAACGAAAATGCATACAAACCATTCCTATGTATGGTAACATTGTCCATAACTTTGAAGGAGATTTCAGTTCTGCAGTACTTCAGATAAAATATCCTGTCAAAGCTGCTTTGCAAAATAAATTTGATTTCCTAACATACAATGGCAAAGTGAATTTATTGTTTGGGTCAGTCTCTTCAAATCCTGCCAGTCTTGTCCCATTTAGTTTGTAGTACAAGACAAGGCTGAGTGGAGCTTGTTTGGATAGTACTATGGCAAAAGACAAAGGGAATATTATAGATAGGGTGTTCAGACTTTTCACCTACAGTGAAGGTTGTAAAATTGCCTATACAACACTGGAACTAATCAGCTTTGGAATCCCTTTACATGCAAGAGAAGACTTCAAAGAGGCTTCCACCCACATGGCTGTGGAATTCCCTGCAGCTTCAGAGAATTTTTATATTTATAAAAATGTTCTGGTTTGGCTGTGGCCTATGAGGATTGTGAGATTTTCCTAGCCCTTACTGGAAGGTTACCCTATATTTGTATAGAAAATTGACAATAGGAAAACACTTGTAAGGCCTGCAACAGTCATTATGTAGGACAAGGAGGCAAAGATTAGTAGAATACATCCAAGAATTCCAACATGCAATAAGAAGACATGATAAAATGTCTTACTTTTACACACATGGATGGACTCAACCATAATTTCAATTGGCAAAATGTGAGCATCCTAAACCAAGTTAAATAATGATAATGATAAACATTATCATCATCATTAAGGAGTTCAGATAATTAGATAATTAAACACTCAGATAAATCGGCTATCAATATACACAATAGACAAACCACATGTACATAGAACATAGAACAACAGAAGGGACCTTGGAGATCATCTAGTCCAATTCCCTGCACAAGCAGGAGAGTCTATACCATTTCAAACAAGTGGCTGTCCAGCCTCTTCTGGAAAATCTCCAATGCACCCACAACTTCTTCTTTTTTTTTTATTGAAAAAGTTTTACAATACAATTTTAATCCCACCTTTTCCCCCCTCCCCCCTTCCCCTCCCCCCCCCGACTTCCATTACATACAAATCATAAGTATATTAAACATTAGATATAGGTGAGATCCACAACATTAGATATAGGTGAGATCCACAATATATATCATAACTTTAACAAAAATAAGATGAATCCAAAATTCTTTACTAGTAATAAGAAAACTTAAAGTTAAACAAATAAAGTTTATAAAATTTATAAATGCCCCGTTGAAGCTACACAAACATAAAATTTTTCCCCCTTCTTTTTGTTAAAGACAGCATTATAACCAAAGTATATAAATTTATATCAAGTTAATATCTAAGAAACAATATAATATGTATATTTAACATAGTAATAACAATAAGAATAATCCTTTATTTCTTCAACCTCTATCAAAAAGCCAACTAAAAATTCTTAATTTAATACTTATTCTACACATAATCAACCCATTTTTCTAAATATCCTCAGTAAAATACTAACTGATACTTCTTAATTTGATATTTATTCTGCACATAATCCACCCATTTCTTCCAGTCCCGAACAAAAACTTCATGGGTCCTATCTTTTAAATATGCCGAAATCTTTGCCATTTCTGCAAAATTAGCCATCTTCAAAGTCCATTCTTCTATGGTAGGTACACTATCTTTTTTCCAATATTGTCCAATCAGTAACCTAGCTGCAGTAATCATATATAAAATCAGTCTTGTTTCATTCGGTGAGCAATCCTTAACTATACCCAACAAAAACAATTGCGGAGAAAATTGAAGCTTCTTTTTCAAAACATTCTGCATAACCCACCAGAGTTTAATCCAAAAAGCTTTCACTTTCCTGCAAGTCCACCAAATATGAAAGTATGTAGCATCCAAACAATCACACCTCCAACATTTAGGTTGAACATTTGGATACATACATGATAACTTCACACAACTTCTGAAGGCAAGGTATTCCCATGGTTGATCATTCTTACCATTGGGAAATTTGTTCTTAGTTCTAGGTTGCTTCTCTCCTTGATTAGTTTCTGGTTTAGTACAATTTGGAGACACCGAAAAAGGAGAAATAGAGTAACAGTTTTCTTTGCATTTGGATTTGCACTCCCTTTGTTCCTTCTCTGCTTGGAAGTGGCAGACAGCTAAGGAAATGATGGAAGAGAAGATGACTTCACCAGAGCAAGATTTAGAATTGTGATGGAAAGATGAAATGGTGCAAACTTATATTATTTGTGAAAGAGGAAGGACAAGGGAGTGCCTGTTGGTAAAGTAGGAGGAGTGGGAGCCAGTGGCATAGGTGAATTATCTTTGTCCTTGGAACACGCCAGAACAGACAGCAGAGGGACAGTTTTCTTCATATCCATTGTTTCTTTTTTTCCACCCTCTCCGAGAAAAGTGGCAAGCAGTTCGCAGGTCAGAAGAGAAGGAGGAGGAGGAGGAAGAAACTGCATTGGGGCTCTCCTGACGATTGTGAAAGGAGGGGAAATGATCCAAGCCTATATTATATATGGAAAGAAGAATGATCCAAGTACACAGGTTATTTAGTAGAGAGTAAAACTATTAGAAATAATCCTCAGATTCATGGGTCTACTTTTATGAAAATCTTCAAAAGGTTAATTGTAGAAATTGTCATCGTAATTCTTCTTTGTTAATATTTTTATTTATTGGTTATTTGTGTGTAAAATAAAAATAATATATATAAAACAATATACATGAAGATATAAGATAAATACAAGTAAACTATAAAAGCTTTTATTAATAAAATAGTTTACAATTGAAATAATTGCTCTCTGAAGTGGGGTCATTTTGCAGGATTTTGAAACAGATGTTGGTAATCATCTCTGGCAGTTTTTAATCTAGATCCTGTATGAAGCAGGAAGTTGGACATTATGCACTACTATGATTCTTGATTTGACATTATTAGGATTAAGGTGGGATATCAATAGAACAAAGAAAGAAAAATAGCTTTATGACCTATTCACTTGAAGAAGCAATATATAGAAAATAACTTCAATTATCGGTAACCAAATATAAATGCTTGATGCTATTTCAGGAAACACCATATTATCTTATTCAAAAATTGCAAAAATTCAAATAGTCAATAGAATTCTTTTCCACCTCACTAGAAATGACCTAATCTGAAGGACATGCTGTCACTCTGAATAAAACAGCACTTTAAAAAGCAAGAAAACAATATTCTGGGAGTTCATTAATAGGCAATTCTCACTATAATTTAGCATCTTTTGGTATGTTCATTTTTCTGGTGGCTGTGATGATGAGCTCATTGAAAAAGGTCAGACCAAGAAATGGGAAACTGAGAAGATGTGGAATAGAAGCAATTAGAAATAAATTGCATAGTGTGTTATTGCAGGAATCTGGGCATACTAGAAGTCAGAGGGATAACTATGTGAGCTTGCAACAGAACTCAAGCTACATTTATAGTCCAGAACAATAAAAAAAAGATTGATAAATATATATGTCAACATGCATATTGATACCATTGTATTTCTTAAGAAATATTGTAGAATTCTATTTCACAAGGAAGAATAGATATCTATAAATGTGCTATACTTATACATTCAGGTAAAGAGGAAGATGGGCCAGCACCACTCCAAAAGTTCAGAAGACTAAATTCCAGTCCTGGTGATTGACCTGGTCCTGGTCCCGGTGACTGACCTGGTCCGTACCCGGTTGAATGGTCTGGTATTAAACAGACCATTCAACCTAGCAATATTTTTCTTTTGAAAACAAAACAAAGAAGCAAGTAGAAAGAGACAAAACAATACAGAATGTGTGGAAGTTATTTGATTGTCATAAGAATGAAAGAGTCTCAGCTTTCTTGCATTTAGAGATGATTGTGACAGTTTCTATTTAAAGTTCTACCCATATTTTGAGGTACAACAATGGATATCCACTGTTTTACATATAAAACATAAACTCATTTAACACTTGGTAGATTGGTTTAATTTACTGTACTGTTTCTGCTGAATTTTAAAGTTTTAAAATCTAGTCCTGCTTTTTGCATGAAAACTGGCTGAGTGACTTTAAGACAGTCACAATCACGCTTTCTCAGCCAAACCACCTCATGGGTGTTGTTATAGGTAAATAGTTGGAGAATGGAGCGTTAGATATGTTCACTCCCTTTAGTCATGTGTGTGTGTGTAAAATGATAACAAGACATTAAAAAAAAAACCCACATTAAATTAGAATCTATTTTACTGTAGTCTAAACTAATCTTTCTATCCCCTTTAGCACATTCAAGCACAGTGAATAGAACCTGACCTTCTGTTATACAATATGTTTTCAAATACTGCATTTGAAGGCTGCTATCATGTCTAGTCAGTTTTCAATCTGTATTGGCTTCCTTACAAAAAACAAAAAACGGAATATTTCAAAAATTGAAATTGGTGTACTGTACCAAGAGAAAATATTCTAGAATATTTTGCAGAAGTAGAAATCAACAGTTTGTTTGAATTTCAGTGTCACAGGAACTATTAGTACCACTTTATAATGCCTTGGTAAAACTAAACTTGGAATATTGCATACAGTTTTGGTCCCATGATATAAAGATTTTGAGACTCTAGAAAGAGTGCAAAGAACAACAAAGATGATTAGGAGAGTGAAGGCTAAAACATGTGAAGAATAATTGCAGGAATTGGGCATATCTAGTTTAATGAAAAGAAGGATTAGGTGTGACATAAGAGTGTTCTAATATCTGAGCAGCTATCAGAAAGATGTGATCAACCTATTTTCCAAAGGACATAAAGGCAGGAGAACAAGCAATGGATGGAAACTAATCAAGAAGATAATTAATCTAGGACTAAGGAGATAGTAAGAACAATTAATTAGTGCAATGACTTTCCTCCAGAAGTTGTGGGTGCTCCAACACTGGAGCTTTTAAAGAAGAGATTGGACAATGATTTATCTGGAATGGTATAGGATTTTCTGCTTGACCAAGGGATTGGACTACAAGACTTCCAAGGTCCCTTTCCCAAATATTCTCAACATTTTGATTATTTCATTACAGGTCATTTCGAAACATTTCAGGTTTATCAAGATTTTATTTTAGATGATTTAGGCAATTATTTTTGTGAGAATATCAGAAAAAAAGGGTATTTTTATTATAGATCTTTCATGAAGCTCACTGTTGTATAAGATGGGGAAAAAATATAAGTATTTTGTAATGGCTTTCACAGACTATAGTTTTAAACATCATTGAAAATCTTTTGGGGACAATCTTGAAATTTAATGCATGCAAAAATATAGGAATAGCTTTAATCTAAAAGAGTTTTGCAAGGAAGAGCAGAAAAAAATCAAAAAGAAGATATTAAAATAAAAATATTCTTAGCTGAGTGTAAAAACATTTGGAAGATGTTCTCATTTCTTAAGATGTTATAGAGTCCCCAAACACCTGCACCATGTTTACTATTTTCTGCTTTTCAGTCTGTAAACAACTGCACGGAAGTGTAAGTATGTATTTAAATGTACCAAAATATATTTTTTTAAACTTCATTTAATGTAGAGATTGTCAGCTTTTAATCACTTAGGAATCATTATCACTGAAATATACAGTTAATCCAAAAATGCCTAGATTTTGCCCATGACTATCACTCAAAAAGAATAGGCACCTTGTGACATTCCAGATGTCCCTGCCTTTAATTACTGGCACCACTATGAAACATGGTCAGTGATGAGGGATAATGGGAATTAGAGTTCAACAAAATCTGGAATTACACAGGTGGTCCACTCCTGCACTGCAATACTTCAAGCTGATATGTTGAAGCTATATTTGAGAAAGTAAAACTTCTGATTATCTGACTAAATGCTCTTGCCTTGAAACTTAATGACTTTAAACAGAGGGGGAAAAACAAAACAGAAGCATGGGCTTATGGAAGTGCAATCATAACTGTTTGGCTAATGTATAAACATAAAGCAAATTGCAATCCACATTTAATTAACTAAATCTGAATAGTATCAGTAGCAGTTGTTATTTAACATAGTTTTCCTTTGATTCTAAAGTGTAAAAGAACAGATTTCCTAATGACTCCTTGGGGAAAGTGGGATAGTTAATAATACTCTGTGCAGAACCATAGCTTTCTATGTCTCCGGATATTATAAATTATAGTACAGTCTTGCTAATTATTGATTTAATTGTTACTTATTGTACTTAATAGACTAGACAATGGTTATTTTAATTTGATGACAAGTCTAAAAGAAACTTTTGAAAAATATTTTTAACATTATCCTTTACAGAACAGTATCAATGCAAATGAAGCAGATGCTTTCAATACACATTCACAGATTCCACTATGGGGGTCTGACTTTTTAAAACAAAACACAGTGCCAAGAAAACAAAAAACAAACATTAAAAACTGCAAGGAAAGTTATGTAAAACACAAACAACAACAACAATGGGGAAAAAAACCTGCAAAGTTTTTTCTATTTGATTTTACTGGATATAGTAAAACAACTCAGTATTAGAACACATAAGGTTTAGCACCAAATAACACTTCATTATTGCAGGTGTGATTCCTGCATAGTACGAGATTCACAACATGAATTATTTCAAAAATATGTTAATATTATTCTTGAGGAACATAAAAAGTGGTACCATATTTTCTCACAATATTCTTTAATAATATTCAAGGATGGTTTTGTTGTGGTTATTTCAGGACAGTTGCAATTTGATCTGGTGTTGGAGTATAGTGCATCACTTTCATAACATGGATGGATTAGTCCTTGATTACCCTGAGATTTACAGTATGTGTTTTCCCCAGACTAGTCTCTGGATCCCAGCATCTAATTGACACAATCACATTTCATAAGGCGCTTAAGTATTATCTCTGAAGTTCTGATGCATAATCAAGATGGGGTGTTAACTATCACTTGGAATGGGAGTACACAGACACATACTGATCAAATCATGCCTCAGTATATTCTCTCTGCACACAAACTTAGGTGGGTCCCCAATCTATAAAGATCTCTGAAGAATGAAGCAGTAGAAGAGATATATAGAATACTAGTGTAGAAAGACAAAGACCAATTCTGAATTAATATAGGTAAAAGTATTTCTTCTTATTTCCTTATGGTGATGAAGGTTGAAAAGGTATTTGCTCTTACGGTGTTTTCTTAGTCAGCAAAATTTTGGGGTCCTTCCTAAATAAGGATAAACCAGAGAAATCCTGACAGGATTACTGTGAGAAATATTATCAGCACTTGGTAAATAAAGTTGTTAGATTTCACCTTTTGAGTTGACTGAAAAAGCATTTTATGCTGTTATGGAGAAGTTCAGAATAATAGAGTTGGAAGGGATCATGTACGTCTTCTAGCCGAACCCCCTGCTCAAACAGGAAACCTTATACCCAATCTCTTCTTTAAAACCTCCAAACTTCTAACTCTGAAGAAGTGGAAAGTGTCCTTGATACTTTTGGTCCAGCTATTTGTCTTTTAGACTCATTCACCTCATGGTTGGTTAAACATTATGGGGGAAAGAGCATGTAGATGTAATCTATGTTATAGTCAATCTTTATTTGAAACTGATTTGTAGTTTTGTTAACTCTAAAGGAGGAGATTACCTACTCACTCCTTAAGAAACTATCACTGGAGCCTACAGCTATGGACAATTTCCACCATTTTCAACCATTCCTTTTGGGATATTTATTTTTTTAGAAAGATGTGGAACTGCAGTTCCAAAGGCTCCTTGAGAGTTTATATTAACCATTGCAGGTGGGATGTAAACCAGGATATAAATTGAAACAACTTTGATTATACTTACTGACAACCTATGAAAGCTAAGAAGGTGGTAATGTATCCATCCTGCCCTTCACAATAGAGCAGTAACTTTCTGTACAACAACTATGGTCACCCTTCTGAGTTTTTTTTCCTTCTTCAGGGCTAGTTCAAGTACATATATGTACCTGGCTGAACAAGCAAAGGTGTTGAGGTTTTATCTTACTGTTTTAAAGCTATGTAGTCTGCATGGGGATTAAAAGCTACAATTCAACTTTGGCAGACCTGAGTGGCTCTGGGATTTGGACCACTGGAATCAAAGACCAGGAATTGTTCTATCTTTGCTTCTGAATGCAGCTACACTCCCCTATTTAGATCTAATACACAATTGTTATGTACTCTTGCCTTCTTAACTACTTGCTTGATGAGCTGGCAAAGCTGTGGCCAGGAATGTATTTATTTACCTTGCACAACATTTAGTCCACTTAGTTTTCATGGCAAGGTTTCAGAGCCTTTAGAAGAAGCAGCTTTCCTATGGCTGAAAGAAACTGACTGGCCCAAGGTCAGCCAACTGACTTCATGCCTAAGGTGGAACTGGAACCTATCCCAATTTCTAACCTGATACCTTAACCATTACATCAAAATGACTGTCTTCAAATGATTAGTACTAGAATAATAGCTATTTCATGTTTCTGATATGTAATACCAGTGCGTTTTTTAAATTGACCTTTATTCTTTAGATGCTTGAAAATATTTTATGGATTTTTTTTAACATTAATCTTTTATTGTCTAAGATGAAGGTTTTGAATTTGGCATATGTGTGAGTTGTTCTTTCTTTTTGCTTTTAAAATAGATTTACAACACTTGGACACATTAACAAGCATATAATTTTTAAGCTGCACAATAAATGAGCAATCAGCTCTGACACAAACCAGATAGAGAACAAGCTCTTCAGCTTTTCAGCATTGTGGAAATTGAAACACATACATGCACACACTGAATTCCAGCCTGATTGTTGCTGGCATAATAAATCCTAGTGTTAGTTTAGCAAAGCATTGAAAGTCCATTCAAATTTGGACAAGAATATTGAAAACCTGCTCTTTTCTTTTTAAAAAAGGAAGGAGGCACTAAGACTCCAACAGAGAATAAAATATTCACTAAATTCAGTGCTTTCTAAGTCATACTCAGGTAAATGATTTTAAATCCTTTCATTATATTCACATTCTTTCACTATTTGCTCAGCTATTCAAATTGTTATAAATAAAAGATATTGGATAAGTGTCACTCAAAAGATTTGCAATAAGCATGATAGGTACATGCAGGTCAATAAAGGCCAAAGTAAACTCAGTTTTTTTTTTCCTTACAAGGCACTTTTTTAAAAAATTTGATTTATATACTTTGCTGCTGTAATCCACAATTCTGCTCCAATATATCCTAGGTATGAACTGTGTCATGTAAAAGAACCAACTTAATAGATAATTAATAATAGTTAAGATAGATAAAACTACAAATCTATGTGAATTTTAGATTGAGTTAGAGGAGTCATAATTCTGACTGGATATAGCATAGGTTATTTCTCACTAAATTACCTCCTAGGATTTCTAGCAGATAATAACATTTTCACTAATATTCTACAGGAAAGCACATGTTACTATTTGCATAGTTATCTTATGTACTATATCTTAAAACAAGTGAATATGTGCCAAATTAAGATTCACAAACACAGTATTGTTTACAGAATATGGGTTGGTTGGGAGTAACAAGGTTATGGCTTGTTTCTTTCTGCCATTTTCTCTTTCCCTGCATATTTTTAAATTTATTTCACTGTACCAGGCTGCTTATATTGCTCCTATTAACAAATTAGCATATTGTATTGCTAGCACAGTATAATTCTTGTACAACTGAATCTTGCCAGTGACAAAGGGGTCCTTCTCAAAAGAGACCAAGCTAATTTTCTCAGCCTTCAAGGAATTCCAATGAGTCCTTTACAGGAAGCAAAGCTATAAGGTCAAATCAATAGTCATTATTCTGCCCACAGCCCAAGCTGTTTGAATGTGCCGTTCTTATCCTTATACCGCAAGAGAACCCAAGGTTGTCAACACTGAAGTCCATGCATCTGGCATCACAAAAATCCTTACAATAGGTTACATTATCACTTCAGGGAAATTTAGTGGTCCTTCTTCAGTAGGTTTATCAATCCAGAAAAGCAACAGAGAAATAAGAATTTTGTCCTTAAAATTATAAGTAAGCATTTTAAAATAGTTTTCATAATGAAATAGAATCTTGTTTTCTCATTTATTCAGTCAACACATCCATAGGCCACTTGCTAGTCAATTTTGAAGTTGCAGGCATATCTTTTAATTTATCATGTTGTTGCCCTAAAAGAGATGAAAATGGGGATCATATTTCAACTATTTTGTCAATAAAGCATTTATAAATCTACTATAAATGTGACTGAGTTCATTCTTTCTAACCATGTCACTTATCCAAAGATTTGAAATTGTTTTACAGCATATTGTCAATTTAAAAAAAAAATGAATCTCATAACTTCAAACAGTTCAAATTGAATTGATTTATACTTGGATCACATTCATATTGAATTTTCAATTTGATTATATCACAACATATTTTCACAGGATTAACATACTCATATGCATGTGCCATTTCAATTTGGTGTTAATTCCAAGAAACATATGATCTTTTTAAGTACAGACACAATAACATATCAAGAAAAGGCTCTTTAATTGTTGTTGTTCTTTACCATATTGGACATTTGAAAGTTTGAACAGCTTTAATGTTTTGGGTAGTCACTTTAGACATATGTTTGACTCACAAAGCCATCTATCTGGAGGCCTAGACAGTAGCTCAGATAATAAAAATAAATAAATTGAAACTTACTCTTACTGAAGGTAACTCTTCAGTAAACTGGAACAAGTATGTAAATTTTGAGTAGGCAAACTATATCTAAAGAAAATAAGTCCACATTAGCATGATTATTATTTCCTAAAAAATCCTTTCAGTCAGATAATAGTATTAGTTTTGTTATCAAATAGAAAATTGAAAGGCTATATTCTTATTACCATTACTATTTCATTTTATGCAAATGAAGCAGATTTAAGGACATACTGCTAATTAAAAAAATAATTAATCTCCTTTAAAAAAACAGTCTATGTTAATTAAATACAGGATTTCTTTCCCATATCTTCTTTTTAACATATTATGCTGTTTTGTTGCCAAATATTCTTTTTAAATTCATGTATTCATATTAGCAACATGAATATAATTTACTAATATTTTAATGATATTACAAGAAACATAAAATGTAAATAGAATGTTAGTTAAGTCTGGCAAATTTAAAATGACTGAACACCTAAAAAAAAAAAAACCACCCCAAAGCTCTAGAACAATAACATATGCAAAGTCAGCCATTCCTATATTTTATTTCAATAGCTTATTAGCCCACACTGGGTGAAAAAAAGAGACACAGAGAATTCAAACTTAGTTCAGAGAACTAAGATAATAATTTCTCTGGTTCAGAGAAATTTGGAGACAATGTTGTATTAGTGAATAAGTGTATATAATTTAAATATTAAATGTGTATGTATTCACTTCATTTACCTTTGTTATATCTCAACTGTATTAGAATTAAGTTTCATAATGTTAAAAAAAGATCAGAACATTTGTTTCTATGCACATTAGTACATAACAGAAGCAGTCTTATTGAAACACAACTATTTTGAAACTTCTATATATTGATTCTATCTTAATTCTCAGTTTAAATGGGAACTACAGATAATTCCATTTCTTTACTTTTGCCTTGACAATCAGACATTCATAAATTGGTATGTTTAAAGTTAAGGGTTTTCTTTACAATCAAAGTGTTTCAAATTCTAACACAAAAGTTAGCATCTGGAAGAAAGCTGAAAAAAAAGCACCATCTCAAACATAATTGCCACCACATTCTTTTCATGAATTTTCACAGTTATGCTGCTGTTATTTTGAACATTTTGTTTTATATAAAGAATAAAGATTTCAAAGATAAATTCAGTTGTGCTCATTCCTGGATCTGCAGGTCCTGCTTCCAGTCATTCATTATCTTTTAACGTCTAACCTGGGACTACTGCAAGGAGCTATACATGAGACAACAATTGAGTGGCATCTGAAAACTTAACTGGTACAGAATGCAGTGGTGCTAGCAGTTACGTGCACTCCTAGAACAATGCAAGTTACATCTCTGTTTCATGACCTGTACTTGTTGCCAGGTTGCTTCCAGGTCCAATTCAAGTTATGGTTTTAACTTTAAAAGCTCTTCATGGCATGACACCAGGTTATCTGAGGGACCAGTTTTACCTAGTTACATCAGCCCAGCCCATTAATATCTTACAGATAAGGCAGGCTAGAAGTATCGTCAGCCAGGATTTTACATTTGGTGGGTCTCAGGAGATGTGCCTTCTCGGCTGTGGCATCTCCTTATGGAACATCTTTTCCCTGAATTGGGGATTGGCACATTCCATATGACATTCCATAAAATCCTCAAGATCTGCTTATGTGATCAGGCCAGGGGCTCCCATGGAACAAGAGATGTATGTATAGTTACTGATTGCCAGTGGTGGGATTAAATTTTTTTTACTGCCAGTTCTTGGGCGTGGCTTGGTGGGGTCATGTAACTGAGTGAGCATGGCCAACTCGACATCACTCATGGCAAGGTGGGGTGGCACCTTGCCGTGAGTGACATTGAGTTGGCCATGCTATTTAGTCACATGACTGATGCTGCAGAGACAGAGTAATTTCCTATGTACCTGCCCCTTGCTGCCTTTGGGTTGACAAAATAAAAGCCTGCCTACTGAGCTTGCCTGCCGAGTCTGCTTGCTGAGCAGCCCGGACTGGAAAATGCATGGCTGGGGCAGAGGAGTGGTCCTCCTTAACAAGCTCCAAACTGTTGCTGCAAGCCTGGGTTTCGTTTTGAGGTGGGTTTTTTTCCCAGATGCCCCTCAGAGATGCACTATTTTTTATGGAATAATTTCTGTGTCACCAAATCTTGCTCATTGTTGCAGATCATTGTTGCAGAGCTGCTTGTTGCTGCTGTGGGCACTGTTGCGGCCATCGGGGCTGCCCAAGTAAAGAACCACACCAGCTCAGGGCGACTGTGAGGAGCAAGAGGGGAAGCCAAGGCGCTCACCCCATAGTAGCCAATTTCTCGCACTCTCTCTCCCATGCACGCTTTCCTGCTCTGATTCGGTGCTCCTGGTTTGCACAAGGAGTGTAAAGGGAGGCAGACACTGTGCGGATGCATTTTAAAAGAGAACTTTGCCCAAGACTTCTTGTGTATTCAGGGCCTACACCTTTCCCAACAATGGGAGCATGACTCACAGGCTTACTTACCCAAGCAGGCAAATCATGGATGCTCATTTGGGGCACAGGCACCATGTGGGAAGGCAGTTTAGGCATGCAAGTCACAGAGCAGAGAATGTGCACAAGTGAGGACCCACACAGTGTGCTATGCTGGGGAAGTGAGGAGTGACTGGGCGGGGCAGGCAGGGAGATGGGGTGGGGTGAGCAAGCAAGCAAGAGAGCAGGCAGAGCAAATGGGCAGGTGAGGGCGGGTTGGGGAAGGGCCAAGCAGAAGATGGTGTTTGTCGGTTCTCTGAACTAGTTAAATATTCCACTACTAGTTCGCCTGAAACAGTCCAAACCAGCTGAATGCTGATTGCCTATATTTTCTGTCAAATTAGGAGAAATTATTTATTGGAGCATATATGGCACTCTAAGGCAACAAGCCACTGCATTATTAGAGTAAGAACACTGAAATACTAAAACAATATAACAAAATAATAGAACTATATTAGCAAAGACAGTTTAGAGAAGATTGCAAAAAGAACTACGGCAAAGCAAAACTTTCTCTCTTAAAAAATCAGTTTTTTACAACTCTTCCCATGCATAGCAAAGTATAGGCTAGTCTGGCTAGGGGAGTTAAACTATTCTAAAGAAAAATCTATATTTTCTTTCACACTAAATTTCTGAAAGAAAAAAGAAAAATGTCTAGAACTGTTCATCTCAAAGAAAGGTCACTCTGGGGTGGCATACTATAATCAATAACAAGACATATATTAAAAACTTTTTATATATCTTATATAATACATATTAAAATTGGACATGTGTCCCTGAAAAACCTCACATCACACCTACACTGTACTTTAAACACTGGGGAACAACTTTTATAATTCATGAAATACGTTTTTATATTTTAAAAATGTTTTTATTTTATTTATTTTATTTTTAATGTATTTAAATTTAATAATTTAAATTTAATGTTTAATAATTTAATATTTAAATTATTTTTAAGTTTTAATGTTCTGTTGATTATTTCTATTGTTGCATTTTTATTTCACAACTTTATTGTACCGTTTTCAACTTTTTATGTAATGTTTTTAATGAAGAGATTTTAAGAAATATTGAAAACAAATAAATGAAGGAACAAAGAAGAGCAATACGTATATTGTCTGCAAGTTGAATTACATTGATTGAAATGATCCATGTGGTCTTCCCAAAGGGATTTTTGCCCTGATCTGCTTTGAGAAATTACTTCATGACAGTACAGGGTTTCAGTCCATGTATAAAGCTGAGTAGTTGAATGATGAGACAAAGTTAATGAACAAGAAATATATGCCAGTATCTCAAATGGAAGACTCCTACACTTTTCTTTTGAGTAATAAAAGGAAAATTAGGTGATTATGATTCATTATAGCAAACCATTTCTTCTTTCAAAACTCTGTTCTTACTACATCAAAAAGATGAAGAGATTGTTCTTATAACTTTCTGCAGGTATTTACAGGACAAAATCTAATTGACAATTTAAGTTTGATCACAACCTTTTTAATTAGGAACATATTGCATCTGCTTAACGTTGCTAGTGTTTGGGTGTAAAAGATTTTCAGTGTCAATTAATCTCATAATATCCCTAAGCAAGCTGGATTTGTTGAAGAAGATGGAAATTGGCTGATGAATGTATTGGTCACTTCAGAGGCATGTTCAAATCTATCTTCTTGCTGTCTTAATGAATATGGAAACCTGCCCAGTGTGTGATTGGATTTTAATGACTACAAGGTCAGGGACTTTGCAAGGTGTGAATTTGCTTTCAAGGTCGCTGTGGCAAGCAGCTCATGGATCTGAAAATAAACAAGGAGCTATCAGGTATATTAGATTTTTTTGTACAAAAGCCCATGGGATGAAGAGGTTAACAGGTGATTGCATTGTAACTTGTTTTGAAACTCAAAATGAGCTCTAAAGGTACGTGCATTATCCTTCATTATACCTTGCATAAGAAATTGTGGTAATTTAAAATGCAAACAATGTTTGATTATAGCAAGTGAGCATTTATCACTAGGAAAACCAGTCCAGTAGAAACCCAGTCCTCTACAAGTCTACTCAAAAGTAAGAGATCTTGAATTTAGTGGCTTTACTTGCCAGTAAGAGATGTATAGAGTTGTAACTCGTGTGTGTGTGTGTGTGCGTATAAACACACACACACACACACATTTTATGAATATGTATGTATGTATGTATGTATGTGTATGTGTGTGTGTGTAGTTTTGTTATACCCTTGAATTAACAAGTAAAATTATCAGATAAAACTGCCTATGAGTGGGAAGAACTATCCGCTCCAGCAGATAACCTAAGATGGAAATTATTCACAAAAATGCAGGTCATGTGCATTGCTACTCTAAATTAATTTGATTTGTGAAGAAATAATTCAAGTTGCTGGAAAAGAATAATAGGAAATGAGTTCAGAAATATTAAGGAAAAAATATTAATAGCTTGTCAGAAGGAGTATGAATTATTGTGGAACAATGAACAGATTGCTCCTGGAGGAAAAAAAAGAACTGCAAATGAAAGTATATGGAGAAAGATTAAAATAAATCCAATTTTCTGATTTTTATATAAAAACTGTATTCCTAACTCTGGAGTTAAGGCAGAAAAAACACATCTTGATTTTGCCTTACACAATAATGTAGTATTAGAATAAAATTTGTATTGCAATTATAAGTTTATAAAGTTCAAAGAAAGATGTTTTGGGTTTCTCCATATCTATGCAATTTTCTTAAAAATAGAAAACGTTATTATTCTGTTTTGGATGGTTCCCCCTTCCCACTCAACTTTCCAAGATATGTTTGAGCCTTAGAATTCACTTACTTCTCATTTAAGTATTAATCATAGTCCAAACAAGATTACCCAGGTTCTGCCACTTACCAAACCCATTACTGTCAATGAGAAAAGCAAAACCATCCTAAACTCCAAATGTACTAGTTGGGCTAATTAAAACATTGAAGAGATCCACTCTCACTTATTGAATTCTTACTGAATCCAAAGAAAATTCTGTACAATACTTTCCCACAGAGAGGGGCTCCTCAGGGTGCCGTCGGCCAAGCAATGTTGACTGGCAACTCCCAGGGGGAGAGCCTTCTCTGTGGGGGCACCCGCCCTCTGGAATGAACTGCCCCTGGGGATACGCATGATCCCTGACCTGTGTACCTTCAGCTGTGCCCTTAAGAACCTACTTTTCCAACAAGCTGGGTGATCAGAATCCGGACTGGGTGTTTTAAATTTTTGGGTTTTAAATTTGGGGAGCCAAATTATTTAATTAGCTTTAATTGATTTTAAATTTTGTATACCTGGTTATTTTAATATGGCTGTGCACTGCCACGAGTCCTTTGGGAGAATGGTAATATAGAAATTCAATAAAATAAAAATAAATAAATAAAATAAATACAATACCCATACAGCAGAAGCCAGAACCAGAAATCACAGAAGCACAGAATCAATATAAGCAATAATAATCATATATATATATATATATATATATATATATATATATATATATATATATATATATATATATTTTTAAAGAATTAAAATTTTATTTTACTAAATTTTCATCAGCCATCTGCTGACATCATCATAGTATTAAACTACCATTACAGAAATCTCTGCCTTTATATGCCATTAATCAATTTGGCCCTTGCACATGTAATAGGCCCTTCCAGCCATCTGATGATTCTAACATCAGCTGTGTTGTTTTTGCTGTCATCATGCTAGATGATGGAGGCTTGATTCCTACTGTTTCCTCCTTCCTAGCTTGCTTATCAGTGGAGGATGATGTTAGCCTGTCAGCCATTGCAATTTGCTGCCTTGTTCGTGACTTCATGGTCAGCCAGGTTCATTTCTCATTAATCCTATCTGTTATAGTTTGAGACAGTCCTGTTGAATTGTTCTGTGTTTGGTCAGGACTAACTGTGCTTTAACAGGCTGAGTCTGCATGCCCAGAGATTTGAGGGGTGGGGGGCAGCAACCCGGCAGGCCTATCTCAAACTATAACAGAGTGATAAATTCTGCCTGTGCCATAGAAATGGCTACAGTTGTTTGTTTTCTGGACTTCCAACCAATTAAAGTCCCTCCAAACACTACCACAATCCCAGAATTAGACTTTCTGGTTTTTACGTCATTGGCATAATCACTATCAACATAACATTTCAACTTCAATTCTTCAGAGACCTGTATTTGAAGACCCAAATTCACAGTTCCAGCCAAATACCTAAGAATCCCTTTTATATCCATCCAATGCAATTGTGTTGGTGCAGCAGTAAAACAACTTAAGATGCTATGTCTGGTCTGGATCATTGTGACAGATATAACAAGCTCCCTATTGCAAACTGATATTTCTCTTGATCACAGGCTTCACCTTTGTTCTCACCTAAATTTCATAAGCAGAATACTACTTCCACTTCATTAGGTGGAATCTCCATTGCTCTGTCCTGCGTGGCATTGACTGCTCTTGTATTTCAAATCTCTTTTGCTTTATATCCAAGTCATCATCTTCTCCTGACTCCTTTCTTGCTCTCTTTCAGTTTCTCCTTCCTGAATACCGACACCATCACTAAGCGAGTCACCATCACTAAGTGGATCATTCCAAACATTTGCATCAATTCTGTTCCAATTTTGCTCTGCAAAGCTAGCAGACCTTGAAATCATTATTCTTTTGCTCCCATCACTAATAGCTCTTTGAGTCAGGCTCATAGCCTGTGAACCTGAGCTTTCTAGTCTTTGGTTGACCTTTTCTCCTGATTGCTTTTGGAATATGCACCCATGCATTGCTTCCAAACACTCTTAAATGTGCCAGAGATGGCTTTCTCTCATATAACAATGCATATTATTAGTATCATTAATTGAGGAACTCTACAGCCTATTGATTAAATAATTAGCAATCACCATGGCTTCACCCCAATATGACCTGCTCAGATCAGAATCCTCCAGCAGTGAGTCCTTCATGATTTGTAAGACACCATTCTGTCTTTCAACCACGCCATTCCCAGCTGCTGTGTACAGATTTGTGCATTTGTGTTTTATTCCTAACTCTCCCAACCACTGTAGAAAACTTACGGACATGAATTTTGAACCTCTGTCAGTTTGCAGCTGACATACCTGTTGTTTATACCTTCTTTCCATGAAGCTTACCCATTGCTTAAATTTCTGTAGAATATCTATTTTACTTTTTAGTAAATAGAAGAAACTAAATCTGCTGTAGTCATCTACAGTGACCAGCGCATACTTTGCGTCCCCCAAACTGGCTTGCATTGGCCCCACCAAATCTTCATGTTCCAGCTCTATAGCTCTTGTTGTCTGCCTTGTGCTATTCTTCCTTACAGCAAATACCTTGGACCTTGATGATTTACATAATGTACAGTCCTAGTATGCCTTACACCCTTTTAAGTTTAATCCTTCTCCAATCTGTTGCATCTTTTGCAAAACTCTAAAGCTGGCATGGCCAAGCTTTCTGTACAAGATATGAATACATGAATCATGTTGTGCCACATTTCCAAATGTTTGGGCACATTGAACCTTTTGTTCCTGCAACACATAAAGATTATCTTGTTTTATGCCCTGTGCACATATATTTCCATTTCTCTTTATGAGACACTTCCCATTTACAAATGTGGTCTCAAAACCTTGTTTGTTAGACTAGAGACACTCAGTAAATTATGCTCCATTTCAAGCACACATAATATGTTACTAAACTATTCCTCTGGATATGGAATCAGCACACTACCTTTTCTTATGACTTTAGCCTTCTGGCCATTTGCTAAGGCTACTGCATCTCCTCCAGCTGGATCCATTCTGAAAAACAATTTACAATTATTAATAATTGTTTGACTAGTTCCACTGTTTATGAACCATTTGTCTCTGCTATTACAATAGCTAATTTTTGCAACAGCAGCTTGTACATCTGTTGTTTGTCTTCCTTGCAAATAGTTTTTCTTTAAATGAGTCTTATCACCACAGATGAAACACCTCTGGTATTGCTGTCCTGTTTCTTGCTTTTTAGAAAATCTTTGCTGGGCTGTAATCTGATCTCTGCAGACATCCTGTATGTTGTTTTTATCTCTCTAATCCTTGGGTCCCACCTAGGAATTTCTCTTCGTGGCTTTTTCTAAAATGGTGTTGGTTTTCTTCAGAAATCAAATAGGCTTTAAGGTACATTCGTAAGTCCTTGTTAAGGATATTGTTATGTACAAGGACATAACAACATTCGTAAGTCCTTGTTAAGGATATTGTTATGTAAACCAACCAGTAGAGCGTAGAACACAGAAAAACTGTGCTGAGAGCAATGAATAAAATACATACAAATTGGTTTATCAAAGTTTTTACTTTACTTTGTAGCGAAAAACAATTGCATAGTCTTTAGTCATTCCAAGTCTTTAGCCATTCAAATCAGTCCATAGTTACAGAAATCTTCTTACCATACAAAACAGCAGTAGATAATAAACAGTAAGTTCACGCTGATAACAAATCACTATGGTAGCAGATCCATCCATGATGAGAGCACCTCCATACACGATGGCAACAGTTCCAACATGGCAACAATGACTATAGTTCAGCTCCCTTCTTATATACAGTTTGAACTAGTAATTATCTAATTAGGATAGGTGGAGCCAGCAGCACAATGACTCAACAGTACACTTAGGATAATTGGAGTCAGCAGTCAGTCATCAGTTATTACAATGACTCAGCAGTACAATTACTCAGCATTACATCTTAAAGACATAGAATACATTTTCATGTGTTCATATATTGCCTGGAAAACTCGTTAGGCTTATACCATATCCTAACAGTCCTGTTCTGGTTTGCACTCAAAAACAGCTGAAACAATGTCCCATATTTCATCAAGACTATTTAACACCAACAGTACCTTCTGGGACTCAGGAATCAGCATTCCACACTGTTCCAATTTAATAAATACTCTCTTGTGGTTGCAGCTGGGCTCTGTATAATTGTCTTGATAATTGCATAATGCATACTTGTCAATTTCAACCAAATCTCTTTTGCAGTTTTTAAATCAGCTGCATTCAAGAATTGTTCATCTTCTAAACTAGATGATATAGGTCAGTACCTTATTATACTGCCTTTGATCTGCTGCTGCTAATGGTACCTAGGTTAATAACAATATCCCAGAGCTCTTAGCCTTCAGGAAGCATTCCATCTTTGCAGCCCAAATAATATAATTTTTCTGTTCCAAATGAGGCAAAGAGCTCTCCTTGAACTCAACAGCCATCCTGCCAGCTTTCTCAGCCTTGTTCTCTTTTCCTTATAACACAGGCTGTCTTTTAGCTTAATTACAGTTCAGTCTTACTGTGTGCTTGGTGTGCTCTGGGTCCATAACCTGTTAGAGTTTGCAGAAATCCAACCAGCACACAACTAAATAATTCAGCAGGATCCATATATAAAAGAAACTTCTTTATATTCAGTAGTATAAAACATGATGCATGTATACAATACCTATGCAGCAGAAGCCAGAAATAACAGAAGGACAGAATCAATATAAGCACACACAAACACACACACACACAGAGAGAGAGAGAGAGAGAGAGAGAGAGAGAGAGAGAGAGAGAGAGAGAGAGGAGAGTTCAGTCAGGGGGGCAGGGCCAGCTTGCAAGAGGGAAAGCTGTGCAGAACAGCTCTCCGTTTAAGAGAGCTAAAATCTATTATTAATCACCAAACAGTTCTCATTGGCTGACTTGTTGTTATGGCTATCCCAGCTCATAATTTCTTTCACACTGACATAGACCAGAGCTGTCAAACTTCCAGCCCACAGACCAATTGCCTCACACACTGGCCACACACACGTCTGGTTTAGCGAAGGGGGAAAAAGTTCCAATATGTTGCATGATGCTGTGATGATGACGCAAGTTTGACAACACTGGTCTAGACTCCAATTGCTATTGAAAACCACTGAGGTAAAAATCTTCATTAAACAGATGGTTCCAAGAGAAGTGAAGAACATCAGATCCTGTGAGCATGAGGAACTGCAATCTAAAACTGATTTGTATTCTTGTTTGACTCTATGGGAAGGGGGAGTAACTGTGCATTTACAGGCTAGGAATAGATGTTTTATTTTCCAAATATGAGAGTAGTTTACTTAGACACACTAAAATAATAGGTCATAAATTCAGGCTGCATTTCACTACTATAAAGAGAAATGGCAGTGGGTATTTGACCCTCAACTTGTTTATCTACACTAGCTAAAAACTGCATCATTAGTCTTTTACATTAGAAAACAAAGCTAAGAAACTTGTCTTCTCTGAAAATAATAAAAACCCACAAGGATTTTTTTGTATGTTTACTAGTATGTTTACTAGTATCTCACATATTTGATAAGAGATGATTAATCTTCCTTTTTGTATCACCAAATTTAGAATTGTGTTCTTATTTCAGATCTGATCTAACTAGAACATTATTTTAGATTCAGAATGGAAGTATCAAATATTCGTTTTATGATGCTAAAGTATATCAGTTTCCTTTATAATTCCTATGAATGTAGTTAGTTTGTGTGAAGCAGTGTTATTATTAAATACTTTATTGATACTTACTCAAATTGGATTATATATTTGCCAGAACCTCCAAGATTATACCTAGAGATTCTGGTAAATACTATTAAGACCTCTCTAAAGAAGAAAAAGTTGCTTTTCTGATTAAATGAGGCACTTTCTATTACTTAAGAAAACCTCATTTGTCAAACTAGGGATCTAAAAGTGTATGGCTGGGCAAGTTTTCTCAGCTTCAGGCAATCCTAGATAAATGGATAATGGCAAATTTTAGACCAATTAGACCAATTTTAAGATGGCTTTAGACCAAGGAACTTCCTTAGCCTGACAAATTATCTTTATTTGAATAGAAATAGAATTAAATTTTGTTTTCCTGTTTTCTTATTTGGTTTAAGTGCAGTTGACTATTTTATCCCTCTGATTGCTTGGTGATTTCAGGAATTGGGAGGTCCACTTCTACTTTTAGAAAGATCCTAGATGGTCTTGGGAACTATCATGCCAAAATATGATTTGTGAAAATTAAAGTCCTATTTGAGCTCTGATAGGAGAAATCATTAATTGATTTGGAGCTAGGTGTTATAAATATATTGGTAACACTTTCTTTGAAGCAACATTGTCAAACAATTATAGGAATGCCCAACAGGGCTGTCAAACTTCTGGTCCATGGGCCGGATGTGTCACATGCTGGCCACGCCATGCCCAGTTTAGGAAAAAGGGGGGGGAGTCCTGATACATCATGTGAAGTTGCTATGATGACATAAGTTTGATACCCCTGGTCTACAGTAGCAATAGATAGGACGAGGGAAAATAAAATGTAAATAAATTCAGAAGTACTTATTTTTCTTGTAATTCCAAATTGTTAATAAATCTGGTTCTTTAGATGGAATAACTCTTAACTAGCTGTAATTATACAGTTTGGGAATATTTCTGGATACAAGATCTCGCCATGATATTGACCTAGATGAAGATCAACATCATGATTTGGTATAGCTTTAAAATATTCAAATGTTATTTAGGAAGGTCTACTAAGGAAAAAAATATTTTTTCTTTAGTATCAAACACTATATTATGAATGCAAATAAAAAGGAATAGAAGACACAGAAAGATATGTGGATTACCACAGAAAAAAAGAACATGAATCGTTCAATATCAAATGATATTATTTTTATTGAAAAAAATTTACAATACAAATTTTATCATCTCTCCCCTCTACTTCCCCCCAACCCCCCCCAACCCCCAATCCCCTATCCCCCCCATCCCCCCCTTGGCTTCCACTACAAATTAAAAAAAAATCTTTACCTTCACACAAAATACTTATATTAAACTAGAAAAAGTACAATGAAATCTGAAAAATATTACAAATAAACTTATAAGTAATAAAGTTTTCCTAAAACTAATATTATAGTTAAAAAATAGTAATAGTGATATTTACCTCATTTATCAAACATCAGTACTCATTTATCAATCAATACAACTCTTATAATATTTAAACCCAAATATAAAGTCAAACATTTATCTAATCTAATATTAATAATTATTTACCTAAGTCTATCCCCCTTATTATATAATAATAAAATATAATATACAGCATCTATATCAAATAATTTTCTGTATCAATAAACTAATTTTTAGTCTTCTCTTCATCTTGATTGAAGTTAAGTATACTGTGACCTAATTAAGTCAATTTCTTCTTCCAACATAGTTTTTACTATGCTACCCATCAGCAAAAAAACATAAAACATTTCTCTAATCTAATATTAATTATTTACCTAAATCAATCCCCCTTATAATATAATAATAAAATATAATATATAATATGTAACAATTATGTCAAATAATTTTCTGTCTCAATAATCCAAATTTTAGTCTTCTCTTCATCTTGACTGAAGTTGAATATACTATCGTCCAACATAGTTTTTATAACTTCATATTCCAGCTGCCCCCTTCAGCAAAAAAACATCTCTCCATATAAAAATACTCCCGAGTGACTTTATATTTGTAAGATCCAACCACAAAGGTATTTTGTAATCCTCTAGGTAGAACATTCAACCTAGCTACTGCTATACCAAATAAAAAGAAAAACAGATGCAGCTCTTCCCAATTTTTAAATAGAGACTACAAGCTGCATTCCCAGATGTTCCTTTAAAACTCTTTCAAATCCTGCCGACCTTTCCACTTCCTTCCTTTGGGTTTCCGACATGTTTTCATCTTTATTTTCTTCATCTAGATGATTAGTTCCCAAAAACTATAATAGGGTAACCCCAGATCCTCTGCAGACACTCGTACTGCAGCGATCTGTTTACCTTTCTCAAAATGTTAAATCCAACTCAGGATGAGTTTTGCAAAAATTTTATAATCCATTTTCGTATATAAATCAAGTATAATCAAGATTGTCTTTTAAACTATTTCAGTTAGTAAAATATTTGCCATCCTTTCTGTAGAGAATTCAATCCATTCATAAATATCCTTTAAGTTTCACAAAGCGAATTGAGCAATTGACGAAGTTTCTGTTGCACAACAATGGTTTTCAGTTTAGTTCCTCCCTTGGCTTCTGCTTTCTGTTGCTTGCCATTATCCCCCTTTTCCTCTTGTGAAGTACTGGGCCTCTGCTACTTCTGCTTTAATAAAATTTGCTTCTCATCTCGAGTTATGTGTTTATCTTTCGATTCTTGCTTTGACAGTTCAAGGTCCAGTACCACCTCTCTTGAATCTCTGGGGTGCTTTATTTTCAGGTCTGAAAGATCCATAATAAAATCATCTGAAAAACCACCTACTGCTCCTTTTCTTCTAATGCACTTTGAGTTTCTAATTCCATCTGCCTGCATTGTTCCTCAGTCTCTCTTTCAAACTCTTTATCCTTAATGCGTTCTTCCATGGTTAACAACATGGATGAGGATGAAGATATCCTCATAAATAATATTAAAAATATTATTATAAAAATGTTCTGCTTTTTCAATAGTATTTAAACAATATCTCACATCTTGATATCTCAGAATTACACCAACTGGTACATCCCATCTGAATGGAATCTTACTTCTTTTCAATTCCTTGACCAAAAATCCAAAATCTTTTCTGTCTCTTAAGATCTTAGGTGGTAGCTCTTTATAAACACTAATTTGTTTACCTTCTACCTGCACAGTAGCAAAATAGGACTTTTGCAAAATATCATTTCTCAATCTTCTATCAGTAAAATAAACAACAACATCTCTAGGCAGATTCCTTTGTCTGGCCACACGTGAGTTCACCCTATAAACTTTTTCAATACAGCTAAGGATTTGATCATCTTCCAACTTTAGTAATACTGCTATTGCCTTGGCACAGATTGTTCTTAAATTTTCTCTATTGTTCTCTCTTATGCCTCTTAATCTTATTGCAGACTCTATAGCTTTAAATTAAAGCATGATCACATCATTTTCAATTTTTTGATTTCTGGCATTAGCTTTAAAAAAATTTTCTTCTGTGACTTTCATCTTGGAATCAACCTCTGTACTGATTTCAGCCACTTTTTTCTCCATTTCCAACACCACATTTGAAAGATCAGAAACTACTTTAGTAATAATTTGGTTCAATTTGTCATATTTTTCCTGTACCAGTTCCTCAAGTTGCTTCTGTGAGCTTTCTATCTTTTCAACAACACTTCCCAAAGACTTGGTTATAAAGTCTTTTAAATCCTAATTTCCAATTCCCTGCAACTGCATTTGAGTCTTTTCTATTTTTTCCTTTGTCTGATAAGTAAGGGAGCCCCCCCTTGATTTTTGTTTTGGAGTCATGCTTCCACAAAATCCTAACTTTTCCTAAAAAAGTAAAGGGATTCTATTTAAATCAATTTTGTTTCTTTTTAAAATCCTGTTAGAATGTTTCTTTTAAGTACTTCGAGGCAGGCTTAGCTCTCACTTTCACTTTCCACTCTCAATTTTCTCAGGCATTTTCTCAAGCAAAGCCAGTCGCCATTTTCTGAGGCATTTTCTTAAATCTCTTTTTTCCTTAGAAATTATTAAAAAGACAAATACTTGCTTTTTTCCCCTTTAGAAAGTCCAGGTTTCACCAGGTTACTCGCTGTAGATCTCAATCATTTTATTGGCGTTGCTCTCGTCGTCTGGCTCTGCTGCTGCGAGCAGAGGTCCTTCGCTGCGCGGAGCTTCGGTGAGGTAGAAAGTGAGCCATCACCCTGAGCCCTTCCCAGGACAAAAAAAAAGTACTGGGGGCAACTCAGGGGGCTCTACCGAACCCCACTAGCTCTACTCTTCCATTTAAAAAGCGGGTTTTCCGAGCCGCCTGCCAGCTGTAAGGCAGCTCCAACGCGCGACGAAGCCGGCAGTCATAAAAAGACCGTCCAGCAACGACGGAGGCGCCAACCGGAAGCCCTAATATCAAATGATATTTTTGATCTATGGACACAAACATTAATTTTAATGTCTAAATTTATTTAAACAGTGTTATGGAAGAGGAACAAGTTGTATTGGATGAGACAATCAACAAACAACAAGAATGATATGGACAAAGATGTTAACTGGACATACAAAAGAAACTGGCTGATTTCTTAATAATTAAAAGAGCTATACAAATAGCAAACCAACAGATTGACCTGAATAATCTTTCTATATTTAATTTACAAAAGAGACTTAAAGCTTTGACAAATTTTGTAAGATAGGATAAAGAAAAAAATGGGGGAAAAAACAAGATTTAGGACATTATTTGAAAGGACTAAATGTCAAAATTGTTTAAAAATATATAAAAAAGGAAGGAAGGTTGGTTGATTTGATCAATGTTATAATACAGTAGATATATTGTTATCTTTAGTACTTATAACAGAAATTTTGTGATCAGGACTGAAATAATGAGTTTTAAGGATTTGTTTATAGATGTGATATGGAAAGATCATTATTGTATTTTAAGAAAAGATGTTAAGAAGGTTTTAATTACTAAAATTATCATATGCTTGCTGAGATGAAGGGGAAGTAAAAAAATATTTCTATTTTTTTCTTTATAGTACTATTCTATTTTTCTTTTCTGCATCTATTTTGTTTTTATCTTTTTTCTCTTTTCTGAGTTTTTATTGTTATAGTTGTAACTTTAAACACAATAACATGAAAGAATATTAATAAGAAATACACTGATTTGTTTATTGTTATATACAGTACCACAAATCCATTAAAGAAAAGTGGAACTGAATACATGAATACATACCTAGGTACAGCATTTGAAACATAGTTTAAGATCAGAACATCCAGAGTTCTACTTGCATATCAGTAAACCAGCATGACAATTATAATTCCTCAGAAGCTCATATTTTAGCTTCCAAGTTAATGAGTGAGCTCATCTGTATTCCATTTGAGGTTTTGCATTTCTTCTTTTGCTTAATATTGATCAGCTTGGATTTTATTGCTGCATTATTTTTTTGTATGAATGTATGAAGATCATCTGTAAAATAAATAAAATTCTTTCTCTTTCATATAAATACAGACACAAGATCTTTTTCATGAAGTAAAATATTACATTGTGATCATGAGTATAATGAAATCAGTGAAAGTTGTGCAACTTTAGAAAAATTCACCTCACAGGAACAAGAACTAGGAATTAATAGGATAATTCTCAACAGACTTCTCTGAGATATAATAATTGTTTCCTTTACTGTTTGTTTTTTTCAACACATAAAATTCAACAAGTTGTTGCTATTACTGCTGCTGCTCTTGACCCCAATAAACTTTTGGTGTTGCCATTTGCCTTTATGAGTTTCACTGTGACAGCTACATTAGTGTTTTTTGATTAAAGTAAGACAGCAAGCCAGACCTAATGTTTTGAAAGGCTTTTTGACCATTATGAGGGAGAGGAATAACTGCTTAATTGGTTCATAGTGGCAATTACATTCTGGCAATACAATGAATCTCCCCACAGAGCCTCCAATTACTATTCAAGAACAGGTATAAAATTATATTTCCAGAGGACAGATTATGTGGATTGTTTTCCCTGATCCATAAACTATAAATAGAGAGCAAAATAGCTAAATAATGAACTGGTTTTTCAGTAGATATGAAGTTTGCAATAATGTAAAACTTATGGGTGATTTTGTACTGGAACTTTGAGATAAAGAGGAAAAGGGATAAAAAAAAATTCAATGCAATATTTTTTTAATGTATATATATATTCATAAACCCAACACCAACTATTTTAAGTGCACTTATGTTTTATGAATCTTGACTTTGTGAGAACTATTTCCAATGCTTCTCCTCTTTGACTGGGGAAAAAAAAGTCAGCAGCAATTGTAGGAAAAAGATATTTCTCAAAGTCCATGAGGTTTTCTCTGTAGAATAGCAAAATATGGCATGATTTTTTTTAATCTTGTACTATGTTTTGCATTTGGTGTCATGAGTAGGTATAGCAATAACACTTAGACTTATATACTGCAGCACAGAGCTTTACAGCCCTCACTAAGTGGTTTACAATGTTAGCATGTTGCCCCCAACAATTTGGGTCCTCATTTTACTGACCTCAGAAGGATGAAAGGCTGAGTCAACCTTGAGCCTGGTGAGATTCTAACTGCCCAATTGCAGCAGAAGTAGCCTGCATTCTGCATTCTGCATTCTAACCACTACCACCATGGCTTACATATGGTTTATTATTCCAGGATCCTAATGCCCTTCTACACATCTACGGTACTGACTTCAACCCAGGAATACTTTTCCTGCATGGATCCTAAATCATCTCTTCTCTTGAGCTAACTTGAATTGCTTTCACATGCCAAACAGGTCAGTTAAAACAATACAGTTAATCCTTGTTTAGCATTTGCCTTATTTAGTGTCCATTCACACTTAAACTGTAATGAAAAAACAATTTTATGAACAATCTTGCATTTATAATCAACAAAGAAAAGCTGAAGTAAGATTCAGCTTAAGCACAGTTATGGTTTCACTTAATGACCACTTTACCTAACAACTAAGTTGCTGTTCCCACTTGGGATTATCAAATAACTGCCAGTACCTATCCAATTATCAGTGGAATTACCTTCCCTCATCTATGAATTATATGCAGCAAATCTATACTGCATAATTCTGAATACCTTTGCATCTTCACAAAAAATACCAAACCAGTCAACCTACTATAGTACAACTGAAACAAACTGTGACAAAGATAACACTGCCAAAAATATCTCAGAAACAACCAACAGACTACTGCAACTAAAAAGTATCACTGTAGCCTTCAACACAACTAAAAGCCTCCAAAGCATGTTAAATAAACCAAGAGACTCAGTAACCTGAGAAGAAAGAAATAGGATTCATCTACAACATATAGTGTAAAATTTGTAATAGTCACTATGTAGGACTAGCTGAGCACATTCATTAACAACAGCTATGAGTCAGAAGACAAAATGAAAATTCCATAATTTCACAACACATAGACTAGGGCAGTGGTGGGTTTCTACCTGTTCGCCCCGGTTTGGGCAAACCAATAGTGGTGGCAGTGGGAGGCTCCACCCATCCACTCAGACATCATCACGGATGCTCTGCACATGTGCAGAAGGTTCTGTGCATGTGCAGAAACACCACACACGAGTGAAGTGAGCGTGCATGGATGCACACTCTCAATTCTGAACCGGTAGCAAAGGTAAGTGGAACCCACTATTGGACCAGGGGTATCAAATTGGCAGCCCAAGGGCCAGATGCATCATGCACAGGCCACACCCACTCCAGCTCTGTGAAGGCAAAAAATGTCACAAAATGTCATGTGATGGCAATATGATGCTGTGAGTTTGACACCTGTGACATAGACAGACTCAGCTAGAGTTTCACTTGGGAAATATTCAGCATCCCAGCAAGCTAAATAATAACAATAATAAAAATAATAATAATAATAAAAACACTAGAAAATTCCTGGAAGCTTGACACACAGATAAATCAATCATTAACAGGCACATAAACAATATTTGCACACCATTCAAAAGAGACAATAAAAAAACCTAAATAGGCAACATGAGACCAGAACACATATTTTACAGTGGCATACACTCAGAGAAGCAGGGATTAATAAGAGACAAACGAACAAGCAATAAACAAAGCCTAATCAAGGAGTTAAGGATAAAGTCACACTGTTTGCAATTCTGACAGAGAAAACTAAGGCACATAAGCAAACTTCCTAACTTCCTTCTACCACTGAAAATGTTAACTAGTTGAGCAATGAAACATCTGCAAGAAAACAAGCTCAGAATGGTCTATGAAGATTGTTTGAAAATCTAGATCTTCTTGAAGATTGGTAAGAATGATACTAATACTAGGTGTTATCCCTACTTGTGGAAGAACCCCCAAAATTCAGTTAAAGCAAATTGCATGAAAAGCAGAGCCTCACATAACTAACAAGCTTAGAGAAATATACATTCCTTTAACAATTCTGAATCCAACCAAATATAAAATATCTCTCTAGTTAAAAAGCATTAATACAGGAGCACATATTTCCTACAGGTAACTGTATTCTCTGTGGTAATATGCTATAAAGAGAAACATTTCATTTCATTATAAGCTATTTTGATTTGATAAAGTTAATATTAATTTTCGTGTATTCATATTAACATATAGAGCTCTTACTTTCATCTTTGCACAGCTGTATTAAAAAAGCAAAAAATAGTAATTCCACTAAGTCTTCTGCAGTTTACATCATTTCATTAGATTTGAAAATACGGATAGTTGGAAAGCTAAAACAAGAGTTTTATTTGACAGATTAAACTATAAACCATGTGCTAGGAAATAAGGTTGCTGAATATTGTGTGTAATGATGGCAATTTGTTTTCAGGATCTAGAGTTTCTGTTTTGGCAAGCTGTAGTTCTGAGAAATTAAGTAATAAAATGGGATTGTCTCCAAGAAAAAAAAAAAAAACTCCTTAGCTACGTTAGTGAGAAAAAAATAATCCTTTTATTAATTTAGTAAAAATTTATTAAAGTCTAATTGTCCAACAAATAAGCTGGCAACTAAATGCAACTGATTAGATGGTTGTTCTTAAGGTTTTATTTTTAATGCCATCCTATTTTTAGTTGTTAACCACACAGTGAAGCTCCTACCTTTTAGTATAGGAGTTATTTTCTATAAATGTTTACTGAATTGGAGCATTAAACAAGTTGCAAGAACTTGCTAGTAAATTGTGTATGTTTTATGCATGTTAACTTATGTCATTATAGGAATTTTGTTATCATTTAAAATATAAGATATAAATAAGACAAAATAACAAAATTTATTCAGGAACCCAAGCATAGTGATAGTGATAACGGTGATGCAGTGCCTAAATATTCTATCTGAATGTATTTGTTTATTCAGTTTTTATAGCTGCCCATCTCAACAAGTGACTTCCTCAACTGCAAATTGCCATGTCTAGATTAATAGTAGATGATATAGATTTTTTTTCTATGATAATAAATGATAAGAAGTTACTGTAATATATAATCTATTGCTAGATAAAATCAGTTTCGGGCTGCGTGTAACAATTGACTACATGCTATTAATTGTTTCTTATTAAACTTTAGGTTGTTCCCATGATTTAGATTAATATAAGAAAGTAGTGTGGATCCAACTAGAAAAAATTTAACATAAAAATATTTGTACTCTAAATAAAATTGGATATTTTCAGTGGTGGGATTCAGCCAGTTCACATCACTTTAGGAGAACCGATTATTAACTTTCTGAGCAGTTTGGCAAACTGGTTGTTGGAAGAAATCATTAGGGCAGAGAACTGGTTGTTAAATTACTCGAATCCCACCACTGGATATTTTGTTTGTGAGAAGGTCATAAAAAGTGATCATATGATCCTGAGATACTGCAACTGTCATCAATACATGATAGTTGGCAAGTATCTGAATTTTGATTATGTGACCATGAAGATACTACAACATTCGTAAGTGTCAAAAATGGTCAGTCACTTTTTTCAATGCCATGATAACTTCAAACAGTTACTAAACAAACTGTTGCAGGTTGAGGACTACCTGTCTATTTAAATCTTACTTTAAAACAACAGATTATGTCAGCTTTTTAAAACAAATACTACTGGCATAAACACAGTAGAATTTATTTGTATTTGCAGTATAACATTTTTAAAAAATATTTTGGGGTAAACAGACATATAAGCTTTATTACTTATTTTCTACTGTAAAAGTTTGTTAATAAGGATCTTTTTTCTTCCATTATAATAGTTCTTGTCCAAAAAAGTTCAGGGTCCTTCCCCTGCCCCATGCCAGTTGCATATTTACTGGTGGCATATATGCTGTGTACTAACACCACTCTTATTAAAAGCACAAAAAGCTACATGGAGAATGCAGCAGGAGATTAGCAATTGATTAGCAGAAGATAATTGGATCTTTAAATTTTATCCTAGTAGTAGAGAAGCTCTGATATGACTATAACAATGCTTAATGACTTAATCAGAAATGTTTAGGCCATTGCACAGTGTACCCCATAGAGTCATGTATATGTTTTTTTTAAAAAAAACCTGTTGTTCATATTTTCTTATAAATTCAGAAAAATATGTGTAATTAAAAAATTGGGAAATCAGGATAGCAAAACCATACATCCGTGCAAAGATCTCTGAGTAATTACCACAAATTTCCCAAATTGGAAACATGCAATTTGGTTATAGAATTGTATTATTTTAATATATCTGACCAAACAAATTTTGAACATGGTTATTAATATTGTGCTGCAGTCCCTTTCCCTCAATGAAAAGATCTCAGTTTATTGATTTTTTATTTCCGCAGCTCTTTCCTAGTCTTCATTCAGATATCTTACAATAAAGTCATCTCTCCAGTAAATGTGTGAGAGCTATATAAAACAGCAGTATATGAATAACATTTCATTTCAGTTAAAATGTCCATTATGTTGTGATTTTACAGTATAATTGGATGGCAAAAATGTTGTAACGATCAAATTAAGCCACAAAATTAGCCCTAATTAAGACCCCGCCCACCTCAGGGTGCAATGGGTGGGGAAGAAACACAGGTAAAAAAATAAGCTAAGGTGGGGATGGAGGGCAGAGCTGCCCTACTTACCAGGCCTCACACATCTCAACACCTGCCTTACCTTCTTCTGCAGCCACTTCTTCTTCCAGAGGGCTTTCACAGAAGGCATCTGCAGCTGATAACAAAGCTCCAGATCAATCCAGCAGGCCTCGGCAGTTTGAAGGGAAAATGGAGGCCGGTGATGCGTGCAAGTGGTGGCAAGTGGCTGCAGAAGATATTGGCCAGCAGTGGGCTCCTACTGGGCGGGGATGTTGGTGCCACCACTGTGAGAGGGGTCAATAATTAGAACCCTTCAAAAAGAAGGCCTAGCCGTTTTATAATATAAATCACTTTTTTTTGAGTAACTATTCTTGTTTAATGCAGTTTCAGAAATTCTGTTTTGAAATTACTCTTTCTCCATTAAAGGATTATATAGATAGTCCTCAATTGATGACCACAATTGAACCCAACATTTATGTTGAAAAACAGTTAAGTGAGTTTGCCCTATTTTATGATTTTTCTTGTTGCAGTTCTTAAGTGAATCACTGTGATTGTGAAGTTAGTAACACTATTGTTAAGTAAATTTGACTTTCCCATTGACTTTGCTTGTATGAAGCAAAAGAAAATCACATAACCCCAATACAATGCAACCATCATTAATATGAATCCGTTGCCAGCCAGCCAAATTTTGATTACATGACCATGGAATTGCTGTAAAGTTGTAAGTGTGAAAAATGGATATAAGTCACTTTTTTTCAGTATCATTGTAACTTTGAACAGTTACTAAACAAACTGTTGTAACTCAAGGACTACCTTTATGGGCTTTTCTATGCCTAGTGTAGCTAATAACAGCATCAAACTTTCAACTGTCTTTTGAGATCTACAGTTCTTTACTTAAATCTCTTCTTTTTGTGCTGTCTTTAAAAAATGACAAGATTACTCTAATCACGTTATTAGGATAAACTATGGTTACAATTGTTATATTCTAATACAAAATTGCTGCCCTGTGTTGTATTCTAGTGTAACAGTTGGATTAATTACTGTCTTTAGATCGATACACAATTATCATTGGATAAGGTAAGGATAAAGGTTCCCCGCACAATCCATCTGGCTCATTGAAGTGAATCTTCATTTGATAGTGCACAGCAAATGAACTCTGCATCTCAAACTGTATATATTGTACAATTTAGGATTAGAAACTAGTGAAGTACCTCATTTGACAAGTTATACTTTGATCAATATTTGATGGTACTTAGAAACAACAAGTCTTTAATGTTTTAATATCCATTGACAATATACTGTATATGGTTTATTTATTTATATAATATGATTTATATAAATAATATTTATATAAATATTTTATTATATTTATATAATAGTTAGATAATTATAATAGTTAAATAGATATAATAGTTAAATCCAATTACCTTAATGAAATTAAACTATTTTAAACTAGAAAAATATTAAATTTTTTCTTAATTTCAAAGATAAGTACAAGGTAGTTACGAATTTAAAATTGATACAGTAAAAATATAAATGATACTAAAAAAATTGCAAGAAAGTATAATAAAATAAGACAGGCACTAACATTATGAAAAATTTAGCAGCAGCAATATAAGTGATAATTGAAACACAGACATCAAGTTCTTTTTTAACGTAGTAGAGTTGGAACTAAAAAAATATGTGTAGAAAGGCTATCTTACACCCAGAAAAGCCCCACAGAATACAGCTTCAGATATTACATTTGAGAGCATTTTATACTGGAAAATCAGTGCATTTCATAAGCATTTCATGGCTTTGCATTTCATGACCCTACCTCTTTTTAGAAATACTTATTTTCTTCCTTGATTCTTCTTTGGTTACTTCCATGAATTCTGATGCATTACAATTTGCCTTTCTTTGTAGCCTTTATATTCAGTATACTAGCAGAAACAAAAAATCTTCAAGATTCATTAATGAACCTGAAACTAATTAGATGAAACAGATTTTTCAAAGAGTATATTATCACACAATCATATTTTAAAATAGATTTCCGATGAGCTATAATGGAACTTCTGGTGAACTGTAATGACCAACTGATACTCTTCTAGGAACATATCTGAATGCCAGGACTAGACTGCTGAAAATTTTCAAGACTTTCTTTCTTTCTTTCTTTCTTTCTTTCTTTCTTTCTTTCTTTCTTTCTTTCTTTCTTTCTTTCTTTCTTTCTTTCTTACAAAAGTATGAAATGAAGGGGTGCTGGTTATATGTTTTACAATATAGTGATAAGATGATAATGTGGATTAAACCTGCTAAAGATGAAAGGGAAAGCTTTTTCTTTAAATTCCCATTTTCTTCCTTTTACTTTACTTTTCTTTCTTTTTTCTTTTTTTTAATTTTTAATGTATCTTTATGTTTGTGTTTGAATACATTTTATTTCTATTATATAATATTTAATAAAATTATTAAAAACAAATAAAATGTCAAAAACTATGTAGCAATCTAGTGTGTTGATTTGGATTTCTACATTAAGCAATTGCTTGATTTGATGTCCTAAATGACTCTTTAGACCCGTGTAATTGTATGAGTTTAAAATGAGGATCAAGATCATATTGACTCCCAGAAAAGAAATCAAACTACAAATCGTATAATAAAATGCAATCCTAATATATTCATATAGGTATGTGATAGAAGATAGAATTGTACCTCTTTGCTAGTGGAGAGAAATTTGACCAAGAAGGATCCCTATGAAATTTTCTGATATACCTCAAAATTGTTTCTCAATAACAGGTATGTACAGTATTAAGCAGCAGGGACATGATGCTTTGGGAGATTCAAGTATTTAACTTTTCAACTTCTATTTTACGTTGATTTCATGTGGAAGAGAAATACCAAATAAGTTCAAGTTCTCTAACACCTGATCTAATTGAAGAGAATTATCCAAATTTAGAAAATAAATGAACTGCTGCTCTACTTCCTGGCAAAGAACCAGTAAGCACTCCTCTCATATTCCTTCAATTTCCTGACCAATAAAATGGTTTGCCTGGACATTTTTCTTGTGACATTCTTTTTCTTTGGTCTCTAATATTATGTAGTAGAAATGCCACTAATGCTATAAATCTCTTTTCACTTGCACCCAAGAGTTGAAGAAATTGGACTTTACTTTTTTTCAGATCGACACAGATCCTTTTCTAGGATTGATTTTATTTTGGTTACACCTGATTTACTTACTAAAACAACAAAGACCAAAATATTTCCCAGGACTTTAATGGATCATAGTCCAATATGGATAGAAATAGAAATGGAGAAGAAGGAGAGAAGATCTTGGAAATTGAATGAGAATTTGTTTAGATATGAAAAGAATATAACTGAACTTGGAAAACATGTGAAGGAATTTTTTCAAATGAACTTGAACAAGGATACACCCATTGAAATCGTTTGGGATGCGAGTAAGGCATATATATGAGGTGTTCTGATTTATATGAATTCTAAGCATAAGTCAACTCAACAAAGGAAAAGAACAGAATTGGAATCAGAGATAAAGAAAAAGGAACAACTACACATTAAAAATCCGCGAGACAATAAATTGCAAGAATCTATAAAACTTTTGAAAGATCAATTTCAAATGCTTATAGCAGAACAAACGGCAACCAACTTACAATTTGCAAAACATAATACATTTTGTAATGCTAATAAACCAGGCAGATGGTTGGCATATACACTGAGAAAACAGCGATGTTCTCGTATCATTGATACTATTGAATATGGAGGAAAAGAAGTTTTTCAACAAAATTTAATAAAACAAGCTTTTTTAGACAATTATTCTAAATTATATCATAAAGATAATATAAAGAATGAGCTTATAGATGAATACCTAGAAGGAACTAGAATTACAAAAATTTCTAGTGTACAAAAGGAAAGAATGAATCAAGGAATAACTTCTGAAGAGATTGTACTTGCAATTAAACAATTGAAAACAGCAAAAGCTCCTGGGACTGATGGCTTGACAGCAGTGTATTACAAAATTTTACAAGCAGAATTGCTTGAACATCTTAAGGATTTATTCTGCAGTATACAACATTCCCCATCGTGGAAGACGGCCTTTATTTCATTGATACCAAAGGAGGATGGTTCTACAAAACCAGAAAACTTCAGACCAATATCTCTCTTGAATACGGATTATAAAATCTTTGCAAAAGTATTAGCCAACAGATTGATGCCAGTTATCCAAGAGGTGATTCATCATGATCAAGCTGGATTTATAGAGGGCAGATATATGATGAATAATGTGAGGCAATTCATAGATTTATTGGAATATCTTGAGAAATGTAAACGGATCCCTGCAGTGGGGGTGTTTTGGGATGCGGAAAAGGCCTTTGATCAGGTTAATTGGAATTTTCTATTACAGACTTTGTCCAAAATGAACCTTGGGCACCAGTTTGTCCAGGCGATATCAGCTATTTATCAAGAGCAAACAGCACAAATTATTATTAATGGACATTTAACAACAAATTTTAATATACAAAAGGGAACAAGACAAGGATGTCCACTATCCCCATTGTTGTTTATTTTAACTTTAGAAGTCTTGTTGAACTCAATATGGGATTCGAACGCTTTGAATGGAATAGTTATAAAGCAAAAGGATTACAGAACAATGGCATTTGCAGATGATCTGGTGGTTACCCTAACACAACCTTTGGAATCAATCATACAGATGAAACACATTATAGAAGAATATGGTTTGGTCTCAGGATTCAGACTGAATCAGAAAAAAACTAAGATGATAGTCAAAAATATGTCAGAAGCCCAAAGGAAGGAACTGGAAAGGTTGGCAGGCTTTGAAATAGTCTCAAAGGTGAAATATTTAGGAGTGCAGGTTGCAGCTTCCAATATAAAACTTTTTCAAAATAATTATGAAGTTTTGTGGCGAAAGGTGCAAAAAGATTTGGAAATTTGGAAAAAACTGCAACTATCTCTACTTGGCAGAATAGCAGCAGTTAAGATGAACATTCTACCTAGATTTTTGTTTTTGTTTCAAATGATTCCGGTGCTTAAAAGTGATAAAAATTTGACTGAGTGGCAATCAGGGTTGAACAAATTTATCTGGAATGAGAGAAAGCCAAGAGTAGAACTGAAAATCATACAAGACGTTTGGGAAAGAGGTTGCCTTAAGGTTCCAAACTTATGGATATACTATGAAGCAGCAGCATTGACACAAGCGAGTGATTGGTTTGGAACAACAAGGACTGAAATTTTGAATATAGAAGGCCACGATTTGGAATTTGGTTGGCATGCATACTTATTTTATGAAAACAAAGTGGATAATGTATTTAGAAGTCATATACTCAGAAATTCTTTGATGAGAGTTTGGAAGAAGCACCAGTCTAAATTGGATTACAAAATACCTTTGTGGTTGGATCTTGGGCACATTATACGGAATATAAAGTCACTTGGGGGGATTTTATATAAAGAGATACTCTTTATTGATGGGGGCAGCTGGAACTTGAAGTCATTAAAAACTCTGTTGGAAGAAGGGATTAATTTAACGTGGTTACAGTATAGTCAACTTCAATCAAGATGGAGAGAAGATCCATGTATGAAGAAGACTTGGTGACGCAGATAAAACAGAAAGGGCCGATGCATATTAAAAGGGTTTATAACATATTGCTAGAAAGAGATTCGGAGAGTGAATTGGTTAAAGATTGTATGATTAAATAGGCACAAAATTTTGCAGAACCAGTTATGTTGGAAACATGGGAAAAGATATGGGTTCAGAATGTTAAATTTACTCAGGCACAGAATTTGAGGGAAAATTTTTATAAAAAGTTTTATAGGTGGCATTTAGATCCTAAGAAATTGTCATGCATGTATCCTAATGTTCAACCAAGATGTTGGAGGTGCGACTGTTTAGATGCTACATATTATCATATATGGTGGACTTGCAGAAAAGTGAAAGCTTTTTGGATTAAACTCTGGTGGGTTATGCAGAATGTTTTGAAGAAGAAGCTTCAATTCTCTCCGCAATTGTTTCTATTGGGTATAGTTAAGGATTTTCCAACGAGCGAAACAAGATTGATATTATATATGATTACTGCAGCCAGGTTACTTATTGGGCAATATTGGAAAAAAGACATTTTACCTACTATTGAAGAATGGACTTTGAAGATGGCTAGTTTTGCAGAAATGGCAAAGATTTCAGCGTATTTAAAAGATAGGACCCAAGAAACTTTTGTTACGGAATGGAAGAAATGGATAGATTATGTGCAGAATAAATATCAAACAAAGAAGTATCAGTTAGTATTTAGTTGAAGAAGGTTATGTTCCGCAGAGGGTTTATAGCATATAATGGGTAGAGTAAATGGAGGTAATTAAAAGTAGAATAGAGATTGGTATATTGATATAGAATGTTATTTGGAATATGTGATTTTATTATATACTAGGGGGGACTGATAAATGTAGATAATTATCACTACTATTTAGATGTTACTTAGAAAAATTTTATTATTGATAGGGGGTAGATTAGATGAGAGAAATGTTTGATATGTTATATTTGGATTTCACCTTCTTGTTTAATATTTGCAGATTGTGAATCATGTTCTGGATTTTGTTATGTATTAAGAGGGATTGATAAATGAAGGTAATTATTATTACTATTCGGATGTTATTTTAAAAATGTTTATTATTGATAGTGGGTTAGACTGGATGAGAGAAATGTTTGATATATTATCTTATTTGGATATAACCTTTTTTTTTTTGTTTAATATTTGTAGACTGTATAAAAATAATATCTTTTGTAAGGGAAACCAGGGGGGGGGGAAGGGGGGGAGATGGGGACAGGAAGGCGGGGACAGAAATTGGGGGGAAAGGAAAAATGAAAAATCTGTACCTGTAAAACTTTTTCAATAAAAAAATATTTCTGATATACCTCAAAATTGTTTCTCAATAACAGGTATGTACAGCATTAAGCAGCAGGGACATGATGCTTTGGGAGATTCAAGAATTTAACTTTTCAACTTCTATTTTACGTTGATTTCATGTGGAAGAGAAATACCAAATAAGTTCAAGTTCTCTAACACCTAATCTAATTGAAGAGAATTATCCAAATTCAGAAAATAATAAATGAACTGCTGCTCTACTTCCAGGCAAAGAACCAGTAAGCACTCCTCTCATATTCCTTCATTTTCCTGACCAATAAAATGGTTTGCCTGGACATTTTTCTTGTGACATTCTTTTTCTTTGTTCTCTAATATTATGTAGTAGAAATGCCACTAATGCTACAAATCTCTTTTCACTTGCACCCAAGAGTTGAAGTTAAGCCATGCACTCTAACTTCAGAGGTTTTAGGTATTACTACCTAAGACTCCCAAACTCCTTATATCTGTATTTTTGAGTCCAGATACTCTTTTTTTTCAGCAGAAACACTCATGAAAAATTATGCAATATTCCTGAGAGGCTGATAAGAGCAAGAAAGGAAGGCTTATAGCTGTATATAACAGTACATTTACTGCTGAAGGGGAAAAAATGACCTTCAGAATGACACAGAAAAAGAAAATAGCATTAAAAAAATCTGTACTGTGAAAGAATTTGGGGAGGGGAGTGACAGATCAGTAACTCAAAAAAAAAAGTGATGTAGTACAAAATCCAAATAGGACATATATTAACCTTGTTCAATAGGCAGTTGATGGGCCTGGTAAACAGTGCTAAGTGGAAGGGAATGATTTCACATATGTCATTGGATTCTTTCCCAGTTGATTGGAAAACCCTGAGGGGAAATAGCTTGGAATTTGAAATTGAAAAGGCAGGGTTAAAAACAACCATTTGTTGTTTAAACATATTGAATTCTGACTGCCTATTCTTATTAACCAGCTTGTCAGCACATAAATGTTCTCATTAAATTGCCTAGATACTCAATTAATCTGTCTGTCAATTGCTGAACTGTTTTTTTTGGGGGGGGGGAGGTTGGGGGAGTATATAGTAATTGAGAGGACAAACAAGCACTGGCTTGCATTTCCTTAGCACTGACCTCCTAAATCAAAGTGGCATATACCTAGTATTTTTCTTTAAAGTCAAAATTGAATGGATGAATGAAAATATCCCATGAACAATTAAATCAGAAACAAAAGTCCTTTGATGGAGAGATGGCAGACAGCATTTATTTGTTTATTTACTTAACAGGTTCATATAGATGCCCAATGATTTCTTTTAGCCATTTCATGTTGGAATTTGAGGGAAAATTACTGTTACGTTATTCTTACAAATGGGTCAAAATCAGGTACTCAGGTAGAGCAGAAAAAACATAGCAGGAATATATACAGCCATATCAAAATAAATGTAAATATTTGAAAATACACCTTTTAAATAGAAATTAACTAAAGAGAAATGTTAAACTAAGCTACTCCAGGCATTGAAAGACAGACAGACAGACCGACATACAGACATGGATATAGCAATATTTATATAGCTGTCATTTGAATGTTTGGATAATTTGGCCCTTGAAGATAAAAATTCTATATAAGTAAATATAGAAGAATATAATTCATGTTCATAAAATTATTTATGCTGTTTTACTAGCTCCCTCACAATAAATAAAAAAAATAAAATAAACATACTTCACATCCACTTAGTATAGAACTGGGTCAACTTTAGTTATGCTTGACTGACATATGCAAACAAGCCCCCCCCCCATTCAAAAAAATCAAGGTTTATTAAATTACTCTAATGAATTACTGATCTATATAATTGATGCACAAGAATTGATGTCCTTCGCAGATTTATCAGTTTTGATCAGAAAATACATGAAGTCCACCAAATCTGCCTGGTATTTTACTTAAAAGAGAGAGAAAGAGAGAAAACTGAATCAATTATCTCTACAAATAGGCAGTGCAAAAGAACATATCCCAATTCTCAGGCTCATCTATTCCTCAGAGAGAGCTGTGCTCAGCAAGTGGGATATTACAATATCTTCCTTCAGTTACGACTGATGACAAAACCATGAATTGTGTCTCCATTGTTTCAGCTCTATCGTGCAAGAGAGTTAGCTTAAAGGTACTTTTTTATCACTTCCAAGTGTAAAGAACAGGGAATTTAACTGAAAACCAGAAGCTACTTTAGTGATAATTAGAGGCTGGAGGGGGAAAAAAATCAGTTTAGAACAGTTTTAGCTGGATGTTTACCTCTAGTCATTTTTATTTGCTATTCTGTGTTTTTGTTTTAAAGTGAGGTTAAAACACGTATTATTATTATTGCTTCCTTTAAGCAAGAACACACCCATGGTTTCTGCAAAGGTTTTCAAAATAAATTGACAAGGAAAAGTTATATCCTCCTGAAGACCTGAATGATTATACAAAAATAATAATAATAAAAAAAACCCAGTAAAGCTCATTATACATGGCCAAAAAGAAAAAATCAGATTCTTCTTTCTAGATGCACTGCGTGATAAATAAAAGTAACAATTCTTTTTTTCTCATTTTCACCTTTGGTATTATTAAGGACTATCTGGGAGCTGGCAGTGAAGCAGAATAAACAGAATAAACAGAAAACTGGATAAACAGAAAAAATAGTGCACCATAGATTTTTTTTTTAATAAAAATACTCAGGAAAAGAAGATTTGCAATAATAACAAATCAAAGCAAACATTTCTGCTGGGTTTTGAACTAACAGTCTCTTCTCTGCTAACTAAAGAAAACACCCACCACAATATTTTAGCTCTGTTAAGAATAGGAAAATTCTAAACCTCTCAGATGTACATGATACTAATTGATTTAACTGAAGGATCTTCCTTTTGCAAAACAGCCAATGAATTTCTGAGATTAGTCTGTAGTATATCCCATAAGAGAACTGATCACAGTGATAGTGGAATGATTTTCAGTGCAATGATATAAAATTATAATTGTCCAAATAAATAAAGGGATTTGAATATCTGCTATAATTAAGAAAAAAACAATAAAGTTATTTAATAAAATTAAGATATAAATAAACAATAATTTAATTCCCTGTCATGGTTTGTCTAAAGACAACTGAATGTTGTCTGTTTAAACAAAGGATTTTAAAACACTTCTTCATAGATTCCTTTTTAGATAAAAAAGTTACTATGGTATAATGGTTAAGATGATAAACTAAAGTAGGAAAACCAGATTCTAGTCCTACTAATTCACAGGTTAGTAAAATCAGCTACAAAATGCTGATTATGCCACAAAAAAATCAGCTCATATTGAATTATATTTATATCCTGCTCTGGATCAGAATAAGGTCCATAATGTCCAATGATCAGTGATCATCATTATTATTATTACATAATCATATATTAGAGAATAATATGTCTCTGCTCTGCTCTGTTCTGATCTATGTGCAAAAGAAGAGAAACTGTTATATTACTTAGTTGTACACTTTCAGACTTCTTCACAATCCATTAGTAGCAAATATCTGTGATCCATAGTGTTGTGTATCCTCATTTTCCACTATTCCCAAAATTGACATGTAAATACAAATGAACTTTCTTAGAATAAGATTATATGGTAGAAAAAACTTAATATTTGTAAGGCAGGCTATTGTAAAAGCCAGGCTCTGTTCAGTGAAAGTTTATAAAATACTCAGGAATTTAGTTTATTGATTAGCCCAGGCCATATCAAAGTGCAGAGTTCCAAACACAAATTATTACTAAAATATGATAAAAACAATTAAAATGATATTGGAATAAAATTCAATAATTTTATATATATATATATATATATATATATATATATATATATATATATATATATATATATACACATACACATATATATATACACACACACACACACACACACACACACACATACACACAGTGGGGTAAAAAAGTATTTAGTCAGCCACCAATTGTGCAAGTTCTCCCACTTAAAAAGATGAGAGAAGCCTGCAATTGTCATCATAGGTAGACTTCAACTATGAGAGACAAAATGAGAAAACAAATCCAGACAATCACATTTGCCCCACTGTGTGTGTGTGTGTGTGTGTGTGTGTTTTCTTGAGGTTTTCGCGGGTGTTTGTATGTAGGTCTTTGGTTATTCAGGTTTTCTCCCCCGTAAAATTGGAAGTGTCTTGGCGACGTTTCGACGAAGTCTCATTCATCATCTTCAGGCTGGTATTCTCGGCTTCATGCTTTCACGAAGCCGAGAACACCAGCCTGAAGATGATGAATGAGACTTCGTCGAAACGTCGCCAAGACACTTCCAATTTTATGGGGGAGAAAACCCGAATAACCAAAGACCTACATATATATATATATGTATATATTTCTTACTTTTTGTAGGTTTTATGTGTGTTTTACATAACCAAGATTTTTCTGCAAGCCAGGTTTTTTATATATATTTATTTTCTTACTTTTTCGTAGGATTTATGTGTGTTTTTCTTTAGCCAGGTATTTCCTACATAAACCAAGATTTTTCTGCAGCCCTAGTTCAGTGAAGTCACATCCACTAGTTTCTGGGCTTTTTTTCTTCTGGCAGCCAGCAGGCCTTATGCTGCCCATTAGGAGACTTATATAGATCTATTTCTGGCTCATTAGCCTTCATCATGTGACTTCACTGACTAGGATTTCAATATCACCCCTACAATGTACCCCAATCAGTTCCACATATGAACCATTTTGCTCAGGTACTGTGCTGTATTAAATGTTGTTTTCAAATTCTGGCCAAACACATAAAGTAAGTTTCAATAAGGGGTTCCCAATGGGTCACTTGTTTAGTACATGGTTAAAGGTACCTGTAACTCATCCTCTTATACAGGCAACAATCAAATAGGTTGTGAGCTAGTTCATCAATCTCTGCTGCTCCACAAATGCAGAGATGTCCATTATAGGGTATAGAATGGAATCTCCCATATCTGAGCATTGTGTCAAGCTGTTCAAATCTCACTCACATGTATAAAATACTAAATTTGTTAGACAAGGATCAGAAGTTTTGTTTTGTTTTGTTTTGTTTTGTTTTGGTCATGAAAAACTAATTTTCAGATATTTCTGGAATCTTATATTGCAAATCATTTATCGAGACAAAATTTTGCTAGTTTCAAATAGCTGATCCAACCGATGAGGAACAATTTACAAGGATAATGCATTTGTTTTATAAGTTCTTTGTGTGCTGTTAATACATAGTTGGTCTAATGCAGAGTTCAGAAATCAAAACAGGGAAACATAGACAACAAATTATAGGTTTTTCTTTTAATGATCAGTGAAAAAAAATGACTTATCCATAGAAAAATGATTTTTTTTGCAAACAAAATTGAAAGGGTATCCCTAATGAAGTGAATAAGACTTCTAGCAACAGAAGGCTTTGTTGTTATTGTATACTCTGTATTCATTAGAAAAAAAAAATCTGCATGCTTTTTATTTTTATTTTATTTATTTTTTGCATGTCAGAGTGAGGCAAAGAATCCAAGAATTTGTCACTTTTCTCATACTTTGGAAAATTCTTATAAATGCTCATTTGCATTTGTCTGCCCATCTGTTAGATAGAGGAAGCCTTATGGGAACTTATCAGTGTATTTTTGTTTTAACAGATATGGGTGTGTTTATTCTTAAATTCTCCATTATTCTGTAAACTTTATAAAAGAAACAATTTCTAAATAATGATATTGCAAGCTATTAATGTCAGGTATTGAAATAATTGGATATAGATTTTTAATATTTGAAAAGGTAATCTAAAAATATGTTTGCACTCATTCCTATTTTATTAGAATGCTGTACCTTTATAGAAAAGCACACCCAGCATCATATTATTATTATTATTATTATTATTATTATTATTATTATTATTATTATTATTATTATTTCAATTTATATGCTGCCCTTCTGTGGAGAATAGTATATAAAATATATTATTAATGCAAACCAGCCAATAAGCTGAACCAATAAAAAATATATTTCTCTTTTTCATTTGATGAGACGCTGGCTTTAGCAGAAAACTATAAAATCTTTTTTTCCCCCTTTCAAATCCAGTCACAAGAATGCTTGCTGTATATACTTCTCAATAGCAATATCTTTCTTAAATCCTTGCACAGCAGTTCCTTTGAACTTAGTAGCAGGTCTGAAATTCCCTGTGATTTAAATCCAAGTGCTACACAAAGAAATCTTCAAAAACTGAATTCTATTTAACTGAGCATTAAAAGCATTTCCACCACTCTAAACATCTGAATTGGAAAGAGAAATCTGCAAGCATTTGTAATATAGAAATTCTCTAAGCATGCCAACTGTTAATCTCTAATCTTCTTTACCCAACTTTTATTTTTGAAAACTTGCATGCTCTTCTGAATCACAGCTCTGTTATATTTTAAATGTTAGAAATTTTACACTGGTATAAATTTAACCTAAGGTTCCATATGGAATTCTTGCCCCTTTATGCTGAACCTACTAATTGTGGCAAATTGTATGAAGAGTAAGGCAATAGCAATATGATATGCAAACAGGAAATGTGATGTATTGTCAGTGTGAATATATTGCAATTAATGAAATTGATATGCAAATGTGCCCCAAAACTGGGGATTGTGCATATTCATCTGAAGGTCTGGAGTTGACATGCAAATAGATAGCAGGGAATTTTGCACCTTGTTCAATCAGGACAGATAATAAATTACCTCAGAATGTCAGAGAATGTCAATTGCTCAGAGATTTTTCAGACACGGTCCCGTTAATAGTCATGTCCTCCACATAAATATTGCATTTTGCTCAGCCAATATGCAAAGGCCCTTCTGCAAGTGAAAGTTCAAGGATTCTGATTCTTTTTTTTTTAATGCATGGAATAAATAAATAAATAATTCACTCTAGAGATATGTTGGACTGCCAGTTTCATTGCTTGTTATGTGTCAGAATTCCATGTCTTTCAATGTCAGTTACATATTCACAAAACAGTTCTGGAATACAAGCAATTTACATTGTTAAGCAAGCCTGACCAGTAATATTGCCTAAGCAATATGCTTTTCAGGATAATTCTTTGCATAAGAGACTTATATGTACAGTGGGGCAAAAAAGTATTTAGTCAGCCACCAATTGTGCAAGTTCTCCCACTTAAAAAGATGAGAGAGGCCTGTAATTGACATCATAGGTAGACCTCAACTATGAGAGACACATTGTCTGATTTGGAAAGAATTTATTTGCAAATTATGGTGGAAAATAAGTATTTGGTCACCTACAAAGAAGCAAGATTTCTGGCTCTCACAGACCTGTAACTTCTTCTTTAAGAGCCTCCTCTGTCCTCCACTCATTACCTGTATTAATGGCACCTGTTTGAACTTGTTATCAGTATAAAAGACACCTGTCCACAAACAGTCACACTCCAAACTCCACTATGGTGAAGACCAAAGAGCTGTTGAAGGACACCAGAAACAAAATTGTAGACCTGCACCAGGCTGGGAAGACTGAATCTGCAATAGGCAAGCAGCTTGGTGTGAAGAAATCAACTGTGGGAGCAATAATTAGAAAATGGAAGACATACAAGACCACTGATAATCTCCCTCGATCTGGGGCTCCATGCAAGATCTCACCCCGTGGGGTCAAAATGATCACAAGAACGGTGAGCAAAAATCTCAGAACCACACAGGAGGACCTAGTGAATGACCTGCAGAAAGCTGGGACCAACATAACAAAGTCTACCATCAGTAACAAACTATGCCGCCAGGGACTCAGATCCTGCAGTGCCAGACGTGTCCCCCTGCTTAAGCCAGTACATGTTCGGACCCATCTGAAGTTTGCTAGAGAGCATTTGGATGATCCAGAAGAGGACTAGAAGAATGTCATTTGGTCAGATGAAACCAAAGTAGAACTGTTTGGTAGAAACACAACTTGTCGTGTTTGGAGGAAAGAGAATGCTGAGTTGCATCCAAAGAACACCATAACTACTGTGAAGCATGGGGATAGCAACATCATGCTTTGGGGCTGTTTCTCTACAAAGAGACTGAGACGACTGATCCGTGTACAGGAAAGAATGAATGGGGCCATATATCATGATATTTTGAGTGCAAACCTCCTTCTATCAGCAAGGGCATTGACGATGAAACATGTCTGGGTCTTTCAGCATGACAATGATCCCAAACCCACTGCCTGCGCAATGAAGGAGTAGCTTTGTAAGAAGCATTTCAAGGTCCTGGAGTGGCCTAGCAAGTCTCCAGATCTCAACCCCATAGAAAACCTTTGGAGGGAGATGAAAGTCCGTGTTGCCCAGCGACAGCCCCAAAACATCACTGCTCTAGAGGAGATCTGCATGGAGGAATGGGCCAACATACTAGCAACAGTGTGTGCCAACCTTGTGAAGACTTACAGAAAATGTTTGACCTCTGTCATTGCCAACAAAGGATATAACAAAGTATTGAGATGAACTTTTGATATTGACCAAATACTTATTTTCCACTATAATTTGCAAATAAATTCTTTCCAAATCAGACAATATGATTGTCTGTATTTGTTTTCTTATTTTGTCTCTCATTGTTGAAGTCTACCTATGATGTCAGTTACAGCCTCTCTCATCTTTTTAAGTGGGAGAACTTGCAGAATTGGTGGCTGACTAAATACTTTTTTGCCCCACTGTATCTCACTTATTCTATTATAGTAGAAATTACTTATTTCTATTTCACAAATTCTCAGGTAGAACGCAAGTCACCCTCTATTTATCCATAGTCACATATAATACCTTTTGGATCATTCAGTTACATTGTTCATACCATGACACAGTTCTCTAGGGATCTAGATTATATAGCAAACAACATAGGTGGAACATTTGATGCCTTAACCTGCTTGAAATGATGAGAAAGACATGAAGTGAAAATATACAGCTCCACAGAACTGAAGAAATTTCATTCTAGACATATCTTAATTGTGACCAGCAAGAAAAATATCTATTTAAATTTTCATTTCATGTTTTCTTCATTAAGAACTAGAAGGCATTAGCTGAAGCTTATATACTTTGTTCTTCATAAACAAACACAGCCCAAATAATTGAAGTAAGAAAGGCTTATATTTTTACCAGTTCTGTCACAAAATAAAGTCTTCGCCCTAGTCTCTGAAAGAACCAGTGAAACTTCCACTTCTTATTTTTATATTTCATTGATTTCATTGCAATTTATTTGATTATAGTGAGCCATTCAGAGTCATTGAGAGGGGCACATGTTGAAAAGATGATGAGAAGTTGATGATGACAATGACGACGATGATAATGGTAGCTCAATCTGTTCACATGCTTTGGATCCATTGTTATAAATAAAAATACAGTGAATGTGTACAATGTAGCTATGTGCACTTTGTCTAACATCTTTAGTAAATCCAATAAATAATAGAACTATGACTGGAATCACCCATTCAGGCTATCAATCTGTTATAATTATCTAAGAAAAACTGCATGTTTGCCAATATTTATGCACTTCATATTTAATCATAGATTATCTATGGATGAGTGAGTGGATCACAAAACTGATCTTTAAGTAATAAATTATTTTTTTAAAAGATGCAATATAATTCAAATTGCTTTAGAAGCAGAAGCATGATTGTATTAAGCAAGTATGTAAAATTACACACACACACACACACACACACACACACACACACACACTTGCTTCCTTACTCCAGGCAACTTAGCTCTTCTTGCACCTTGCTGACAATGTTTGCAAAGATGATAATGAATTTCAGATAGCAAAAGAAATATTTCTTATCCTGTGAGGTAAAATCTGTGAGCACATTCAGCAACTGATTTTGGTATATTCAACAATGCATTCTAAAAAATAGTTTTAAAAAATCTGCAGAGGATATTTGAGAACTGGTTATAAAACACATTTTATGCAACAATTTTTAAAATGAGAATGAAGTTTATTTCTTTCTGTTTTACGCTCAAAATTCTGAAATCACTTTATTTGCTTGCAGTACACGTATGCAATACTGCCTGATTACTTGCCTTCTGAGAAACTACAAGAAAATAAGATGTGTATTCCAAAAGAAAAAAAATATTATTAAATAAATTAATCATGTGATCTGGAAGAACCCTATTTATATAGTTTCACCTATATAGTACAAATATTAATAATTCAGATGACTGTTTCATAATAAAGGTAGAGATTATGGAAGATGAATAAAAGAAATGTATAATAATGATTACTTAGATAAACAGGACTAAAAAAATTAAGCTCTGAGAAGTGAGATAAAATTTGATATGATTCAGGCACACACTTCTCTGACTCACTGAAGTAAAAGAAACAGGGCTGTATGACATAATTTGCAAGAGTCTATTATTATAGACAATCTAAATAAAGGCAAATTTCTTTGAAGTTGATTTTCTGGTCTGGTTTACCTAGCAGGGCTGAAAATACAATCCTAAAGCAAACTGTATTTATATCTCTGGTATCTCAAAATATGTCAGCTTCCAGATGCATGGCATAGAAAATGAAACTAGCATTCACAGAACATGTATATGATATCAATAGACAACATTAACTGTTTATTTTGATTTTTTCTTTTGCTGAGTTGCTCTTATCTAAATCAAATTCTTCCATTTTAAAATAAATTCGCTAATCTAATGTTATTGTCAAATTAAGTTCAGCTCTCAGTAATTTTCATGTATTCATCGTGTTAACAAAAAATGGTTAGGTAAATATGAAACACATGTCAATAAATCCAAATTGCTTGGTTGTTGTGTTGCTAGTTCTAGCACTTGTAGGAAGTCTCTTACCTATTTTAGTTATAATACTGAGCCATGCTGCATTTACCATTTCTCTGTTTGAAATGATAATCTTCTACAAAAATTACAGATAGACTTTTATATTTTTAGGGATTGTGGAAGAAAAGTCTCACAGTGGTCGATATGAGTATTTTGCCTATTTTTTATCCACCCCTTCAAAGGACTTTGAGACACCTGGATTAGCTGAACCATAACTGTGTTTTAGGTATAAAGTGAAAATGCAATCTAGTCATGGGTTGGGGTGTTTCTGTCTGTATTAGGACAAATATTGTATTCATTTGTTGGAGGGTAGGGAAAGAGGAAATTGTGGGCCAGAGAAAAGTGGAGATGCCAAAACAAAGTCAGTGTGGTGCAGCATGCATTGGCCATTGGACTATGCAGAGAAAACATGCACAGATTCAGATGCACAAACAGCTGAAAGCTGACTACAGCAACAGAGGCTGACAGCAATATTCTGTCAGAAGTGCCAACAGCTAGCCAGCACCTGGCAACAAAGATTTTCCCTCCCAGCAAAAAAAGTCTCTACACAAACTCAGGACAAAGGCATCAGTATTTGTCTAAAAAGACAAAAAAATGTTAGACAGAAGAAAGGCTAGCCAAATTTATGATAGCTAGAACACAAATTGAGGAGTTTCCCTGTAGTCCACAACAGGGATACTAGCTAAGGATAGAGCTAATTAAGTCTGGTAATTCACCTAGGTGTGACTAATTGAACACTGCTTATAAACAAATCAACAAAAGAATTTATAGAAATGTCAGATAAGATTTTCTAGAATTAGATACATAGGAGATTGTACATATACTGTACATATACACATACACAGTATAAGAATAGGCAAACAAGTACTTATAGTGATATAATTATAAAATTATGAAGTTTTTAAAAAGAAAAACTTTTATTTCTTCTTTATAGTTATATATATTTTTCTTGTAACAATAAGTGTAGTGGTGGGAAGAAGCTAGGTTTCTTTGTACTCAGAGTGATACAACCGTCTTTCTATTATCATAATTGTATGATAATACAAGATGAAAAACTAAGGCACATTAATACATTTTTATATGTATTAATGTTGAGAAGAATCGGGGGTGAAATCCTACCAGTTCGGACCGGTTCTGATGAACCGCTAGGGATTATGGGCATCAGTTCATTGAACCAGTAGTAATTACCACTCCTTGGCCCCAGTCATGCCCAGCCGGTCGCCATTCAATTCTTCCGGCCGGTCAATATTCCACAGAATTCAATGTTAAATACAGCAGAGAAAATGCTAACTTTTCTCCCTCTATTCAGAATGGAGCTGCTGCAGCCTGTCCCTTTAAGGTAGTCCCCAGGAAGGAGGAGGCTGGGAGGGAACCATAAAGGGAACAGCAGCTCCGTTCTGAATGAAGAGAGAAAAGTTAGCATTCTCTCTGCCACAGAATTCAATGTTAAATGCAGAAGAGAGAATGCTAACTATTTTTTCTCTCCATTCACAATGGAGTTGCTGCAGCCTGTACCTTTAAGATAGTCCCCAGGAAGGAGGGGACAGGGGGAGCAGCGGGAATGGAGCCGTTTTCAAGGCAGGAAAATGAGGAAGGGGATTTTCCTGCCTGTCATCCATTTCTCAATATCAGCACAGACTGAGAGAAGGATGGTAGGCAGGAATATTCCCCTCCCCATTTTCTTGCCATTCGCGATGAGGAGTGGCTGGGAGGGGAAGGGCCGGTGAGGAGCCCCTCAATGTGAGTGATGTTCAGTTGGCCATGCCCACCCAGTCACATGACCTCCCCCCAACAGCCATGCCCACAGAACTGATAGGGGAATTTTTTTAATTTCACCCCTGAAAAGTATATAAATATATTTGATCTGATTTTCTAATTGAGTGTATCAGCACTCAAAAATTGTTATAGAAATGTTGGAAATTACCATTTAGAATATTCCTCTAACAATTTTTGTTACAATTATTTTGATTTTTTTTTGCTTTTAATAGAATATTATAGAATTCATCATACCTGTGATAACAACTGACTTTCAGAAAAAGTAGTGATGTAGACTTTCCAGTTACACCTTTTCCATTTACTAGAAAGAAATTATTAATAGTGGAGAGAATCTTTTCTACCAGGACATTTATGCCAGTGGACACATATTATATAAAAAGACTGGTTGTTATAATATGGTTCATATTTCCAAAACGAGGAGAAACTTCTGTTCATTGTTCATTAGAGTTTTTCCTTATTCCATTCTGTAACTTTTTGTTCACAGTATTTTTTAGACATACCAGTTCATCAGATAACTGTTTCATTGATTTTTCAATTTTACAATTACAAACTGTAGAAGTGTTCTACATCTTCCTAGCAGGTTCTGTGACAATATATGTAGTTCAATGAAATGTCATTCCTAATAACTGATTCCTCTAGGTATTTCCCGTCAGCTGTTACAGAAAGAATGAATATATTTCTGAAACGAAGTTGCTTGTGGTCTTCCTTGCTCTTTAAGAAGAACTTTGACCTGCAGTCCCATGAAAGAAGTATTTCTTCTTTTGATCAACTTTTATTTTATAGCTTTTTGATCAGAATTTATTACATTCTGTTTCTCTATTGCTTTTAATGCGTTGTTGAAGAGATAGCACTATTTATGTAGAAACCAGAATCTGATTTCACCCCCAAAAAAAGTCATTAAAGAGAACAAGAATTAAAAAGAACAAGACCAAGACTTTTAAGGGAATGTAAAATTTGAGAGCTGCAAAGCAATTCAGAGTCCTATCCATTTCAATCACTAGAAAAATCCAACTAGGTGTATGATGAGTGTTGAGAAGCTGATATTCTTCCAAATCAATACAATTACAATTGTGGTATTAACTGTATAAATATGAATCTGAAACAACTGATACCATTGAAGTAGGGATTCTAGGGTGGATAAAGTATAGCTCATCCACAGGACTTTTTCCCCCTACTGTTGGACAACACAATCAAACTCAGCATTTGAGGCAAGGGATCACCTAAGCACTCCATCCAGAGAAGAACTGAGATGCAACCGATTTGATTTGGTCTTTTCCTTGCAATGGGTACCAAAGAACAAGAAAATGCTCTTGTTCTAAACTTTTACATAGAAGCAATGTTTTTATAAAACATTTGAATGTATCAATTTCATACCATGTTACTCCATTGAAACTTTACAGCATTGTAATAAATATATGTAGACTATTGTTGTTCTGAGAAAAAAAAATCTATTCAGCCTAGCTTGAACTGGGTAGTGACTGTCACGGTATCAAGCTGCTGCAATAGTGGGTTCCACTTACCTTCAATACCGGTTCAGAACTGTGAGCATGCACGCTTCGCTCACACACAGCGCTTCTGCACATGCACAGAGCATCCGTGATGATGTCCGGGTGGGTGGGCAGAGCTTCCCACCGCCACCACTAGTGGTTCACCCAAATCAGGGAGAACTGGTAGAAACCCACCACTGAGTTGCTACTTCTTTTGTTTTACTTTCAGCTTTAAACTCAAGCAAGCCAACTCAAATGTATTCTATACATTAAGAGTTATAATCCTGTTCAATACCATACAAACTTCTAAATCAAGTGAATTTCCAGGGTTTTTATGTCTTTTGATAGCCACCCTGGATAGAAAAGGCTGTCCATTGCAAATATTCACCTTCTTCCTACAAACAGTGACAAAATAAAAGAGGGCTTAAATGCTTGACTTTGCCTTGCTTCCCCCCCCTCTCTCTTTTTTTCTGTTTCAGCTACTTGACTTTTATTGCTTGCACCTGCCATCCATTCCTTATTCAACATCATTTTCTTCTAACTCCTTCAGCAATGTAAGAAGACTCTAGGCATTGGCAATTATTTGGGAAAGAAAAACACCATCTTCTTTACAAGTAAATACTATATATGCTTTATATGTGAGATTCTGTAAGAGCATTTTTATAATACAGCAATACTAGTGAAAATGTGCTTGCTAGGACTGCTAGGCAACTAATTTCTTCCCCAAAAGATTTTTTTTTAGCACTTCCATTCTTTCCAAGCAGCAGGAAGTTTCATGGCAGCTTTTTAGGTCCCACTTTCCTTTTGAGTGTGAAATGCTGGCAGCACTTTCTGTAATAAACAATGTACAAATGTTCAGGATGAGCAGGTGGGAAGCATGCCTACATAAAGTCAGCTTTGGCTTGAAAACATCATTCAATCTTATTATCTAAGCAGCTACTTTTAAAGATCAAAGTTCCATATTTACTTTATATTTTAAGAAAGCTTAGAAATGAATATAGATTCCCTGTTCTACAAATATTCCAATGACTTAGAATAGCTGCAAAATCCAATTAATTTTATACTCAACTCACATTTAAGTCATAATAAGGGGAAATACCAAATAAAAGCTACCAAAAAAGCAAGACTGAATGAACTGCACAATAGCCTTGCAAGTACTGTTACTCATGCTAGCCTCTGGATACAGATTTACTTATAGTACTATGAAACAGGATTCAGCAGAGATTTATAATCAATATGGGCATTTCTTGAGGGAAATTTGTCCCCATTAAAATAAGAAATTATTATTTCTAAGCAACACTGGAAGATTGAACAATAATTCTAGTACTATATCTATTATGTCACAAAATGTGCAGCTCAGGCATAATACTACAAACCATGCTTTTAATTGAGCCTTAGGCATATGAAACTGCTCTTCTTTCCTACTTGCTCTAGTAGTTTGTCCAAGAAGATAAGATAAAGTATCAGTTAAAAATAATAATTAGAAATAACTTTATCCTATTAATAAAGTTTAGCTCATTGGTCTGAATTAGACATAATCATAAATTGTGCTGGGACATAATGAACATATATTTCTCAGTGCCTACCATCTCTTTCTTGCATCATTGCTGGAGAAGGACAAGAAAGCTTTTGAGAAGCCCAAAGATTAATAAGGTAGTGCTAAACTTAGTGCAACATCTAATGCAGCTCTTGTATCTTGGCTTTAGATGCATTATTATGTAGCCTCTTTGATATCAGTTTGAAAATTCTCCCACTCTCTACTGTGTTTCTGTGCTTTCCAGTTTTTGGTTTTTGTTTGTTTGCTTTTTGTGGTGATGGTGGGAGACATGTCCCTCTTTTGTGTGCTTATGTTTTGAATTTGGTCTGCTGCTGGTGGTCTGATTTCCCCTTCGCAAATCTTGTCTTTATTGTCTTGATTCTTCGATAAATTTGTCATGCAGAATATCAAATACAGAATATCAAGATTAAATTCAAGTATTTATTTTATTTATCCATTTTCAGATGCCACACTCATCATGAGTTATAATAATAGTCTTTGTAGCCCAACAACTTAAAGTCTTTGAAAAATCCATATTGCATATATTATATCTTTACATTTTTAACATTGTTCATAAAACTATATAATCCAGCCAAATATGACCTTTTTAAAACTTTCACTGATTCAACAGACACACCTTTTTATAAATAGTTTGTTCATGTAACCTTTCATGAAAAGTTTTTGGTACTTAGATAAAATATTGCATAATCGCTTTTGGTTTAGCAATGATTTATAGACACTTCCTAGCTTTGAACAAATGCATTGTCAACCATAAAAGCTCTGGTGGATTAGACCAAAGGCCCAGTAGTCAAGGATTCTCTTTGTACAGTGGCCAACCAGATGCTAGTAGGAAGTCCTAAATAAGACATGAGTGCAGTAGGACTTTCTTTTTTTAATTTCTCAGCAACAGGGATTCAAGATTCCGAAAAGTCCTCTACTATGGAAATATGGCATAATCATTATAATAAATTAACCCTGATATCTCTCCTCCAAAGATTTGCTTAATCACTTTTTAAAATAATTCAAGAAGGCAAATACTACATGTCCTAGTAAATTCCATAATTTAAAACTGCATTGAATAAATAAGTCTTTTTATTACTGACAGCTCTGAATCCCTCATCATTAATTTCCAAGGATAACATATGCTTTCATAGTTTGGAACACATGTAAACTTACATGGAGAATTTATTTGTCAGATATTTTATTCTTCTTTATTGTTTTTATAAATAATTCAAGACAGTTAGCATACCTAGTATTCCTTTCTACCCCGATTTCCCCCATAATAACAATTCTGTGATTGGGTTAGGTTGAGGCATTGTGACTGGCTCAAGGAACAAGGTAAGGCAGGATCAGAACTCACCGTCTCTTCATTACTAGGCCCTTACCTTAACCATTTGATCAAACTAGCTCTCTGTTTATGTAGCTTCTCTGTGCATGTTTCAATTGATTCCTAAGTGACAAACCTGTCACAACTTCTATATGTTCAAAATTAAATGTGGCATCTTTCTGCAAATGTGAGTGCATACCTCCTATTTAAAATTGTTTTGAAACAATTCAACCAAAATAGAACTGTTCACTCACTATTTCATAAAATATATTTGGGGGGGAAAAGGGAGCATGTAACAAGTACTGTATGAATCCATATTTTCAAAAAATGTATATTCATATTTAATTTTGTGCCATGTACTGTCAGCTTCTGTTCATTCAGAAATTAGTTGAAATGTACAGTTTGACCAAGAATGCCTAATATTTTTATATGCCACATTTTGAACCAATCATACTACTCCCTATCAGCTAGGCAACATTATGAAAAGTGCAGAAAAGGTACAATAAATAGTAAGGCAAATAAATAAAGTCTTGGGATGAGAAAGAAAGGAATCAGAGATAAATCTAGTTTGCACAGAAGTACTTCCTGGGCATTTCTACCTTTGCTTTCACTGAACCTCAGTCAGACATTGCCACTTGTTCTTTAGATTTTTTAAAAGAGAGAAGTGAACATTTTAATCAATGCCATTCCCATGTCTCAAGTTATTTTTGTACATCTTTTATTTTTGTACATCTGTTCTTCTTATTTGACCCAAATCAAGCTCTTTATATAACCATAATCACTGTACTTGCATATTAGTCACTCACATTTTTATTCAATCTATATCAATCCTGGGCTACTATTCTTGACTTACACATGCCACTTTTACCATGCACATTTCTTAAGTACCCTATGCCAGTGGTGGGATTCAAATAATTTAACAACTGGTTCTTTACCCTAATGACCAGTTGTGTAGATGTGGCTGGGTAGTCAAGTGACTGGGTGGGCATGGCATCATTCATATAATATGAATGATGCCATGCCCACCCAGTCACTTGACTACCTTGCCTGGCCTCTCATGACCGTGAGGATGCTGCAACTGTCATAAGTGTGAAAAATGGTCATAAATTACTTTTTTCAGTGCCCTTGTAACTTTGAATGGTCACTAAATGAACTGTTGTAAGTCAAGGGTTATCTGTACCAAAAATATGCCCTGAATACCAATCATTAGATTAGAAATGGGGGAATACACACTGAAGATCAATGACAATCATAGTTTCATGGAAACCTAAACCATTCTGTCTGGATACCTTCCTTTTCATCAGCAATACCTGCAACCCAGAGTTACAAATCAGGCAGAGTGCCAGAGCACCTTGAGGAATTAAAATAGTTAAAATGCAACAATAACTATCAGCAGCCAACTCTTGCTCATAAAGTGAAACCCTTTAGTAGAGTGGTCATTTAAGCTCTCCAGAAAGTGGATGGGCATACTTGTGCTACAAAATGCCAAGCTAAAGAGATAAATTAACAAAGTATATAGGGACCCTCTGCCCTCCCAAGCTTGCCAGGATAGCAATAAAATTAGTACATGCCACAGATATCTAAATAAACTTCAAGCCTATATTGGAACAACTATCCATCTGGATCAATTCCAAGCTGGGAGAAAGACACTGGAAACATGGAGGCTGATTGGAAAGATGGTTTAATGATGAGGCAGAATCACAAATAAACCACATACAAGCAGAAGTTTGGTTGAAGTTTGGACTCTCTGAGATGATGTAAAGGGTGTTGGACAATCCTATGGTGATTTAATGTCTTTTCTCCTGCTTTGGATCTTGAGTGAAGGCTAATCCCATTCTGCCTTTGTTCAGACCTTGCCGCAGGGAATTTTTGCCTATGAATAGAGCTATATATTTCTTTATCTCTTAAGTGCTGACATCTGCTGTGGAAAGTGGAGGCTGCTTTCTCCCTCTAAGAAAACACGTTTCTCCATTTCTCATCCAGGGAAATATATTCTTCCTTTTTAATATTTCTCAAAATATTTCATTCTTCTAAGAGAGGGGTAAGTGCTAACTTTCTACAACTGGTGCCATGTTACAAAGCCTTATTATCATGAGAGAAAACTAAAATGAATTGGAAGGAGGATCCACTTAACTATCAGTGAGCAATCATGTGCCTTGGCCACTCCAAAGCAATGCAAGAAATTCCTGTCCCAAAGGTGCTTTTTCAAGAGGCAACTGGACTTTCCGGAAACCAAGAAAGTCAAGTTGCTTCTTGAAAAAAGCATCTTTGGGACAACCATGACCAGGATGACTGAAGAATCCCCAAAGATAAGAGACTTCTATGTTCAGTGAACTGACAAAGCACCCTTTCTCATCCAGGAGAAGCAATCCTTATATCCATTTGCATCACTTAAAGATACCAGCTGGTCTACTAACCTCACAAGATATCCTCAGGAAATCATCCAGATTAGATTAAGGAAAGATCACATGCCCCAGAAAAGCAATAAAAAAATCAGATAGAGAGCCAAGCTTTGATCCTGTCACTTGGAAGTACACCCCAAAAGGAGAGGGACAGGAACCAGTAAAGTAGTGTAAAAAGCTTAAAACAACCCTTCCCCTTTAAGAAAGTCAAGCCCCTAATAAAGCAACAAAAAATAAAGTACCAGCAGAGAAGCTCATGCTACAGAAAGTAGCCAAGAATCATTAGCTGTTACAATGTAACAAGGCTTAACCAAAGAGGCAGTTTCTGAAAACGCTTAAGCAGGACAATAAAGATAAGAATTAGGCTAGAAACAACACACAGGCTAGAAACAACACACAGAGGCACACCAAAATGTCTCCTTCCTGACTTCCTGACAGGATTAACTCTGTAAGGTGGAAAAACAAAAAGCTGTTTCTTCCAACAGCTGGTTCGTTGAATTGCTCAGAAAGTTAGCTAACTGTTGTCCCGAACCTCTGCGAACTGGCTGAATCCTGCCACTGCCCTATTCCCACTGCAAACATTCTTTATATTTCCCCCTGACATACCCAATTCTCATTCCATGTAAGAAAACAACAATCACCTGCTCTTATACAAGGGCATTTGAAGGGCTTTTGAAAAATATTCATTCCAAATAATAGAAATATACTACATTAATATTTACCTTACATTTCCCCTTATTTACTAAACATTCTACCAAAGTATATAGATTCATTTACTTGCTCTAGTTTTGAATGTTTATGCATAACTTGCAATCATTCACTTCATTTCTCTTTCAAATATAACTATCTTTGCCTGGTAGATTTTCTTCATTCCACCATAAAATAGATCTAACATTTCCTGAAAATAATTTTGGGATCTCAGCCAACATTATTTGCATACAAAGGGACAAGCACATTTACATTCCAAACCAGAATTTCTGCAACATCAGAGCAAATATTCCTTATACAATTATTCATAAATACATTAAACAACCGATGGAAAATTACGTATCCTTGTTTCACCAGCTGCATGATGTTGAACCATTCATTAAGAATTTTGTTTATTCTTACACATACTTTACTGTCATTATACATTACTCTTATAACACATGGTAATCAACTTTTATCGCCACGTTCATTCACAAATTTCATAATTCAAGCCATTCATTTTGTGAAATGGATACTTTTACAAAATAATAAACATGAACATTCTCATATTTATATATTTAGCCTTCTGAAGAACAAAAAAGGTCCTCAAATCCTTGCAAACATAAAACTATACTGTCCTTCCCAAATTTTTCTTGTTGCCCATTGAATCCATTCAATGCTGCCAAATACTGTCCCAAGTTCATTTGACAAACTAGAATTTAGATAGTTTTGCAGCCTTTTCTTTCAATAAAGGAATTTTTCTCAATTCACAGAATTTAAACAAGTAATTGAACTATGAGCATCCATATTTTAACATTTGCCATTTTACAGTATCTGCACCTGCAGCCTTACTATTATTTAACAATTTCCCTACATTTGATCTCCTGTTTATAAAGATGTTCGTTTGTTTGCTTGCTTTCTTGGTCCCTAACATTTGTAGAATTCATTTCAATTACAGTTTTCAACCTACCACAGTTCTTCCAATGCAAATTTCAAAATAGTTCATCCAGTATTCTTCATTTTACTTCCATTCCATTCCAAACTATTATATTAATTCTTAGTCTCTATTAAACAACTCATGCTCTTCTGGATCATCATTTCAGATAATATTTTTTTTACTTAAACACAGAAACAGAATGACTGAAAATATAAATTTTTATGAAAATCAATCTGCATTTTTTGTTTTGTTTTTTCAATTGTACTTTAAAAAATTATTTTTATATTTTTCTATCTGTAAATGTTATACAGTAGTTTTCTATCATACCATTTTTGCAGCAATTATTTTCTTTCTTCTATTTTTCTTCTACCATAACCTCTTTCAGTTCATCATCGCACTAAGCTTCGTTTTTCATACTTCTCACTGAACTAACTACATCCCCTTCTCTGACAGTCTATAATGTCATCCTTCTGATTCTGCTTCACACAGCCAACATCAAATGAGTCATGATTTCAGAGTGATACAAATGCCATGTCAATGCATGAAAATACTTATGCTTAAACTGTATTTGAAGTGAAATTTATTCTAAACATATATTCACCAGATACCATTACCATTCATGCTTTGGTTTCCAAATCAGTCTTTCAGATTATCATCAATCATTCATTCACATTACATAGCAGAAGATGGTTCTCCTGGAGTACACACTTTTTCTCCAAATTCTTCCCTGTTGTTTTATTTTCATCATTCACTGGACCATAACTTGATTACCAACATATAGATTCTTACTTTCATATGATTGCACGAGTATTTATCTGTGATCAGTCCATATTATTTTACATACATTGTAGACCATTCATTCTAATTTACCCTTAGTGCTTTGGTTGTATTAATCAGCTCTACTTCATAAAATCAGGCTATCTTCATTTCAATATGGTACAACTTTCCTCTTTCTTACCATTTATTAGTCACACAGCATATCTATTTTTCTCTTTCATTTATTCTGAAATCTACATTACAGATTACAAACCATGTCATCATCATTGTTGTTTTCGTCTTCAAAATCTGTGTCCATAGACATTGACCTGTGTCACTCATTATGGCTTTAATAGGAATTATTATATAACTATAATAATGTTTGCGGGACCTTGCTTAAGTGAGCCAAAATTATAAAAAGAAATGAGATGAGTAATAGTCAATTCTCTTACAAAGAGAGATTGCAGTCAAGGATGCAAAATAAGACAGTTTTCCTGATTGATTCTAAGTTTAAAAAGTAATTAGTATAATTAATAATGTAGATAAAAATATTTGGAGTACAACAAGTTGCTTATTTCCTTTATTTGTTTGTTTATTTATTTATTTATTTATTTATTTATTTATTTATTTATTTATTTATTTATTTTATTCATTTATTGGTTTGATTTATATGCTGCCCTTCTCCGGTGACTCAGGGTGGCTTACAATGTGTTAAGCAATAGCCTTCATACTTTTTAGTAGGGCTTTCGGACTCCCCTAAGCAGTGTTCTTTTTTATACAAAGTCAGCTTATTGCCCCCACAATCCGGGTCCTCATTTTACCTACCTCGGAAGGATGGAAGGCTGAGTCAACCTTGAGCCTGGTGAGATTCGAACTTCCAGTAATTGCAGGCAGCTGGCAGCTAAGTGCTATTTAACAGTGCTTTAGTCCACTGCTCCACCAGGCTCCTTATGTTACATATTCCTTGTTGGCTACTACATATTTTACCATTACAGCTTTCTTTAAAAAAAAATCAGGATGTGGAATTGAACTGACCTAAACATCAGTGTCTTCAAACAGTTATGAAGTTAAGATAGTGAACTCCACTTGATTTCTGGAAAGAAACATTTTTTTTTATTTATTCTGCTTTCCCTATTATAATTTTTTTCTGTCAACAGAAAAATCTTTGCTTGTTTGGAATGGCTATATCTATTCCATTGTACGTATATGTCATTTTACTCCTTTTTAGGGTATAATTAGACATAAAGATAGGAGATTTGTCAGGGATCTGACACAAAGGCAAAATTGTCAAGATTATCCTTTTTCTATGCATTATGGAGTTAAAATTATTATTACCACTAGAATTAAAATGTTTAAGTACATCTGTGCATAGCATTGGTTGACGCGTGTGTGTATGTGTACATACACTGCTATATCATATAATAAAGATCTTCTGCAATAGGTGTTAAAATCAGTGTTTGTCACATGTGACACAGGTGAATTCTGTTCGAGAGCAAACAAATACAACTGCCTTGAGTTTGTATAACTAATTTAATGATTTTTTAAAAAACTGAACCATTATTATAATAAATATGCTTAGTGTTTTCCATCCCAGTACCTACTGAAACAGATTTTACCATTCTCCAAGCATAATATTAAAAAGATGAAAATGTGTGTTGTACTTGCTGCTGCTTAATTTTGTAACCACCCAGGCATTGTCAATTAGCCCATTCATTAATGAAATTTAAATCAGAGCCTCTGTCTTTGAAAAAGAAGGAAAAAATGTTAGGATTTGAATTATACTTTAATTGTCTCTCTCTGCCATTTGACGTTGGAATAAGTTTTGATCTGACCTTATTGCAAATCTTTAAAATAACTTATTATGCTACAGAGAACACTATTTATAAAACATCTGTCCTAGTTTTGATTGAAAGAACCAACAAATTACTTGAAGTTTTACTCATTCATAACTAATCTACCACCTCAAAGCCTGTCAGCATAGCACATCCCTTGATAGTTATGTGTGTATCCAATTTGGTAAAATGAGAATAATATATTTTGACTCCTAACAAAAGAAACATTTCCAATCTAATGTTTTGAAGTGTCTGGAAAAGCGAAACAGAACAAAATACTTTTTCTTTTAGTCTCGGTAGAATACTAGAAAATATTAATTTGTTTTATAGTTAAATGCTATGTGTGTAAAGCTGGACATTTTTTTAACTTGGACTCAGTCAAGAAAACTAATTCTCTTGTTTTATATCTTCATGACAGAATATCTCTTTTGACTGCAGTCTCTTTTATAAGAGAATTGACTGTTGACTCACTTAAGAAAGGTCCCCCTCCCAAAAAAAGCATGTATGAATACAGTTTTCATTAGTAGAACCATTATACTAGACAAAAAAGCAATTTTCAATAATTAAAGATAAAAAATTTGGAAGACTTCAATGACATATAATTAGAAAGTTGGATAAGAACTTGAAGAAATGACAAATCTGTCTGTTTGCTGTCTGTCTTTCTATCATCTTTCTATCAATCTACCTACCTTCCTTCCTTCCTACCTACCTACCTACCTACCTACTTACCTACCTACTCACCCATTTATCTATCTATCTATCTATCTCTATCTATCATCTATCTAATATCTGTGGGATAGTGGGTTGCACCAGGGATGAAATGCTCCCGGTTCGGACTGGATCGCCCGATTTGGTAGTGATGGTGGCAGGTAGTAGAGTACTGTTAGCAAAAATCCCTGTGCGCCCCACCACCACCATGCCCAGCTGAGCCAAACAATCATCAGAGGCTTTTTTTTTAACTTTTAAAAGCATTTTTTCTACAACCTCTTCCGATAAAAAAATGCGTTTAAGAGTAAAAAAAAAAGCTTCTGATGATTGCGTGACTCAGCTGGGATCATCAGAGGCTTTTCAAAGCTTTAGAAAAAATGCTTTGAAAAGTTTTTTTTAAAAAAAAAAAAAACCACCCAGTCACATTACACCCCTCCCCCCAGGCCATACCCACAGAACCGTAGTAACAAATTTTACATTTCACCCCGGGTTGCACATATTGAATCAATTCAGCACTTTGATTTCTGTTCAAAATAGAAATTAAAAACTTGGTCTAGCATTCATAGTCAGCAGTATTCAATCTGCAAAGACAATTTAAGCTTCCTGTATATAGCTTCTCTAGAGCTATTAAAGGGAACATGTTATGATGTCTTTTCAGAGCTTTGGGCTAAATACGTTAAAGTTTCTAAGACAATTGTGCCCTATTAATACTGAGTGGGAATTGTGTGCTTGCCCATGTGTCTTTCTAGTGAACTCATGTTTTGCAATAATTCCTGACATATTGCATTGAGCTTGGCATACATTTCCTAAAAATTTAAACATGCACACTTAGGCATTCTATTATTATATATATTGATGAATATGATTATATCCTAGCCAAGTCAGACTTACATAGTTAAGTATATTGATCTTTTTCAATTTTAATTTTAAGCATGTCTACACTTCCCCAGAACAAAATTGCAGGATGTTCTCAAGTCTCACTTAATTCTCATGTTTATCTTTGCAGACATTGTTGATAATATCGTTTGCAATGATTCCTATGATGTTTGTCAATGATGTCAAAATTCTGCTAAATAAAAAGTTTATCTGTTGTAAACTTATAACAAAAATAAAAAAAGTTAATATAATGCCAAAAGCAACTACACTATGAAGATGTACAAATTATCACATTCAACTTGCATAAATGGTGGTGTAGGAAAACTATGTCAAAGACAAATAAGAGGAAAAGATCACGACAAGCATCACAAAAGCAAAATAAAAAAGCAAAAAAATCCCCCCTACAAACATAATGAAAATGATATGAATATTTCAAATGTTATGTTGTACATGGGCTATTTTTAAAGTAAATACAGAACTAGAAATTTAAAATGAGGATAAGCAATTGTGGAAAACCAATTATGTGATTATATAGGTTCTACTATATTCCTAATCAATAAGAAGGTGTGAATAGCTATAATATCTGGGTTTATGTTGGCATATGACATTTCTGTAATGGAGTGATAGCCCCCATGCTGGTAAGGGAAGAAATGACACTAATATCTTCCAGTTTTGATATAAAGGTGTTAGTACCATCCATTTTTTAAAACAACTGAAAAGGACTAAAAAGGGCTGGTTCTTATTGGAATACACCTTATTTCTATTGCTTGGTAGTTTGTTCTTGTTTTTTGATGCATTCAAGTCCGAAGTAGCATATCCTTGCTTCTTAAGACTGAGAGAGAGTGATTGGCTCAAGGTCATTCAGCTGGTTTAGTGCCAAAGGTGAGACTGGAACTTACAATATCCTCGTTTATAATCCATTTTCTTCTATTGCTCTACTCCAACAAAATTAATCCACAGAAGTCAAATTGTTTTTCTGGATAACTTGACTTATGCTTAGAAATTCCAACTGTATGATTTATTACAGAAGTGAAGCAGAGGTGTATATCCATCAATAGCAATGGAAATAGCAGAGAAAAAGACTGTGCTGATGTATCGTTTTCAGTCAAGCAATGGGTAATTTTGCCTGGTTACTATAGAGACAAAAGATTATTGTAAAAGCAGCTGCTTAGCAGCTGTGGCCAGTTAAGAGAGCAGGTGGTAGGCAGCAAGGGCTGTGCTGAAGGGAAGGCATAATTCTTGAAGGATGGGAATAGGAAAGAAGTTGGCATTTAAGCCAAATAATAGAATGGGATGGTAAGAGAAAAGAAAACAATGGATTAATGCTAAGCCATAAAGCACATATAGTTTTAAAAAGTTTATTGAATAGTACCTTTATTCACAGGAGAAATGTATTTTCTTCAAACCATGAGATAAGTGGCATATAAATTTAATAAATTAACCAAAATAACAATGATGTGTGCAATGAAAACATTAGCATAAGTCCTTCTATGGTAATTGATCAAACAAATTAATTCAAATAATGATGGGTTGCATGCAGATAAAAAGCAGAACATGCGGTAAAGATTTCCCATCCAGTCATGTCTGATTCTTAGGGGGTGATATTCTCTGTTTCTTAGCCGAGGGAGTCAGCATTGTCCAAAGACACTTTTGTGTTCATGGAGCCAGCATGACTTCATGCCGAGGTGCACTGAGTGCTGTTACCTTCCTATTTATCTACTCATGCTTGCATGCTTTTGAATTGCTAGGTGAGCAGGAACACGGGCAAGTAATGGGAACTCATCTCATGGTGTGGGTTTGGTCTCAAACCCAGACTGTTTAGCTTTCCACTAACAACCTCAGTGTTTTTAGCCACTGAGCCATCATGCCCCCCCCCCCCCGCCCATGGTTACATCACCATGTATTATTTAATCATTTCAGATCTTATTCTTTTTTTTTCTATTTAGTACAGTATTTGTTCTCTGTTATCCTGGGTGGCCTTTTCTACCTTCTGGAATACAGTTTGCCCTTAACTAGTTTCACCCTTGTCCATAACTGGTGTCTGGAATTCTTTTGTTGTATATTTCTCTAGTATGGTTATATTTCCGTATTATGATCAGTGGTTATATTCAGCCAGTTCTATCTGATTCGGGTGAACCGGTAACAGCGGCTGCAAGAGGCTCTGCCCGCCCACCAGGACGTCATCATGTCCCATTTTTGATGCTCTGTGCGTGTGCGGAAGACCCTGTACATGCACTCGCATTTGCAACCTGCTAGCAAAGGTAGCAGGTTGCAAATGTCACCCCTGATTATGATGATGTTTTGTCTTTGAAGCCATAATCTGAACCTAATATGTAAAGATTTATAATGATTTAAACAATATGAACTGTAACTTTGTGCAAATGAGACCCATGTATTGCTACATTTTAAATATATTTGTTGTAAACTGAGTTACTATTAAAATCCTTATCCTACCTAGTTCTGACATTACCTTGAATATAATTTATCAGTTCTATTAAATACTGAAAGATCATAGGAGACATTTAATTTAGCTATTTAATTAATAAAGCAAGTGAACTTATGAATGATTTTACCTGAAAAAGGTCTCTAAAGTACTGAAGAGTTCTCTCCCGGTAAGGCCATTGCCAAAAACTTTTTTCACTGCTTCTTGCAGAATATAATATAATGAGCAAAAGTGGTTGGAGTATTTCTTCTGGCCTATATTTTATTAGGTTTCTCCTAACAGCTGTGCCAATGCAGCTCCATCCAAAATTATTAGTTTAAATTCCAGAGCTTTGCTGTACTTGTTGCCAGCTGCACAACCTGTTCCAGATTGTAATGACAATATAAATAAACATGCATTTATAATTAGACCAAGACAAGTAAACTTGGCATGGGGACAAGGTGAATGACCCAAAGTCAGATGTTAATCTGGAAGTTCAGAATATATTGTCCAACAATGGTGTTCAGTTGTCTTCAAAGCTTAATCCTATTAAATAAGGCATGATGCTTAGAGATTCAGTGTGCTTTAATTTGACCCATATAATTCCTCAAAATAATTATTTGGACCAATCGAAAAATGTCACTATATTTCACCAAAATTGGTAAAGACACATAATAAATATTGTTGCTGCTTATGCAACAGTATTAATTAAAGAACATTCGTTTATATTATGCAGCTGTGTCCTACAATGTGATTTTGACAATTCCACTGAATAAATTTCTTAAGCAGAACCAAGTAATTAATATAATTGAGAACTACATTCATATTTATGGATGTTATGGAGAACAGATATATAAATGAAATTTTTAATCTTTTATTTTTACCACTCTCTGGCCTTTAAATTGTGGGCTTCCACTTACAGCACATTCCAGATGTGACAAGTGTATCGACATTTGTCATAGAATGTGATTTAACTGCCCCTGCTTTCAGCACCTAAAGGAGAAAAAAAAATCCAACCATACTTAAAAGGGAAAGCTTCAAAAAGCCTTAAAGCTGATTCACTTAACCAACCAAAGGAGAAGAGGAGAAAATTACAACATTAGCATGAAAATATCACAACTGTAAGACATACAATTATGATAATTTACAGATTTTTTTAAAGGTGATATTTCTGAGAATATGACACAGAAATGAATCCTTCATGAATAGCAGAATCCTCACCTTCATAAGCAGTAGCTACCGGAGGTTGCATATTAGGTATTCTTGTGAGAAATTGCTGCTGAATGAAAAGCAAAAAGGCAGTGCATTATGATTATGATACATGCCTGGCTCTGTTGCTTTTAACAGAAGTTCCATTCCTGACTTTGGAAAAATGTCAAACCCAAGGATAAGAAATGAAAACAAGGACAGCAGGAAAACAGCAGGCCGAATATTGCCTTTTGTGTAAGGTTTCCTTCCCAAGGAAAGTCTTTCGTGCATAGAGGGTCAGATCCAATATAACAATACTATTCTATTTTTGTAAACAATTTAAATTAATAAGCACCTTTGCAAATAAATATTAGGATTGTGCAAATGTTTTATAAAATACTTTGAAAAGAAGATCACACGTGGATAGACAGTCCAAAGCACTTGTAGACACCATGCAAAAGATATGCTGTTTTAATTATCTGAACATTCATATTATCTGAAGAGAGCTTCATTTTCCTACAGAGTGCTAGTAATTACAGTGAGGATCCAGAATCCATCTGATTCCAATTTAAATCACATTTATACAAGCGGAGTGAACATTTGCCTCCTGAAAATGAATTGGGAATGTGTGATCCTTTTACTTTTTCTGAAATAATAAAAATACTGAAAAAATACAAAAAGAGGCAAATAATTATTGAACATATTTTAAAATTAGCACCTATTTGGAAAGCATTGGTTGCCTGCAGAATTTTAGCCAGTTTAATAAGACCTAAATAGAGTTACTATTTGCTTCATTGTTTAGCCCTCACTTGATCTCTTCCAGTTCTCATCTAGTATTCTTCCCTTTACTTCCCTTCCCTTCGCAAGCATCACATCTCTTATCCTTCTCCATCATGTTTATTGTTATTATTTTATCTTACTTTTACAAAGTTGAAGGAAATGTTTACAATATGTGTGTTTATAAGTATTTCTGGGTGAAATAATGATTTATTTATAAAAGAAACAATTGTTGATATGTAGGAATAATATATATGGAATAAGAAAAAAATAAAATATTTTATAAATGGGTTATCTTATATTTTTATAATTATAGATAATTTTTATTAATCATTAATAATCCAAATTAATATTTTAACTTTTTTTCATACCTGCTTTTCATGACTATCCTGTAGTTTGTGGCCTACAGGATAGTCATGAACAAACATGCATATACATATACAAACACATTATAATATGCACACAACTACTTACATAGTTACACATACACACATAGAAATGTTGGGCTTACAATCCTATTTTGAAAAAGTGAAGAATCTAAGATATATTTGTACATAGATCTGGACATTGCTTAACTGTACACCTGAGTTACATAATTTACCCCTCGTGTGTCCAGTGGAGCGCTGTTTTATCATTTTTCTAATTATCTCCAAATCCCAAATTGCCCAAATATTTAAAAATATGCAGTGTGGATAACTCTTTAGGCATATGGAATTGTCCTCCAGTATAAAAAATACATGAAGGATGTAGTATAGGTTTTCCATAAAAGTTCCATCTGGCAAAAAGTGTTAAATATAACCACAACTCACATGATTTTCAAAATTTGTCCATACCCTCAATGTTACAACATGGCTATTTGTACATGTACTTTAAGCATACACTTCCTCTTTTTCCACAGCCTCAGCCCACCCTCATATCGGCATATAGGAAACTACGGTGTCCATCTTATCTACCATTTCATCAGATGCACATGCTGATTACAATATTTTCTTTATACTTGCATCAGACAATTTATGTCAATATTGAACCCAACTTTACTGTGCTAGAAGGGCACGTGAAGCTTACAACAGCAACAAATATTGTGTGTTCCCATTATTTTCCCCTCACTATATCAAAGAATGATAGTTCCAAATAAAATAGTGAGGATGAGAAACCTGAAAATTGTTGACTGCAATTACTGTTTGTTAATATGTAGTTAGTCTTGCTTTCTTTGGCATCTTGTATGAATAACCAATAGAAGCATTTAATACTGAAAAAAGTGCAAAGTTTATGTGAACACTTTGTGAATACCTATCTTAAGAAGAAAGAGAAGGAGGAAGGGTGAGAGCCAGACAGCAGCAGGTGATTAAACAGTGGCAGATGCCTCAGGACATCATCTAAACAAAATGTTTGAAATGTGAATTACTATAACTCTGATTATCTTTCATGCTGACTGAATTGAACATTTCTCTGACAATGACCCCAAGGGTGCAGGTAGCATTCTCTAATGTGAAATGAGAATAAAAATTTATCAACATCAAAGGCTTTGCTAAATTGGGAGCTGACAGCAGAATCAGAAAGGGATCCCCTTTGTAGTTTGGAAACATGTACTAATAATTAAATATTAACTATAGGGAAAATTTAGCAGGCAGATGAAAATGACATATTTCTGAATAACAGAAACAAATTGAAACAACCTCCCCTACACGTACCTTTGGTGTCAACTATACACTTGTCCCTTCAAGGACACGGTGGTTCAGTGGCTAATATGCTGAGCTTGTCGATCAGAAGGTCAGCAGTTCAGCAGTTCAAGCCCCTAGTGCTGCGTAACAGAGTGAGCTCCCATTACTTGTCTCAGTTTCTGCCAACCTAGCAGTTCGAAAGCATGTAAAAATGCAAGTAGAAAAATAGAGACCACTTTGGTGGGAAGGTAACAGCACTCTGTGTGCCTTTGGCATTTACTGATGCTGACCACATGACCATGGAGATATCTTCGGACAGTGCTGGCTCTTCATCTTGGAAACGGAGTTGAACACCACCCCTAGAGCCAGACTAATGACTAACACACATGTGGGGGAAAATTTATCTTTACCTATACACTTGTATATGTTTAAAATTCTGGTGGTTTTAAGAAAAGGACCTTTCTAGTTGAGCCTGGATTGTGAAATAATTGTTTTCAATTTTGGAAAGGTCAGAAGTATAGGCCAAATCAGTCTGTGGATATTCCAATACATTTAATATCCAGTATCACAGACATCATTTAGGTGACAACAGTAGTCCATTACTTCTCCTCCCATAAATTGTGAAATGAAAATGTTAAAGAATAGTAAATGAGGACTTTCCTGAGCAATCAAGTATTAACTATAGTTTGTATATTATTTGTGCTTTTAAAAATACACCAGCAATGTTCAGTTTGTTCTATATAAGGGGGAAAATAATTGTGGTGCTATCTGATCAGCTGATTGAGGTCATAAATACAAATAAAATAACTATCCCAAAGGTGCTTTTTTTCAAAATACAACTGGACTTTGCCTTTCTTTGAAGAACTGAATAAGCTTCTTGGATGAGAAGCAAAACATCTTCAAAGAAGTTCGCACCTTCGAACAATCATTTTATTTATATTTAGGACCTCAATCAGCTGACTCAGCTGTACCACATTTGTTTCTTAACCTGTAGAAGGCAAGACTTAAAAGATAATACTTTTTAACACTCTCCCAGTACTTCAAAGTATAATGTATAAAGAAAGTCAACAACCTTTAGATACCTAAAAGAATAATGTAAAAAAGAAAGTCGAGAACCATTCAGAACTTTCAACTGCTTTGATGATGGGTTAAATTTATGAACTCAATCCTCTGTCAAGTTAAATGACTATGTTATTTTTGGATTGCTTAATTGGTAAATAGAAAACCTTTACTTTATTCATTTAAATTCCTGCACCATAGAGAAAAGTTGCCTAAGACTGGATTATGGAAAAGCAAGAATTTGTTTCCTTGCTTTTTGAGGGGAGCAGTTTCTTAAAACTGATGAACAATCAGAAACAGCAACTGGAAAAGGATCCCCTGAACTAAGTGACTCTGAGATTGTTTGTCATGCTCTAGGAAGCCCCATCTATCCCAGCCCAAACCAGTAAGCACCAACAAGCATTCATTCATTCAACTTTCTTCACTCTCAGTTCCACATGGCTGCCCAGCCCAACAAGGATCCACTCACTCCCCAGCCCACTCCAGAAAGCATCAGAAAACATTCAACAACCCAACTACTTTCTATCCCAGTTCCTCACACCAACCATTCACCTTTTGTTATCTTCTTTTTGGACTTAGCTTCTCTTGTTAATGTTTCCTGGAGCACATTGGACTTCCTGAGCCTCCATAAGCTGTGCTATCTTCATAACACTGAGCTGTCCTTCTGAAACTATTCCAAATATCTAGTGCTGAACAGATTTTATTTGTTTGTTTCCTTATTAGATTCGTATTCCACCAATTCCTGGTAGCCAAGAATTATATTAGAAGAATAATGCTATTTATCAAAAAATATATTTAAAACCGTAAAGATAATCAGAAACAAGCACAATACAGATGGTAACCAAATACCCTAGTAAAAGAGCTTTTAAATCAGCTTCTAGAATGCAGGGTTTTCCAGCAGGATTCTGTTTCAAATGGCTAGAACAATAAAGGGAAAAAACAAGGTTATGGGGCCCTCTGAGCAAAAGTATATCATGACTAATGCTATTAAAGAATGTAAAGATCAATCTCTGTGCTGAATGTAGATTATAAAGATTTTACAATGCTAAATAATTATGTGCCATCGAGTTATTTTTTTATTCCTAAGAATCACAGATAGATTTTAAAACCTCTATAACAATATTAGCTAATTGATAGAGAAATTATAGATAGTAATAGGCTACATTTCAAAGAGCAAATTAAGCAAGTTTATAGCCAATCTAAAAGAATATATAAACAAAAAAGGAAGAAAGTTGCAAGGTTTTTTGGAGTGTTTTTGTGGATGCAGAGAAAGCATTTGACAACTTGAAATGATCATTTCTACTAGCACTATTGAACAAAATGAATCTGAACAAGAGTTCAAAGAATCAGAATAGAGCTGGAAGAGACCTTGGCAATCTTCTAGTTCAGCCCCCTGCTCAAGCAGGAAATCCTATACCCATGATGGCAAACCTATGGCACATGTAGCCATATTAGTGGACACACCAGCTCAGCTCCGGCACGCATGTGCATGCCAGTCAACTGATTTCAGGCCTAGGCCCACCAGAAGTAAGGAAACAGCCTGTTTCCTGCCTCCGTAGGACCTAGAGAGGCTCTGGAGGCTGAGGGAAGCAAAAAAACATCACTTCCTGTCCAACCAGAAGTTGGAAAATGGGTCATTTTGAGTCTCGGGAGAGCCTCTGGGAAAGGCTGTTTTCGCCCTCCCCAGATTATACATCTATAGAGAGGATCTGGAGCCAGGTAAAAAGAAAATGGGCCTACTGGGCCATTGTGTGCCAGGAGCAGACGGCGAGGGGGTCATGCGCACATGTATAGAATTATGGATGTGGGCATGCATGTGTGTACACTTTTCCTGCCCCCCCTCCTGGCATGTGATGGCAAAAAAGTTAGCCATCACTATCCTATACCATTTCAGACAAGTGACTGTCCAGTCTTTTCTTAAAAACCTCCAGTGATTTGGTACCCAGTTTTCTTTACATTCATTTTTTGTGGCAGTCTCTCAACTACTACTTTTCTCTAGACTAGCCTAACCCAAATCCTTCTTTTCCTTATTTTCTCTAGACTAGCCTGACCCAAATTCTCTAACCTTTCTTCTTATGTTTCAGTTTCCAGACCTTTAATCATCTTAGTTGCTCTTCTTTGCACTTCTTCCAAAGTCTCAACATCTTTTTTGTAATGTGATGACCAAGACTGAACACAGTATTCCAGATGTTGCATTGCTAAGGCTATATTAAAGCAGTACTAATATTTTATGTGGTTTTGATTCTATGCCTCTGTTTATACAACCAAAGACTATATTAGCTTTTTGGGTGCTGCTGCACAAAGCTTGGGATATATACTTCTATATCAACACTAAATAGCAAAAATTATGGCTAATGGAGTATTGTCTGTAGATTTTCAAATAAGTAAAGGCACAAGGCAAGATTGTCTACTTTCTCTTCTATTATTTATCATTGCTTTAGAAACATTTTCATAAAGGCTCTGCAGCAATAAACAAATTAAATAAACACTGTATAAGCTTAAATTATATGCATATAATGTAATATTAACTATTATAGAATCACAACAGACAATAAAACAGTTGATTAAAAAAATCTAAACTTTGGAGAATTCTCTGGATATAGAATCAATATACAAAAATAATTACAAGATATTAATGCAAGAAGAAAATCTCTTGTGGGAAGCATCTGCCTATCAGACAATAATGAAATACATTGGCCTGCATTTGACAGGTAGTAATCAAGAAATATATCAAAATAGCTATGTTAAACTATAGCAAGAAATAAAAAAAGCTTAAAAAGTAGGGAAATTTAAAGCCTATCTGGTTAGGATCAATTGTGATTAACAAAATAAATATATTATCGAATATAAATTATCTGTTCTAAAGGATGCCAAAATCAATCTCAGACAATACTCTACAAGAATTGCAAGAAAATATTAGTAAATTTATATGTAGCTTGAAGTTAATTTTTTAAAAAATTACAATACTTAAAGAACAGACATGGTCTTGCTCACTTGTATTTTAAACTGTATCGCAATGCAAATTGCTTGTCATGAGTGGGTAAAATTTCCAAATAGTAGAAGGTCAATACTGGAAGAAATGTTTGAGTTAATGGCAACCATAAATGTTTATATATGTACATCTCTGTACAGAGTTACAAAAGTTCAATGAAAGCATGGAAAACATAAACTCATTAATTTCCCCATTAGCTTCTCCTTCAAAGGCTTTCTATATTGGAGACAATTGTAGTAAAAAATGTGACTATATATGCAAATATAGTCTATGCAGACTCCATGAATAAACCAAAGACAATTACTCAGTGAAGGCTGGAACGTACCATGATTGATGTACTTGCAAATTGTTGGAAAGATAACAGCAGATTTTGAAAATGAAGGAGGTACACTAAAAAAGATGACAGGATTTGAAATGCAACCAACATCATCTATAAAGGGATAGATATAAATTCCTAGTAAGATATGACATAGAGCCAGAAGAAATACAAAATTGCATGATGAATTGTATGTTTTGGATGTAAAAGTTTAAAGAAACTGTGACAAAATAACTATGGGAAGAGATATAGACAAATCTATAAACATTTAATCTAAATTACAACCTAAAAGACAACTGGTATAAAACATTTTACTGCATGTAAGGGAAATGTAAGAACTAAAAACAAAGCACAAAAGCATTGGAGAGATATAGATACCACCATTCAGAGAATTTTATAAATTTTTATAAATTAAATTGAACTGAAATCTCATTTAACTTAATATAATTGCAGAATACCTTAATTAACAATACTAATATTTATTGAGATACATGTTTACAGTTACAGTATTTATTGAGATACATCTTTATACTTGTGAGGATAATTTTTGGCCAACATTGAAATAAAGATGCATCAATGATAATTTTAGTTCATAATCAATGATAATTGATTATGAACTAAAATTTGGAAAATACATTGCAATGTGCAAATTAAGTGCACATATATCCACGACAGAATCTTAACTAAATTCAAGCAAGAATAGCTTCCATAATTGCAACAACATGCAGCACAGCAAATGCAACCCTTTACATTATGGTTTTTAATGGGATTTAAATGATTATAAGCACTGCAAATAGACTAGAATACAAATTAAAGAGCTATCTATCTTTCCAAACAACTCTTTTTTTCCTCTCCCTTTTTAGTACCCATAAATAACAGTGTATATGCTACAAAAAACTACAAAACAAATTACAATTAGCCCAATCATGACACATACACACTTACACAAAAATGAATAAAGGCACTTCAAATCTTCTAAGTTGAATATGTTCAAAATCTGCAACCCTCCACTCTCATGTAATTGAAATTTCAAGGATTTTCTTACTAGTTGTGTTGACAAAGTTGTGGCTGCTGCAGCATCATTGACATTAGCTGTGGTCATGATTTCTGATGCTTCCTGCCAAATTCCCACAAGTAAGATCAATAGGGAAGCCAGCAGAAAGTCAGAAGTTGTTCCGTCTCCCACTGCTATTTTGCCCACTTGTGGTCATTCTATTTCTCTGTAAGTAAAGAAATATGTGTTAAAAGATGACCCACTGGGTCATGTGCTGTTTAGTAAATAATACAATGGAGGCATTAGTGTTAAATTCAAGGATACTATTTTCATATTAGAAAATAGTTCAATACAGTTTGTAATTTCTTGTAAATGTCATATTCAACATTCATTATACAGTTTAAGCAATTCTACATTGATTTATATTTTAGAAATTGTATCTAATATTGATATAAATGTTCTATTATGAAATACTTAATTCTAATTGGTTTAGTGTTAATAGCTTCTAATTTCTATTCTATAAACACCACAGTACTTAGCTGTTTTTATTATTATTATTATTATATATGTGTATATTACAATGAAATAAAAAGAAGTCAAGAGGTCCAGTTGGAGCAAGACAGGACAAAGTTCTCAGTTGAACCCAGATAAAGCTAATTAACCAAAACAACCAATAGTTATTAGTTGCAATCACAGGAAATGCAATATTTTGCAGGTCTTCAAATTCTCCTGAATCTTAGGCAAAGGACTATAATGGGGTGTCTGTACATAGTTAAGAAATAATAATGATCCAAATTTAGACTGAATATTTGTGTGGGTCTGAAGGTGTAATTGCAGGTTAAGCTAGCCCAGAGTTGGGCAAATATGGCTCTTTTACAACCTGTGGACTTCAACTCCCAGAATTCCTGAGCCACTTAGCTGTCTCAGGAATTCTGGGAGTTGAAGTCCACAGGTTGTAAAAGAGCCACATTTGCCCACCCCTGGGCTAGCCCATGATGGTCACCAATCCACAGACTTATTGATGCAATTTTTCCTATCAGGCAATGCCTGAGGAATACAACTGTCTGTGAAAATAGATTATGTGTATTTTATTACTTATACACCATTTTAAAACTTTTTCTGTGATCTAAATCATGTGTCCTTTAAAGATATACATTTGGAACTTTAAAAGCAGCCATATTAATTTTGAGTAGAGAAATAGGATGGGAAAGAAAATATCAGAATTTATTTTTCCAACCTTTAATGGTTTCAGTTGAGCTTTCTAAGGAACTTGGGACAATGGCCATTTAATCAAATGAGTGAACAAACAGAAGCACAACCAAATGGTTTCTGTTCTTTCCACCTAATATGAAATTTGCATTGGCTGGTAGCCCAGAACAAGCATATTTATTTCTGCACCTGTGACAAGTTCAAAGCAAAATCTTGTGGACTAATAGGACATGAAATGGGAACAAAATTTAAAATATGATTTTCAAAGAAAAAGAGCATCGAAAAATCTTTCTGTGACATGTTAATTTTTGAAGCACTGATTTATTCATATATATATATATATATATACATAATTGTTAAACTATTGTTATATGGCAGAGGTTGATATTACAGAAAAGAAAGCACTGCAACTTGGAGTTTCTTTCACTCCTTTATTAATAACATAAAATTTAATATTGTTCTCCAGACCTGAGAAATCAAAGAATGATTGTGTCCATATACTATGAGCTGAATGATAATTTAAAGACCCTCAATTACACTCTAAGCAATGCCGTCTCTGTCTGTTTTTATTACTGGTCCATATACTTGCCTATGTCCAACACCATCTACCAATTAAATGGAGGAGTAGGAAGCCCAGAATGAAACAACACACCACAGGAAAATTCAAAAATTACAAAAGTTAAATTAATTTCAGTAAAACTGTTGTCAATAATAATAAAAGAAAGAAAGTCAATCCAGAAATGTAAGAGTTACAATAATGCTATCCCATAATGAACATCTCATCACCTATTATATTAAATAAGAGCTTCTCCATTGGGGGTGGAGACAGCAGCCATGCTTGGGAGGTGACTCATTCAATCAGATCAGAGGACTGAGTCTGTCAAAATTGACAAGTCCCGCCTTTGTTGCTAGGGCATCTGGCTTTTGACTCAGTCTGTCAGACTGGACAGTCGTGTGATTCTGAGTCTCTGGCATTTTTTATAATTCTTCAGATTGTCTTTCTACGTTTGATTCCTGGTTTTGACCTTCGGATTTCCTGACTATTCTATTGTACTTTTGAGTGTAAGTTTGGTGCTTGGTCTGCCTCAGCAGCTAGCCTCCTGGCTGGCTGAAGGCAAAGGGGCAAATTCATTATTATTATTATTATTATTATTATTATTATTATTATTATTATTATTATTTTATTGAAAAAGTTTTACAATACATTTTTAACCCCACAATTACCCCCCTCCCCTCCTTTCCCCCCAACCCTCCCCCCCGACTTCCGTTGCATACAAATCATAAGTATATATCAATCATTATTAAAAATTAGATATAGGTGAGATCCATAATATATATCATAACTCTAACAATAAAATTAATCCAGAATTCTAACTACTAATAAAAAAAACATATTAAACAAATAAAGTTTATAAGATTTGTAAATGCCCCCTTAAGACTACAGATGTATAAAAATTTTCCCCATCGTTTTATCAAAGACAGCAGTATAAACAAAGTATGTATCAAGTTAATATCTAAAAAACAATATAATATATATATTTAACCTAATAATAACAGTAAGAGTAATCCTTTATTACTTCAAGCTCTATCAAAAAGCTAACCAAAAATTCTTAATTTAGTACTTATTCTAAACATAATCATCCCATTTTTGTTGTCCTCAATCAAATACTAGCTGGTACTTCTTAGTTTGATATTTGTTCTGCACATAATCCACCCAATTCTTCCAATCCCGAACAAAAACTTCATGGGTCCTATCTTTTAAATATGCAGAAATCTTTGCCATTTCCGCAAAATTAGCCATCTTCAAAGTCCATTCTTCTATAGTCGGTACACTATCTTTTTTCCAATATTGTCCAATCAGTAATCTAGCTGCAGTAATCATATATAAAATCAGTCTTGTTTCATTCGGTGAACAATCCTTAACTATACCCAACAAAAACAATTGCGGAGAAAATTGAAGCTTCTTTTTCAAAACATTCTGCATAACCCACCAGAGTTTAATCCAGAAAGCTTTCACTTTCCTGCAAGTCCACCAGATATGAAAATATGTAGCATCCAAACAATCACACCTCCAACATTTAGGTTGAACATTTGGATACATACATGATAATTTCTTAGGATCTAAATGCCATCTATAAAACATCTTATAAAAATTTTCCCTCAGATTCTGTGCCTACGTAAATTTAACATTCTGGACCCAGATCTTTTCCCAAGTTTCTAACATCACTGGTTCTGCAAAATTCTGTGCCCATTTTATCATACAATCCTTAACTAGTTCACTCTCTGAGTCTCTTTCTAGCAGTAAATTATACACCCTCTTAATATGCATCGGACCTCTCTGTTTCATCTGTATCACCAAATCTTCTTCATGTAACATTAGTCCAATTTTCTGATCTTCTCTCCATCTCAATTGAAGTTGACAATACTGCAGCCAAGTTAAGTTCTTCCCATCTTCCAACAGAGTTTTAAAAGATTTCAAGTTCCATCTGCCCCCATCATTGAAAAGTATCTCTTTATATAACAACCCCCCGAGTGACTTTATATTTGGCACAATCTGCCCAAGATCCAACCACAAAGGTATTTTGTAATCCAACTTGAACTGATGCTTCTTCCAAACTCTCATCAAGGCCCATCTCAATATATGACTTTTAAAAACATTATCCAGCTTATCCTCGTAAAACAAGTATGCATGCCAACCAAAGTCCAAATCGTGGCCTTCTAAATTCAGTATGTCATTTTTCATTATTCCAAACCAATCACCCACTTGAGTCAACACTGTAGCTTCATAATATAAAAGTAGGTTTGGAACTTTGAGGCCACCTCTTTCACGAACATCTTGCATGATTTTAAACTTAACTCTTGGCTTTTTCTGGTTCCAAATAAATTTATTTAGACCTGACTGCCATTCAGTCAATGTTTTATCACTTTGAAGCACTGGAATCATTTGAAATAAAAACAGAAATCTAGGTAGAACGTTCATCTTAATAGCTGCTATTCTCCCAAGTAAAGATAGTTGCAGTTTCTTCCATATCTCAAGATCCTTTTGTATCTCATGCCACAAAGTCTCATAGTTATTTTGAAAAAGTTTAGTATTTGACACTGCAACCTGGACTCCTAGATATTTCACCTTTGTAGCTATTTCAAAGCCTGCCGCCCTTTCCAGTTCAATCCTTTGTGGTTCCGACATATTCTTACATCATTATTATTATTGAGTAAATTCCTCCACCGTTCAATTTCTCATTTAAATTTGGCCTTGGCTGCCCTCGATATTTTGTCTCTGTGGAGTCCTTTGCGCTCCCGGTTTTGCTGCTGTAGTTCTATTCAGCCTGCTGACTCTTAACTGCTATTGTAAGCTTATCTGGGCTCCGATCAGCTCTGTCTTCGCCGCCGATCGTTTTGTGAAGCCGCGCACTTCTTTTGATTGACGGACGGCCATTTTGTCACCCCCTTTCTCTTTCTGAAGCTTTGTGGAGTTTTAGTGCTCCCCGGATCTGCTGAGAGTCAGTTTTTTCGGCGTTTTGCCTCTGCTTAAGCAGGCCAGACTGCAAATCCCTTGAGCCTTCTTGGCCATAATTCGAGCTCCTTCACTCTGACCAGCCATTTTGGTTTACATTTGACAGACGGCCATTTTGAGAGACAGGGTGATGGGCGGCCATTTTGGTAGTTCCCTTTGACGGGTGGCCATTTTATTTCCATTTGCTCATTTGTATAGTGGAGCTTTTATGCCCCCCCCTTGCTATATTAAGTTCTTGGCTGTTTGTGTGGGGCTTCTGCGCCCCCCCGCATTGCCTTCGATTATCTAGCTGTCCTACACTTGCCTGTCCACTGTGGAGCTTGGACGGTCCCACCTTGCTGTGCCTGAGCCAATGCTGACTCGTTTTATCTATTTGAGGGACCTTCCCTCTTACTCTTACTTATCTTCTGCCGAGCAGAATGCCTAAGGCTCCAGCAAAAACTAAGCACTGCACGAAGCCAGCCTCTATGGACCCTGATCCCAAGGCTCTATCCAAAGTCCCTAAGGCCACTGTGTCCCTTCCTGGGGGGAAGAACAGGCACCATTCTTTGGCTCCCTCCCGGGGGGAGAAGCACTGAGATAAGGGGCTTTCGCTACCAAGTGACAAGGTCATTGACCAGTCCGGCTGTTGTGGCCCCGTCCTCTGAGCCTATCCCATTGGAGGAAGGAAGCTCTGAGCAGGAGGAAGAGGAGCCAGCCAGATCTCCCAGCCCCCCCCCCCCCGGCACCGTCTCAGGTGCCAGCTGAAAGAGAGCCAAGTAGTGGGGAAACAGGTGTCTCAGATGAGAGTGAGGGAGAGACGTCATTCCTGGACGCACGCCAAAGAAGGCGAGAGAAAAGATTACTGCAGCTGCGGCGACGTATGAGGAAATAGACCTGAGTCACTGGATTGGAGTCACAGGATCAATGAGTCACTGGACCACACTCAGAGCCTATATAAGCCAGGAGGGTGGGTCCTGAGTTCTGTGATGAACAAATTATACTATATTGGTTAGGCATTGGAGTTTACAAGCTGAAGCCGATCAGAGACTTTGCTGAATATTTGTGGTGCTTTTCTTTCTGTATACTATTAAAGTCCTTGGCAGACGGTGTGCATATCGCTGCCAAGTTTGAGATAAGAACTGTGGAGTGTGCCAAGTGCTTCCTTAACCCTCGACTGGCTGTGTTTTTGTGGGTCTCTGAAGGGGGGGACAGATCATCGGCAAGTCTTCTCAGATGGCTGGCATGGAGGCTCGAAATGCTTTTTCAGTAACCCTGGATCAACTTTCCTTGCAGGATTGTCTGGTGGCGATTCATATGGCTGATCTATGGGGGCCGGTACGCCAACCTGGGGATCCCGGGCCTGTTCGTGGTCTTAACCCTGAACAAGTAGTTGGGCTAGATCTGTCACTGGCTTCGGCCTCGGTCCAGGCTTCCAATGAATCTAGGGCGGTGCATGATCACGCACATACTTGTCTTCGGCCCGAGGACGTGAGACTTATGATTGCTAATGCCATGCAGGTGGCCTCCGACTTGGCTGACCTCCTTCAGGTGCCGTCAGTCGACCCCCCGGTGGCGGCCTTATTGTCTAATGTCTACATCCCTGGGGACCCTGACGAAGGTCTACGCCCTGACAAGCGCAGGTCTGATCAGGTGCTTCAAAGGGCGCACCTGGCAGCTGCGTGGGCTATTAAGTCAGCCACTCCCCTCACTGCTTCCTTTTTTAATCATTCTATGCTCTTGTGGCTGCATAACCTCCAAAATACGCTTTCTCTGGAAGATACCCGGATAAAGCAAGACCTAAACAAAATCATCGCAGGCTTGCAGTTTTCCGCAGATGCCACCCTGAATGGAGCACATTTTGCATCCAAGTCTCTGGCATCTTCCATTGCAGCCCGACGTCTAGTTTGGTTGCATCACTGGCAAGCTGATGCCAGACACAAATGGCGTTTGGCTTCAGTGCCCTATACTGGGGAGAAGCTTTTTGGCCCTTCATTAGAACCTTTCCTCCTGGAAATGAAGGATAAACGGAAGTTTTTGGCAGCTATGTTCCGTAGAGGGGAACCCCGATTCACCCCTTATGCTCAGCGTACCCAGTTTTGGGGAATGGATGATGGAGCAGGGCCCTCTTGTCCTACTGGTAATTTTATCCCTAGACATCGGGGTCCACAGGACAGATCCTTCAGGGGCAGACCAGTCATGCCTAGGCGGCCCTTTCAAGGGGGAGGGGGTCGTTCTATCCACTGCCGCCATTAGTTGTACATCCGATCCTCCCATTGGCAGGAGATTGGCCGTCTTCACCGATATTTGGGAGAGTACGACTTCTGATCGCTGGATCCAAGCCACCATTCGATCTGGGTTGGCTATAGAATTTCTTTCCACCCCCCACCCCCCATCATCTTTCCTGACCTGCCCTCTTTCCAGTAACCCCAAACGGCGAGCCCTTATGGACTCTGCCATCGCGCACCTCCTGGCCATCAAGGCTATCGAACAGGTGCCCAGTGATCAAGCTGGACAGGGGTTTTATTCTAGGGTGTTTTTGGTCCCTAAGTCATCGGGTGGGTGGAGACCTATTCTTGACCTTAAGCGCTTGAACCACTACGTGGTTTATCGTAAATTCAAAATGCAATCTTTGTGATCAATTTTAGACGGTGTCCGGAGGGGCGATCTCCTCTGCTCAATTGACCTCACCGAGGCCTACCTACATATTCCGATACTCCCCTCACACAGAAAGTTTTTACGTTTTAGTTATAACGGGGTTCATTTTCAGTATAGGGCCCTCCCATTCGGCCTTTCCTCAGCTCCCCGTAGTTTCACCAAAATCCTGGCCGCTTTGGCAGCTGTTCTCCAGCTTCAGTCTGTTCGTCTTCAATGTTATTTAGACGACATTTTGTTGTTTGCCCATTCTCCTCAAGAGGCAGGTTTGGAGCTGCAACTCATGATCCAGACCCTGACTTTGCATGGCTTCTCCATCAACAAGGAGAAGAGCCACCTGAACCCCTCAACTCGCATTTTGCATTTAGGGCAGTTATTGATTCTGTGGAGGGTAGGGTTTATTTATCACCTGATAGGCAAAATAGCTTGAAGGCCCTTGTCTCCAGGGTGGAACGCACCAAGAGAGCTTCCCCCTTACACCTTTCCCAGTTGCTGGGGAAGATGGTTTCGGCCATTGCGATTGTACCCTGGGCCAGATTACATCTCAGGGACCTCCAATGGTTTATGTTGCCCTTTCAGAGGTCGGGCAGGGGCATGTCATATAGAGTGGTTCTGATTCCCAGGCAGGTACTCTCCTCTCTGCGATGGTGGAGGTCTTCAGCCATTTCTAAGGGTTGTCTTTCTTTGAACCCCAGTGGCTGGTGCTTACTACCGATGCCAGCTCCTTTGGCTGGGGTGCCCATTGCCTGGATTGGGTAGCCCAGGGCAGATGGTCTACTACTGAGGCCTCCCTAAATATTAACTGGTTGGAGCTTCATGCGGTATTTCTGGCCCTCCGGGCCTTTCATGATTTAGTGTCCAGCTCCCATGTTTTGGTGCTCATGGATAATGTGTCGCCAAAGTGCACATTAATCGTCAAGGGGGTACCAGGTCTAGATCCCTTATGCGGGAGGCCGAGAGGTTGGGATTATGGGCGGAGCGTCGGCTCGCCTCTCTGAGGGCAGAGCACATTTCAGGGGAGTCGAATGTGTGAGCAGACTGGCTAAATCGACAGATAATTGACCACGCTGAATGGCGCCTGAATCCTCATTTGTTCCAGGCTCTGGCAGCCCGATTCAGCGCTCCTCTTGTCGACTTGTTCGCGTCACTAACGAACTCCCAACTTCCACGCTTTTCACAAGGTTTCCAGTGGAAGCTGTCGATGCTCTTCATTCCAGTTGGCCTCGAGGTTTGCTTTACGTGTTTCCTCCAATTCCGCTCATTCCGAGGGTTCTGCGGAAGCTCATTCACGAACGAGCGGAGATAATCCTCCTCGCACCGCACTGGCCATGACAGGCTTGGTTCGCCGATCTGCAGCAGTTGTCGGTGTCCCCGCCTTGGAGGCTGCCCTGCCCCATGGACTGCCTCTCCCAAGGTGCGGTTCTGCACCCGGATCCCCAGTGGTTGCAGCTGACCGTTTGGAGATTGAGTGGGATGCTCTGCTGCGACAGGATCTCCCAGCCACGGTCATAAAGACTATCCAAGCTTTGAGGTGGCCATCCACAGACCGCATTTACTCTGCCACCTGGCAGGCCTTTCTACTTGGTGTGAACTACAGAGGGCTTCGCCCATCCGGGCATCGATTGTTCAGGTTCTCAGGTTTTTACAAGATGGCTTAGACACAGGTCTCTCACCCAATACCCTTAGGCGTCAAGTGGCAGCTCTCTTCTCGGTTCTGACCTATGGCTCTCTGCCCTCATTGTCACAAGATCCTTTGATACACCGCTTCCTGAGGGGAGCTGCATCGTATGAGCCATTGGAGTCTACCAGCCTACTACTTCTGTCTTATAAACTGGCCTTCCTGGTAGCAATAACATCAGCTAGGAGGATTTCAGAGATCGCAGCCCTATTGATGAAAGATGATCTTTGTGTCTTCCATGCGGATCGTGTGGTCCTGAGATTGGACCCTACCTTTGTTCCTAAAATTAACTCTGTTTTTCACTGTTTGCAGGAACTTATTCTCCCGGATTTTTATCCTCATCCTGCCACTCCGCTGGAAGAACGGTGGCACAAGTTAGATGTCTGGCGAGCTCTCCGGAGATATCTTGACAGGACTGCTGCGATCTGTTGGTCGGAATCTTTATTTGTCTCCTTCCTTCCAGTTTCCTTAGGTTCGAAGGTGTCTTCGACTACTATAGGCAGATTGCTTCGTCAGACGATCGCTACTGCTTACGAGTCTCGATCTTCTCCTGTGTCAGCCAGGTTGACAGCACATTCCACACGCAGCGCGGCAACTTCTGCGGCTTGGTCGACTCAAGCATCGTTGGAGATCTGCAGGGCAGCTACCTGGACTTCTCCTTCCCCCTTTATTAAGTTGGACAAGTTTGCTTCACAGGAGGCTGCCTTTGGTCGTAGTGTTTTGCAAGGGGTTCTTACAGAGGGAGAGTCATTTGCACAGACTGAGCCTGCCTGTTCCTAGCGCTGTGAACTTGGGTATGTCCCAAGCATGGCTGCTGTCTCCAACCCCAATGGAGAAGGGGCGTTCGTCCTACCTGACATGCTCCTTCTCGTTGGGTGGAGACAGCAGCCATCCCCACTCTATTTCAGTCTGTGCCTTGGGGTCCTGTGTTTCCTCTGGAAAGTTTAAGCCACACGACGAGTCTGTTTATTTCCGTCTTTGCCAAAAGCTGGATCCCCTAGCAATAAAGGCGGGACTTGTCAATTTTGACAGACTCAGTCCTCTGATCTGATTGAATGAGTCACCTCCCAAGTATGGCTGCTGTCTCCACCCAACGAGAAGGAGCATGTCAAGTAGGACCAACACCCCTTATCTGAGGGAATAGAATACAAAACTCCATCATATTCTCCTTCTCTCCATTTATGAACTCCTGATTTGTATTTATTTTTAGACATTATAGTTGTGTTTGTGTATGCATGAGACATTTGTTCACAAATATTTAGGACCTCAAATTGTGCCAATTGAATTAACCAAAATTCTCCTTACAATCTGTAATGATGCTGTATCTCTGTTCCATAAATAAAAACTTTAAATGACTATACAAGCATACACACACACACACACACACCGGGGGGAGGGGGAGGATTCTGAAAAGGCCTGTGGTAAGAATTTACTCTTCCAAAAACAGTTAATAATGTTTTTAACTGGCTTCAGTACATTTTCAACATCTAGATATTATATATAAAACAAGAAAATAGGCTTCAATAAATATCCCCAGGAATTTACTTTTGTCCTTTCTAAATAATAACGGGATTCTAATTTTGAATAATTAAATTTACTTTGGGAATATGCTTTTACTTTTTTAAAAAGTGAAATACTTATTCTTACTCAGATATTTGAAAGTATTTGATGTATAAAGTGCTTGCAAATGTTACCTCATTTGTCTTCACAGCAGCATTCAGTTTGATTCTCCATTAGTTCATTCAATGATTCTCATATAAGGATTAGTCCTGTGAATCCAAGACTCAGTAGGGGGACTGTACACTTTATGCTGTAGCCTGAAAAATACTTAAAAGAAGTTATTGAATTGCTAGGCAAACAGCAGTAAAAGAAGTTTGATTATTCTTTCACAAGGATATGATTGGCTACAAGATAGCTGATTAACGGTATACTATTCAATAAGTCACATACTGTGGGACTGTTTAAATGTATTTAATTCATTATGTTTTGAGTAGATTCTAAAGCTATCATTTTATTTTAAATTCAGTGAATATTTCCATTTAGACACATTTTAGAGTTTCTATAAAATTAATTTAAGCCTATTTGAGCCATTGGCTCTTTCCCAAAAGAAAATATTAATTCCCATAATGATTATAGCTATTGGCTGTGTGACCTCTTATAACAGGATAAATGTTAGCATAAGCAATAAAGACACAACTATTTCTTTAAAAGATGCTTTAAAGTTAAGATACTTGAATACAGAAAAGACTGAAGACCGAGATGTTGAATTCTCTTATCACAATCCATAATACATACTATATATGCATTATTTAAGCCCTAATGTAATCATTTATTATGATGATTTTGTAAGCCTGATGGGTTTCAAAGTCAGTTGGGATGGGGTTAAATTCATTCTCACAGAAATGCTAATAACTTTTAAAGTGTCTATCATTGTTACAACCTAGCTAAGAAACTTTTCAAATGAAATCCTTCCATTTTGTGGAGTTCTATATCTAAACTATAGATGTGAATATTCTATTTACTATAGTCTGGTTATTAATTTGATTATTTGTGCAGAAGAATGCTTCCTAATGTTAGGGATAGGAGTGTTTTGGGAAGAAGAGAAACAAAATAAAAGAGGTTTACTTTTCTTTTACTTGTTGCTGTTCAAATGGCATAGGCTATGGCAATCTTGGGCATGAGTCATAGTCCTACAGAAATGGATCTGTGCGTTTTTGGCCAAGGTTTGGGGAAATAAAGTTTTTTTCTTGCAACACTTGCTGGGGGGTGGGGAAGCATAACAAGAAATGGTAATTCTGCTGTCATTCCAGTAAATCTCATTTCTTAACACCTATTTGCAATACATTTCCTTCCCACTCCAAATTATCTTTTCTATGTTCTTCTTGTCCCATAATTTCAATTTAGTATTCTATCACAATAATTTTTGCCTTTGGAAAATCTTCAGATCAATATTCATTTCTAGTTTTTTAACTGTTTTCACTCATTTGCAATATAAAACTACTATAAATAGGTGATTGCACAAAAGAAAACTCTTAAAAATATATGCACTTGCTTGTTATTATTTGTTACACTCATTTGTTACATTCATAGCAAATATTTTTTAATATTCAAGGCATCTTTCAAGGAGATCTTTCTTTATTTTATACCTACACATAAAGCAGACTCAGCTGACACAGCAATTACTTGTCCAAAGTCACCTAGAGACTTTCTAAGGCTAGGAATAGTCTTGAAGCTTGGTTTATTTGGTCCTAATTCAACCATATCCTCCTGGTATAGTTCAGAATAACATACATTTTTCTGAAATGTACTTGAAAGTTTATATTCTCATTTGTCTCATATTCATTAAATATAGCATTGATTAATCTTGAATCCGAAAAGGAGCTAGCATATTGCAATTGTTCTATCATTAGTTAATTTCTCAGTTTTCTTCCAAGCACCGTATATTCAGAATTTTGCTACAGCTTTTTGAATCTCCTGTTATTATGTATTTTCCACACAAAATCTTATCAACAATTTACTTTAAAAATATTGCAAGTATATATAAGCACAGAGAGAAATTATGCATGTATTTGAGGGATAAATTTAAAAAAGAAATAGTCCCACTTCTGATATGATTTTGAGCAACCTTATTAAATAAAATAATCTATAAAGACAAGTATAAAATAATTCAGGTCTAAATAATGCATGACAGTTAAAATAAGTCTTGTAAAGTAAAAAAATATTTATCTACTAAAAAAGATCTGTCAAAAAAAAAAATGAAGCTAAGTCCAAAGTCAAGCTGCCATGAATTCATCTATCTAACTCAGAAAACCCTTGGACAGACTCATATAGGAATAGGGATTCTCAAAGTCTCTTGGCTCCAAATCTATTTTAAAAGTTTGACTTTAATCTATGATCAGAAAGAATCCAAAGCTCCTTTAAAGGCAAGTTCATACATTCACTTGATCTTTGCCATATATCTAACTGTTCTGTTCTGTACCAAACCATTTCCAAGGGCATCTGCTCTTCGACAATGTCACGGCCACTCAGAATAGGATAAATTTGCAATTGGGATGCAGAGGGAGTATGAATGATAACTCTGATAATAGTTTACAGTCTTTCTTGTAGAATTACATCTTCATTCATTCTTGAACAAAGCACCTTAGCATATTTTTTTCACCTGGTCACTCTCTTTATATTAAATCTACATTTATTCAGCTCTTATCCCTTTTTAAAGTTATCGCTTTTTTTTTTACTATATGCACTTTTGAAGTAACCATTAACACTGCACTCAGTTTAGTTCTGCATTTTTTCTGAGCTACCATTTCCATTCAACAAAGAAGGCAAGAGCATGATCTTATATATACTCTACTTTTGCTTCTTTTGATAAACATTTTGTCTCCTAACAGACCATTTTCTCTTTAATATCTTTCTATTATTTCTATTATTTAAAATGGCTTCATCTGTTTTCCTTTCTTTTCTTTTCTACTAAACAATCAAATAATTCATTCTCATGAAACAGATGAGAGAAAACAACCAGTGATTAGGCAAGGTATTATCAATAAGATGCTGATATTCATTGTATGTTATTACTCCACACTGTGCCAGCGATGTTATGGAGTCTTGAATAAATATCTGGCGTCTGTGAGATGATAAGACACATGCTCAGATGAAACAATAGCATTGATACTGCTGTTTGTTTATAAACATCAGCTTTTCCATAAACACTGGTTTTGGTGATACCACTAGAATAGATCAAGAAGCACATCTGTAATTTGAGGTCCAAGATGGCCAAGAAGGTTTTTCCAGCTTCAATTGTATCAATAAAAGTCCTACCAAGTAGAATCTGGGTAGAATGCAATAAAACTATTCTGCCAAGAAAAACAAGCAGGATAATGCCATTGTAATGATTATATTGACAAGTGAGCCACATAATTCATAAGGCATCTAATGAACTCCTGGAAAAATGGAGGTGGTAAATTTAAATGGCATTTGTGCTAAAGATGTGGCTGGATTAAGTGGAAATGATGACTTTGTGCTGATCTGGTCAATGGCAAAAAAGAAGCTTGGTGCTTCAAAGTTGTGTATACAATTAGCAGACTGAATATCAGTACTATGAAAGGGCAAATTTGCTGTTCTTAAAAAAGAAATGAAAACTTTGAATGTCGATATTCTGGGAAACAATAAATTGAAATGAATGTAGAATGCTACTTCACAACTGAGGAACAGATTTGTGTAAAGAAGAAAATAATTCAGACAAAGTGTGCAGCCATTATTAATGACAAAGAGTGTATGAAAGTCGCTGCTAGGATCAATTCAACCTAAGAGAGTGATAGAAAAGGAATGCAACGATACCTGGTCAGTATTGCAGTAATATATGTCTGTGCTGCAAGCACAAACGTAGTGATCACATGTTATTAATAGCAGCTGCATACTAATAATTCTATTTGCATTTTGTATTAGGTTACATCTCTTATCTTACTTATCATTCATGTCTGCTAGATATTCTACATATTTCTGCTCTAAATAAGACATTAACAGCCTTAATGCTTCATTTTAATTTATGATTCTATAATTCTGTTCATGATGTGGAAAAAGAAACAAAATCAACTGTTTGGTTATCAGTGCTGCAGATTAAAAGGATGCTTGAAACATGTGGGGAAACATCTGAAGACCCTTTTAGAGATCCTTAAACTAAATTTGGGTTTCTGTTGCAACAGATGTCCCTCTTGGAACGCCAAAGCTCCTTTTTCTTTTCAAACCATTGCATTATCCTAATAAAGACCATATTATTGTAATTAATTTTCCAAGAAATCGTTTTTTTAAAAAAAATCCACATTCTAGATCTGTTCGAATGTCCAAAGGACAGTTTAATAAGCACACCCATATATACTTTAAGATTTCATTTACTAATTCTTGGAACATCGAGCTGCCTACCTGATTTATTCTTTATTACTTTAATTATAAGTTACACACCACATTAAATTGATTATAATTATTATGTGTGGTTGCATACAGCCAGATATTTAGACTCATTTGGCATTTTTATCAGGGGTGAAATGCTCCCAGTTCGGACCAGCTCGGGCGAGTAGGTAGCGATGGCGGCGGGCAGTTTGGAGAACCAGTAGCAAAAAATCCCTGCCCCTGCCCCCCATGCCCACGTGAGCCGTGTGATCATCAGAGCCTTTTTTTCCTTTTAAATGCCTCTGACGAGCCAAGGTCTGACTATCCAAGCTCTGATGATCCCAGCTGAGTTGCCTGCCGATCAGGCAACTCAGCTGGGATCGTCAGAGCCTTTTGAAAGCAATTTTTTACATGGTTTTACATGTAAAAAATGGTTTTAAAAGTAAAAAAAAATTGGCCACGCCCACCCAGTCACATTACCCCACCACAACTAAGCCATGCCCACAGAACCGGTAGTAACAAATTTTAGATTTCACCTCTGATTTATATTTTTCTATTTCCGAAAACCTGGGATAGGCAATATTGTTATTTTATGGTGTTAAAGATATCAGCATAAGATATAAACTGTTCCAAGTAGAACAGGCTTTTGGAATTGACTGAGGGTTTTGTCAATTGTGATGGTATTCAAGTGGTGTTTCAGATGTTTTAGGATTGCATCCAAAGTGCCTATTACCATTAATAGGTAATATTTTATCTTTGGTTTCTTTTACCACAGTTGTTCTATTTGCAGGTCTTTGACTTTTGTGAGTTTTCCAGTTCTTTCTATTCCATACTGCTGTTTCAAGGTATTGCAACTTTCAGTATCCAGACTATTTTCTCTTATCAACAGTTATTAAGTATGGGGTAATATGTGTCAGGAATATGTCTTTAAATTCTATAGTTCCAGAGCACTCTATGTTCTTCATTTTCTATTCCTATTCTATTATTATTCTATTTCTATTGGTCCAACTTGCCTGCAGACAAGTTAATATCAATGCTCCATTGTTGCTACTTTGTCATGCAATTTTTGTCAGTCTATGTGATCTTCTTGCAGCATCTAAGTAGGGGCCCACTATTCCTTCAGATTCTTTGCAGAGATGACATTTGTTGCCTCTTGCTGTTTTCTCACTTCTGGATTTATATTATTTGTTCTTAAGGCCTTATCTTGTGTAAACAGGGTTATTCCTGCTGTCTGTTCATCAATGCTCTTGCTCTTAGCCATTGACAATTCCTGTCATTATCTGCTTTGCCTGCTTTTTAACAAATGTACTGTCTCTCTGTAATACTTCATCTTAACATGCCTCTTTTCTATTCTCCATTTGGCATTTCTTACAGGGTTAGGGTTTTAATTTATCTGAAATTACTGCCACTGGCCAGCAGCTCTGTCTTCCATTGTGCATCCCTTGTGTACAAAACTTTGATATTTCCTCTTAAATGAGTTCTTCTAATAAATCCATACTTCATTCAAGTTGGTTTTTCTTCTCTTACAGTTTTACAATATCACATTATCATTTATGAATTGAATAGTTTATCAGTTAAAACAAAAAGAACTTTGGTCATCTTTCTTTCTGCTAGGTTGGGAAATGTTTTCAATTACATTCTGTTGAGCTATATCAGTTCCCATACCAATTTGTGATATGAAAGTTCTTGGTAAGCAGGTAGTTCTTCTGTGGTTGCCTGATGCTGTCCCTTTTGTTAACCAATATTTAATGTCTCCATCTTGCAGTAGGTTGTTAAACTGCTAGGATTTTGATTGGGTGAAGACCAGTCAGAGGTTTCTACCAAAAAACATGGAATTCATCTTCACCTGGTGCTGACCAATTCTTGATTTCCATGCCCTTTTATTCACCATTTATCCTAATATGATAGTTCTTTTATTTCAAATTTTTATCCACTTTGTTTTTCTTTCTGCCCTCAGAACTGCACTGTTTTTTCTTTGTCAGGTGTTTGTTGGTTCATTGCACTGTCTCCATTAATCATTAGTAGAAATATTTCTGATTCAATGGAAATTGGACCTTCTGTCTGTGTGTGCAATTTGGGCTCTGTAACTTCTGATTTTTCTTGGCCATGACTACTATTTGCTGCTTTATTATTTCCAGTATTTTCTTGATCTTCCTTGTCTCTAGGTGATATTTCTTGATCATATATTATTTGGTCTACTTGTTTCTCATCTTCTTTTCTTCCATCTGTTCTAGGTTGCTTGCATCTGATCTTAACATACTGATTTTATTTTTCAATTTGTCTTCCATTTTGGTGATGCAGTCTTTGGCTTTTTCTATTTGTTGATTTTGCACTCAAGATAATTATTACTATTACAATTATTAATACTGCAATTAATGTTAATAAATTATATTAAAATCCATTAATTCATGTATCTCCTATCCTCAAGTTAGCACAATTGTTTTTCACCTAGCAAAAGAAAGAAAAATGAAATACACAATTATGACATTGATATGCAAATATAGCATTTCAGAGTGGTGTGTGTTTAGTACATCAATTGTGACAAGAAGAGTTAGATATATAACAAGGACACTACTTGAATTATGATAAACATAGTTAGGAAGAATTTACTAAAGATTTTATTATTTTTTTTAAAAAGAAGTGTTTTGTTGTAGACACTTATTGTCAAGGACTCCCACAGTTACTCCAATTATGATCACTCCCAGACTATTAAGAAGCCTTTTCATAATGCATAAGCAAACAGCTCTTTAGGGAGTACCTTTTTGTAAACCATAATAATAAATCTATTTTGTACATAATTAAAATCTTTTAGAATACATTCAATGTCATAAATGAAAATACACCTCTCTATTTGGCAAACAACAAAACCATCCTTAGAAACAACATAGTTGTACCATTTCTGCTTGAGAAAATATGTACAGAACATGTTGTGTGTCTTCCTGAATACATTTAGGACTCGATATGTAGCATTGCTCTGTTGGAAATATGGGCAATTTATAAGTGTCATACATATGTACGTCTGTGGTAGGTCGCTACCAGTTCACCTGGATCGGGCGAACTTGTAGTGGCGGTCTGCCCACCCACCCCAGATGCTTCTACACATGTGCAGAAACATCACATGTGCACAAGTGCACACGCACCCATGAGCAAACTGGTAGTGACGGGTTTTGAAACCTGCCCCAATGTATGTACATACATACATACATACATATTTCTGACTTTGTGGGCAGGCCTTTGTCGAGTTCCAAACTTGGGCATAATAACCACAAATTTGTTTGGAATTGATATACTTCTCTGGTGTGTAATGATAACTGAATTTGGTTGCGTAGGACAATTTGGTTTTTCATCTATCTAATATATCTAATTTACCCATTAGCATTTCTTGTAATATGAACAAAGATTAGCTGCCCCTTGTCACATAAAAGCCCCTACCCTGAGGTCCTTGCCACCCCTTTCTTGAATTCACTCTACCTAATTTACATAACTACTTTATCCCACTTCTCCATTAAATTACTGATCTGATTAAGTCATTTAAATATCTTAATGTTCCATGAGGAACATTTACTCTTGATCATTTTATGAACAAATGTTTGCTGTTTCAACTGCATTCTAATTACAACTTGTAGGTTTTCAGGGACATATCCATAGGTTCTTTCATCTGGTAAATGGTAGGAATATATAAACTAAAACATTTCATTATATAGTTATTTTATCTCTATAAAATTAATCATAATTATCTATCTAAATATAATTACCATAAATCATTAATTAATATATATTGAGCCTCAGGAGCTGAAAGAGACATATTCATACATTATGATCCACAAGAACATTTTCCTATATGGAAGTTGGTCTAAGCAAGAATAACTTTCCAAAGTTTTCAGTATATATAGTTGAAAATGGATTTGAATCTTAGCCTTCTACTTTTTTTTCTTTTTGTTTGACACATACCCTTTCACAACATTCCCACTAATAATGTTTTATAACTTCCATGGCCTAGTTCCTTTTCTATATAGAATTTACATTTTTCATTGCCCATATTTTTATAGATTTTAATGGATCATTTTAATGGAAACTGAAATTGACAGTCTCATAATTATTCTGATTGTCTTTATATTAAAGTGTATGTACTGATGATAAAAAATAAAATGAAATAAAACTGCATTTTCATGGGCATGCCTCACACTACTAACATTTTTAATATACTATTTATTTATCAAAATTATATGACCTCATCTCACAGATATTATTCTGAACATACAACAAAACAGTCAGTAATAATAAAGCAATATAATACTATATTTAAAATAATTTAAAACAATTTAAAAACAAACATAGATGAGGCCATACTTCTGTCAGGAAATTTAAATAAAGTGTTATTGGGGTCAATGCTATTTATCTATGTATGTATTGCACATTTTCTGAAAACTGCATTTGTGTATAGATTTAGAAGTTGCATGCAACTTGTCGTCATTGTCATCATCATCATCATCTTACATTAATTCCTCCTTTAAGTATTAAACATTTAAAATAAATAATCAATAAGAATACATTTACAATTGAACTCTGAAGATTAGTATTATGTTTTCTTTATAAAAATACTTTTATAGATACATTTTTCATTTATTTGCCAATAAGAAGAAATTTATATGAAATTGCCACCAAGAATTTTACTTTCTACTATATAGAGTAGCAATTGTATTAAATTGTATTTGTTCATATATTTTTGGAAAGTTTTTTTTAATGTTGTTTCATTATTCACTATATCATGTTCAATATTTACAAATCCTTTCTTAATAGGGTTTTTTAAAGAAAAAATGCTCCATTTTATTTATTTTTAAATAAATATTTTATAAAAAATTACTATTATTATTTATTAAAACTGATGTATTCTATTTGTATGTTCCTTTATAACTTTTATATATGCAAAACAACACTACAAGCTCATCATCAGCATAGATAATATTAAAATTAACACATCATGCATTTATTGTTTCAGTTTAGAAATTTATATCTTCTTAGCATCACTTGCACTGACTAACTCGGTACTTTAACTCTTAACTCTTTTCACTTGTTGTATTTTTAGTGCACTAAATTTTCATAAAACTTTGCTGGCAGCTTTTTTGTAATTTCATATGTTCATCATTAAGTATGTCTCCATGCTTGTATTACTGTGTTAGAATGAATGGAACAGATTGAGATACCAAAATGGAAAGAAGAAGAAATAATTGGAGTAATTCAAAATTACTCTTTCTGAAACACACTGATATTATTTTCATCTAGTAGGCATGCATGCATATATGTATGTGTGTGTGCAGTTATAGTAGCCAGTTATCCAGGATGTGATAATTTGTATTTGTGCCTATATCTTCTTTTTCTTGCAATCTCAACATTTTTTGAAGTATTACAAAATAGCATTACAATACAGCCTACAGGAAATTCACAGTGATAATACAAACACCTCATATTGTATATCTTTTTGAAAAGTGTTGCTTAGGGAGAAAGTGCTAGCAACATACTGTACTTCAAATTATTTCTATGCTGGTGATCAGAATTTTTTATTCAACTAACCTATTCTTTGTTGATTTTTTTTTATTATGCCTAGAGAAAATGTGCTTGCAAAACAATGAAAATGTAAGCTCAATATATTACTTTATTATAGATTCTCATGAAGATGACAATGATTCATTTATAAGATATATATCCCACCTTCCTGCTTACAAGTACTGCTCAGAGAAGGAATAGAATAATTTTAGAACAATATAATTAAAACATAACTGAAAACATAATTTAAAGTGCATTAAAATACACCAGAAGAAGATTGCGGCTGGTCAAACACCGATTCGCTCCTTGTAACGTGACTCTGCGTGACTTTCAAGGAGCTCAATTACCCGTTCTAGGGTGTGGGGACTTCAGAGTGCAATTCAAGGATTTCAGTGGCAAGCTGCCCCTAGTTGTGGTTGCCGCCCCCTTGCCAAGTTTACTTGGCCTTAATTGGTTTGAGGCTTTAGGGCTTACTATACAAGGGATTCACACTATTAATTCAGATGAGCTGGACACTTTAGTCAGGGAGTTCCCCTGACTAAAGCTGGGTTGTTATAAGGGTACCCCAGTGTCTTTTAGTTTGGATCCCAGTCCCCCCCCTTGCAGATTAAAGTCCCGGCGCATACCTTTCGCGCTTAAGGCTAAGGTTGATGCAGAGCTTGATAAGCTCATATCACAGGGAGTTCTAGAACCAGTAGATTTTGGCCACTGGGAGATGCCAATTCTAACACCTATTAAGGCTGATGGCTTGATCTGCATATGTGCGGATTACCGCTCGACTAGTAATAAGGAGCTCCTGGGACATGCTTATGCTGTTCCCGTAGTGCAACACATTTTGCATTCCCTTGGCAAGGGGTCAGTGTTCACCAAGCTGGATCTCTCACAGGCATACCAGCAATTGCTGGTAGATGATGAAACAGCAGAGGCCCAAACCATCAGGGGGCATTCCGATGACGTCGCCTCCAATTCGGTGTGAGTGTAGCCCTGGGGCTCTTCTAAAGTTTGATGGAGAGATTAGTTCACAGGATCCCAGGGTCATACCATATTTTGACGATGTGTTAGTATCCACTACAAGCACATCAGAATTAATGGATAGATTGCGCAGGGTGCTCCAGTGATTTGACAGTTCGGGGTTTAAGGTGAACTGAGCCAAGTGCCAGGTCATAGTGCCAGGGGTGGAGTTCTTGGAGTTCTTGGTTGATGGCTCTGGCATCCACCCCACTCCAGCTAAGATGGCGGCGATTGTGGATGCCCCACCCCCTCGCTGTAGAGCAGAACTACAGGCCTTCCTCGGCCTTTTGAACTTTTACGCCGTTTTCTTCCCTCATAAGGCGTCCGTGGTGGAGCCTTTACACCGGCTGCTAGACCAAGGGGAACTCTGGTTTGGGGATCTCGTGAGGCTGCTGCTTTCCAAGCTGTCAAGCGCCTCCTGATCTCCAATTCAGTCCTGACCCAATATTGTGAGCATCTGCCACTTGTTTTGGCTTACGACGCCTCCCCATATGGGGTGGGCGTAGTGCTGAGCCATGTCCTGCCTAATGGCTGAAAACTCCCCGTGGCTTAGTTTTCTCGCACCTTGGGCCCAGCTGAACGGAACTACTCACAACTGGATCAGGAGGCCCTCACATTGGTCAACTGGGGTTAAGCGTTTCCATCACTATCTCTATGGACATTCATTCCTGCTCATCACAGATCACAAACCGCTTCTCGGAATCCTGGCCAGAGACTGTCCAGCCCCTTCCATTTTGCCTCCACAGATGACACGTTACTCTACGTTCTTGGCTGCCTACTCATATACCCTCCTGCACAGGCCGGGATGGGACCTTGCCCATGCTGACGCATTGAGCTGTTATCCAGTGCCAACTCTGCTACCTGATCCTGTTCCAGTCTCAGCCGTCTGTTTGATTGACTGTTCTCCTTTGCCTGTGACAGCTTCTGACATTGCCCGTTTGTCTGCTTGGGACTCAGTATTGTCCCGAGTCTTGGACTGACTGGCTTGCGGGTAGCCGCAGGGTCCCTTCACACTGAAGCTACAGCCCTGTGCTAGCCGGCAGCTCGAGTTGTCAACCCAAAGTGGCCACCTTTTATGGAGGCACCAGGTAGTGGTTCCGCCTCCGCTATGGTGCTCACTGTTGTCCCAGCTCCATCAGGCCACATTGGAATAGTTCGCATAAAGGCCCTGGGTCGCTGCTATATGTGGTGGCCTAACCTGGATAGGGACATTTCCGAATGGGTTGCCACCTGCCTGCAGTGTCAGGAAAATAGTTCTATGCCACCAAGAGAGGCCCCCAGGGAGTGGGAGGACCCTAGGGCACCCTGGTCCCACATGCATATCGACCTCGCAGGTCTGATGCAGGGCCAGACCTTCCTCATAGTGGCTGATGCATTCTCAAATTGGATAGAGGTAGTCCTAATGCAATCCACTACTTTGGACACAGTAATTCGGGATCTCAGGGGGTTGTTCTCCACGCATGGGTTACCCGATATTCTGATGTCAGATAATGGGCCCTAATTTATGTCCACTCCCTTTGAGGTTTTCCTAGCTGCCCAGGGAATTAAATATTGTCTCATAGCCCTGTTCCATCCATCTAGCAATGGATGTGCTGAACAGGCCGTCCGATCAGCCAAGGATGCATTAAGGAAGATAGGCTTGGGCAGTTGGCAGGAAAAGTTATATAGTTATCTCTTAGCACAGCATACCACCCCATGCCACATTACAAATAAGAGCCTAGCCGAGTTGCTTATGGGCCGAAAGTTACGCACAGCACTGAACTGCATACACCCACAATACTGCCCTGCCAAGCCATTAGATTCCAGCTGGAGACACCTGCCATTCCAATTGCATGACCCAGTTTATGCCCGGAATTATGAGGGACAGCCCTTATGGTTACCAGGAACAATAGTAGGTATTGTGGGATCCAGCTTCTATCGGGTGGACATGGGCCAGGGCAGGCTTTGGAAATGACATCAAGACCAGCTGCTGAAGAGGTAGCTGACAATGAGCCTACCTCACGGGATGGCGCCCAAGTTGAGCCCCAGGGTGAGACGCCTTCTGTTCCTGTTGAAAAGCCACATCTCTCTATCCTCACCCAAAGAAGCGACTGCATCAGACTCACCTGAAGCGACCAATGAAGCAGGCGAGGACGGCCGAGGGGAAGAACCAGGCAATGCATCATTACCAGTTGAGGCGGCCCCGCTAAGCCCACGGGTGGAACCTGCTCGGCTCCGATAATCATGCCGGAGCCGGCGTAGGTGGCATACTTGCAAGATTACACATGCGCCACCAGGGTGGGAAGGGGTGTTAAATATTGAGCAGTGCCGTTAGCATTGGCAACTGGCTCGAATGGTTCAGCCGTTTGTTGATTGGTTACTGCGTTGACAGCTTGTATAAAAGGGAGCTGTCCAGCGAGGGTTTTTGCTGTTACTGACTGAGTTAGTTCTAAATAAAGTTGTTGTTGCCTGCTGAAGCCAGTCTCGCCTCAGTTTTTCCTTGCATTGACTAGAGTATTTAATACTTCTCATATTTTTTAACACAAGTATCTTTAATAGTAGTATTTTTTATTTTTAAATCGGACTCTTTTCATGATCATTGTACACAAGAAGATTTTAAAAGGAGCAAACATGTTAAGTTTCAAAGCTCATAAAAATATTTATGTATGTATTTAATTTATATCCAGTCTTTACTATTTTTATAAATAATTCAAGATATCTAATTATCCCTTTATTGTCCTATTTTCCTCACAAGAAAAACCCCAGTGAGATGAGTTGGGCTGAGAAATAGTGACTAGCCCAAAGTCACCCAGATGACTTTTATGGCTAAGGTGGGATTAGAACTCATTTTATCCTTGTTTCTAGTCTGATGTCTTAACCACTAGACCAAACTGGCTCTTTTTTTATTGATTTTTATTTTATTTTATTTTATTTGCTAGCATTAGACGATAAATGTGATTGTTCACTTATTTCTGGCTAGCTGATGCTTATGAACCCTTTTCAAATGCAGACTTATATAAAGCATATGTAATAAATGGCTGATTGGGGAGGATACATTATGGTTAGACACATCTCAATCTTCAATCCACATTCTTCAACCTCTCTCCCTTCTTGCTTGAGCCAATGGCATAGCTTCTGGTCATAGGTTATGTGATACTTTCTTGTCACATAATAGGTGGGAGCAGTAGTGGGATTCAGCCAGTTCACATGAATTCAGGAGGACCGGTAGCTAATTTTTTGTGAGTTTGGCAAATAAGCTGAATTGCCATTCCTGGTCCCGCCTCACCCCTCCCCTTCCAGCCACTCCTTGCTTCTCCCAGCCTCTCCCAAGGCCATTTTGGCATCTCGGTTCTACTCTAATTGCCCCCCTGTCTCCCTTCAAGCAAGTGATATCTGCGTAGGCAAAAGGCAGCTCTAACATTCCTGAGGAAGGGACTAGAGCTACTAAACAGGCAACCAAGATAAGTGCCTCAGCTGGGCTCTTTGGCAGATGACAGGCTTCACAGGACGATCTAGTGCCCACAGCCAGTTCTTCCCCAAGGATGCTGGGGGTGTCATTGGGGCTCCTGTGAGGAGGAGCTGAGGCCCAGTCCCTGTGCAATGCCATGATCCATGAGCTACTGCTGGTGCTGCACTACCCAAGCAGCCTCTTTGTGGATGGGGACCCTCAAGGTTTTCTCCTCCACCTCACAGATATCCCTGGAGTCGCCCTCGTTCCTGCACCCCAGGGAGGCCGTGCGAGGTGAGGTGTACATCAACATGAGTGATGTCAATTTGGCCATGACCACCCAGTCACATGATCACCCAGCCATGTCTCCTAAGCTGGTCATTAGGGCAGAAAATCAGTTGTTAAATTATTTGAATTCCATCACTGGATGGGAGCCTCATAGCTTGAATATTTTGCTCATATATAAAGTTAGCATAATAACAGTGGTAGAATTCCTTTCAGTTTTCTTGGCAAGGCTTTTCAGAAGTGGTTTGCCATTATCTCTTTCCTAGGATTGAAAGAAAGTGACTAGTTACAGTTAAGATAATATTGGAACACACAGTCTCACAGTCTTAATAACTATATCAGACTAGCTCTTTCTTAGCAGTAGAAATGCAAGGTCCTTCGAGTTTTGAGGCATATAGTCATAAAAGTAGCTTTGCTTCTTTTTGATAATGTGAGAATACACACACACAAACACACATGCACGCACGCATGCACACTGAATAATACATTCTTGATGTAATGTGGCTAACAACAATGATTCATGGTGAGAATTAGTGCAGCATCAGCAAATCATAATTTGAAAGCATTTAGTGTAATATCGTTGTTCAATATGTTTCTCATGAGGAAATAATAACTAGTTGAACAATATTTATAGCATGCTCAATTCCAATGAAAATAAGTGGTGGATAATACAAAAAAAAAAAGAAAAAAAAAAAGAAGCAAAAGTTTGATTATCAACAGTATCCAAATTCCTCCGATACTGCACACACCAACAAATGATCACTGTGGTCAAAGATTAATTAAAATAATAAACATTTTAGCTTCTTGCAGATTGCAAGAAATCCCAGGGCAAAATGGACTTTAGCTAGCAGATGAGGACTCTCAACACAGATCTATTTCTATTGAGCACTAATAAATTGCAAAAATGGTGCCATAATATATGCATTAAAAGCACATCAAATTGTATTTATATAATGAGGGGACCATGAAACAAAACACACTGATTTTTGTAACTGACAGCTTTTGTCTTCATTCAGAATGGTTCCATAAAATAGGGTCATATCCAAAGAAGCAGAAAGTACTTATTCCTTAAGACAAAGTCTGATTTTTTTCCATTCAATATCATTGCCACAAAGTTTGATGTTATATGGCCAAGTCTTCAGAGATGTACTAGCTAGCTCATCTTGTCTAATGATATATTTATTTTATGAAAAAGTAATCTTTATATGAAAACTTCCTTTTGATTAAAACCGTTTAGCATCTCTTTAAAAGTTTATGAGATTTTCTCCACTAAACAGAATACAATGCGGCAGGTTGTATCACAATTCATAGGAAAACCAATTACTGATTTGTAGGAATATTTTTTTAAGTAAGTTCTTTTCTTTTCTTTCTTCTTTTTTTCTTTTTCTTCTGAATGTCACTTTTGAATTGCTATCAGAAATAAATTAATAGGTATAAAATTCATTTGAATGGCTAGACATTTTCTCTATTAGAAGTATAGTAGCTTTTATTTGAAATATAACTTGCAATATAAGAGCCTGTGTTCATTATGACTTCCCTTGTTTCATATGGGACACAATTCTGCATGCCTCAAATATTGTTAAATTCACTCTCTAGAACTGCCAAAGTGACTGCATTAAAATGGGCTCTTGAGAAGGCATGATATCTACAGTGGTTATGTTACTTTGCAACTGTCATAAAGTAATACCTTGAAGTTTTTGTGCTGGATTGATATTACAGGTTTGGATCATTCACTGTAATCCTGCATTCCCAATCTACTGCTTAATACTCTTCCTAGATTTATGTAAACCAAAACTGAACAATTATTTAGGCGATTGTTCACAAGTGTGTTCATAACATTCTGCAACACTTAAATCTGTACCTTCTGGTAACATTAGTAGGAAAAGCTTCATGATAGCCAGACATTAGCTTCTAATGTCTGAGAAAGAAAGTTTAATCATAGACTGCTTTGTGTTCTGATATGAATCTACTCTATAGTTCACCACTAAACAAAAGAAATCTATAGCAGCATTCAGGGATAATAATGATAATAATCCACCAGCAAAGCAATATCTTGATACATTGTAGAGCTTGTGTTGTTTGAGGCAGAGGAAACCTATGCCAAAGATTCAAACACATCAGATAGGTTTCATCAGAACCAGACAATGAGTGTCTCCAAAAACATTATGATGAGACATCATTAACGAAAACTTATATTGTCAATATCTGTTAGTTTATCCCAGCTGTTCTATATGGATAATACGAAGCAGTATAGAAAAAACCATCTACATTGAAATCATTGCTAAACATTGTCTGAATGCATAGCCAAATTATTGCAATGGAGCTTGGACTGCATAAATGCCATCAACAGGGGGGAAATAGTGAAAACTAAAGGAATCAAGGTGCCCAATGAAAATAACATCAAGTGTCCGAATGAAGAAAATTGTGTCAATTACCTAGGTATCCTTCAGACTGACAACAACAAGCACAATCAAGTCCAGGTTAGTAGTGATTACTTTTTTTAAGATGAAAAAACAAATCTTAAAGTCAGTGGTTGTGCCACATTTTCCTGGTGGGTGTAAGTCTGCTTCATGTATGGATTGGAGGGGTTAAAAGTGGCTAATGATGCAGCTGCAGTCTGACTTCTGGTCTGTGGTCATGTCTGTTAACATCCTGAGTTCTAGTATTGTGATATCCTGAGTTTTTTGATGTAATGTCCTGAGCAGATGACTGTGATGCAACATCCTGGGCTTTGGTTTGGCTCTGAGTTTGACGTCTTGTCATGTGTTCATGGCGTGTGTCAGTTTGCTTTGTGTGGGGTTTGGAGGGGGGGTGCTGCCATGGTCTGGCTTCTGAATGATGGTTTTATTTCGTCTATGGGATGGGTTTGGGTTTGAATCTGGTGACGATGATTGGTGGTGGTGTCATGTGTTATCTTGGGTCCGGTGTTAACCTTCGTGGCTGGGCTCTTCTGTTGACTAGAGCTAGTTTCCAGATGTCCGTAGGTGGGAGGTATCATTGTGTTTATTCATGTTATGGGCATTTTTCTCTATTTTGATGGCTTCCATGATTATTCTCTTGTTCAAGTGTTCAGTTTTGGAGATTAATTTGGTAACCTCAAAGTCAATTTTGTGTCCTTCGTTAAGATGCTGGAAAACATATATATATATATAACATATATATATATATATATATATAACATATATATATGAACACACATCATCATTAGTACAACACATAAATGCCACAGGACATAATATTAACTTTAATAACACAAAAACAGTTGCAAAAATAGAACATCTCAATGGCAGAATAATCAGAGAGGCCATTGAAATAGAGAAAAGACCATATTGCATGAATAAACGTGATGACACCTCCCGTCTGCTTTCTATTTGGAAACCTGCTCTCATAAATAGACGAATCTTAACACAAAGTGTAAGCCATAGGTCAAAGGTTCATCAGGAGACCTGTGTTGCCACCATTTCCAACATATCTTATCCATCAACCCACATCCCAGCAACAGTGCTTCCACCCAATCAAAATACAACTACATCATCAGCCAATCAGAATAAAGCAGCACTGTCAACCAATCAGAATACACCTCTGCCTCCTTTTAAAGAGGGATATCAGTTAAGATCACACAGTTTGCCCATAGGCACCAAGCCGAGAACATCAGCCAGAAGATGATGAATGAGATTTCATCGAAACGTCGCTGCAATACTTCCAAAGATATGTTTGCAATTACACGGGAAGAAACCCGAGATATCACCTGTATACATACATACATACATACATACATACATACATACATACATATATATATATATATATATATATATATATATATATATATATATGCTTGCTTCTCTTATCGTAGGTTTAAAATGTATTTTTAAAAATGTGTGTGTGTGTGTGTGTGTGTGTGTGTGTGTGTAGAGTAGGAAAATACCTGGCTGAAGAAAAATACATACATACATACATACATACATACATATTGCTGATACGAAGTCTCATTCGTCATCTTCAGGCTGGTGTTCTCGGCTTCGTGCTTCTAGGAGCAATGTGTGATCACAGCTGTTTCTTCCTTTTAACTGCTAGTGGGGTGTGAACTGATTGGATGGGGGGTTGATTGTGTTCTGATTGGCTGGGGGTGTGTTCTGTTTGGGTGGGGGTTTGGTTGTGCTCAGGTTAGTCTGAGTTGCAGGGGGATTTGAGCTGGTGAGCTGCATTGCTGTTGTTTAGCTTCATGTTTGTGGTTGTGCCACATTTTCCTGGTGGGTGTAAGTCTGCTTCATGTATGGATTGGAGGGGTTAAAAGTGGCTAATGATGCAGCTGCAGTCTGACTTCTGTTCCGTGGTCATGCCTTATCATCAGTGTGGGTTTGAGTCTGCTTTCTGCATGGATGTGTGGTGGTGACATCCTGTGTGGCCCTCGTGAGTGTGGGTCTGGTGTCATTCCTCATATTAGGGACTCGTTTGTCAATAAGGGCGAGTTTGCAAATGGCTGGTAGGTGGGAGGTATCATCTTGTTTATTCATGCTGTGACGGCATTTTATGAAGGTGTCATCTACATATCTGGGCCAGTATCTGAGCCATATCTGAAACCCAAGTTCTAGAAAAATCTGATCACAAACCCAAACTTTGGCTCAGATACGTAGATGACACCTTCATAATCTGGCCACATGGGAAAGAACAACTGGACAACTTCCTTACACACCTCAACAGCCTACACCCCAAAATACAGTTCACCATGGGAACAGAAGTGAACCACCAACTTCCCTTCCTGGATGTCTTAGTCTACAGGAAATCCAATGGCTCCCTAGGACACACCATCTACCAGAAGAAAACACACACAAATCGCTATCTGCATGCATTCTCACACCACCACCCAGCCCAGATCAACTCTCTAGCCAAGACACTCATCTCCAGAACAAAACACTTAGCTGATGAACAACACCTAAAAACCGAACTACACACTTTCACTAACGTACTAACATCCAATGGATTCCAAAGAAATAAGATTACCAACCTAATCCAAAAAGAAACCCCCAGTAAAATCCAAGACAGAGAACAATAAAATGGCAAAGCCCTCCTCCCTTACATAAAAGGTACCACAGACAGAATCAGCAAAATCCTCCACAAACAGAACATCAAGACAGCATTCTGCACAAACCGAAAAATATCCACCATCCTAAGAAACCCCAAAGACAAAATTGAGTTAGAAAATCAAGGAGTATATGAAATCCCATGCACCGCCTGCCCCACCACATACATTGGACAAACCAACAGAAGAATAAATGCATGTGTTGAAGAACACAAGAACGCAGTCAGGAAAGAGGAACCAATTTCTTCCCTGTTCCAATACCTTAAAGCCACAGGACATGAAATTGACTTTAAAAAGACCAGAACTATAACCAAAACTGAACACTTTAACAACAGAATAATCAGAGAAGCCATTGAGATAGAAAAACGCCCACACAGCACAAATAAACGAGATGATACTTCCTGCCTACCAGCCATTTGGAAACCTGCTCTTATTGACAAACGAGCCCCTAACATGAGGAATGACATCAGATCCACACTCACAAGGGCCACACAGGATGTCACCAGCACACCTCCACGCAGAAATTAGACTCAAACCCACACCAATGATGAGGTACGACTACGGACCAGAAGCCAGACCGCAGCTGCATCATTAGCCACTTTGAACCCCTCCAATCCATACATGAAGCAGACTGACATCCACCAGGAAATGTGGCATGACCACGAACACAAAGCCAAACAACAGCAATGCAGCTCACCAGCTCAAATCCCCCTGCAACTCAGACTAACCTAAGCACAACCAAGCCCCCACCCAAACAGAACACACCCCCAGCCAATCAGAGCACAATCAACCCCCCATCCAATCAGTTCACACCCCCACTAGCAGTTAAAAGGAAGAAACAGCTGCGATCACACATTGCTCCTAGAAGCATGAAGACGAGAACACCAGCCTGAAGATTACGAATGAGACTTTGTCGAAACGTCACCAAGATACTTCCAATTTTACGTGGGAGAAAACCCGAATACCTAAAGACCTACACACATGCACACACACACGTTTGTGTGTGTGTGTGTGTGTGTGTGTGTGTGTGTAGGTCTTTAGGTATTCAGGTTTTCTCCCACGTAAAATTGGAAGTGTCTTGATGACATTTCGATGAAGTTTCATTCGTCATCTTCTGGCTGTTGTCAGCTATATGTGTGTGTGTGTGTGTGTGTGTGTGTGTCTGTTTTCTGAGGTTTTCACGGGTATTTGTATGTAGGTCTTTGGTTATTTGGGTTTTCTCCCATGTAAAATTGGAAGTACCTTTCGACAAAGTCTCATTCATCATCTTCAGGCTGGTGTCTTCGGCCTTGTGCTTCTAGGAGCAATGTGTGACCCCGGTTGTTTCTTCTTTTTAACTGCCAGTGAGGGTATGAACTGATTGGGTGGAAGTATGGCTGTGTTCTGATTGGGTGGAGGTGTGTTCCAATTGGGAGGGGGGATTGGCTGTGCTCTGATTGGGTGGGGGGTTGGCTGTGTTCTGATTGGCTGGGGGTGTGTTCTGATAGGGTGAGGGCTTGGCTGTGGTCAACCTACACCGATGATGAGACATGACCACAAACCAGAAGCCAGACCACAGCTGCATCATTAGCCACTTCAAACCCCTCCAATCCATACATAAAGCAAACTGACGCATGCCATGAAGATTTATTTATTTGTTTATTTGTTTTATTTGTTTAAATTTGTATACCGCCCTTCTTTTTGCAGACTCAGGGCAGTGAACAGCCAGAAATAAAAAAACCTTTTACAAAAGTTAAAAGAATTTTAAGAACAATTAATATAAAATTTGGCCCATAAATTTAAAATAGTTCAATTAAAATTTGATATCAAAATCTAAAAATTTACCATGGGATCAGGCCAGTCAGGCTAACTGGAAAAAGTGAGCTTTTAAGGCCCAACGAAAAGTCCGGAGGTCGGAGATCATTCGCAACTCTGGAGGAAGGTCATTCCAGAGGGTGGGAGCTACCACAGAGAAGGCTCTCCCACTGGGGGTCGCCAGCCGACATTGTCTGGCTGATGGCACCCTAAAGAGGCCCTCTCTGTGGGAGCGAACTGGCCGGTGGAAGGCAATTGGTGGCAGAAGGTGATCCCATAAGTACCCTGGTCCTAAGCCATGAGCGCTTTAAAGGTGATCACCAACACCTTGAAGCGCACCCGGAAGTCCACCGGAAGCCAATGCAATTCACACAGGAGAGTTGTCACATAGGAGTGCCCTGTTGCTCCCATAATCCCCCATGTGGCTACATTCTGCACCAGTTGGAGCCTCCAGGTGTACCCCAAGGGGAGCCCCATGTAGAGAGCATTACAATAGTCCAGGCAAGAAGTGACGAGTGCTTGAGTGACTGTGCGTAGGGAGTCCCAATCTAGAAAGGGCCGCAACTGGCGTATCAGGTGAACCTGATAAAAAGCTCCCCTGTCCACGTCCATCGTATGCTCCTCTAAAGATAGCTGGGGGTCCAGGAAGATGCCCAAGTTGCGAACCCTTTCCATGGGGGCTAATGATTCACCCCCAATAACCAGTGATGGCATCAACTGGCTATATAAGGACGCCGGCAGCCACAGCCACTCGGTCTTGGCAGGGTTGAGTTGAAGCCTGTTTTTCCCCATCCAGACCCGCACAGCCTCAAGACACTGGGACAGCACTTCCACAGCATTATTGGGATGGTCTGGGGTGGAGATGTACAGCTGAGTGTCATCAGCGTACTGATGGAATTCCACCCCAAAACCACGGATGATCTCACCCAGCGGCTTTACATAAATGTTGAACAGGAGGGGCAAGAGGACCGACCCTTGTGGCACCCCACATACTAGGCGCCTCAGGGTCGACCGCTGCCCCCCTGTCAACACAGATTGTGACCGGTTGTAGAGATAGGAGGAGAACCACCGCAATATGGTGCCCCTGCCCCCAATCCCTCCAACCGGGGCAACATGATACCATGGTCGATGGTATCAAAAGCTGCTGAGAGATCTAACAGGACCAGAATAGAGGAATAATCCCTACCCCGAACCCTCCAGAGATCATCCACCAATGCAACCAATGCCGTTTTGGTGCTGTACCCAGTCCTGAAACCGGACTGGAGCGGGTCTAAATAGATGGCTTCATCCAGGTACTGGGGGAGCTGCCATGCCACCACACTCTCAACAACCTTCTCAAGGAAGCGAAGGTTGGAGACTGGACGGTAATTAGCCAAAACAGCTGAATCTAGAGAAGGTTTCTTGAGGGGGCTCACCACCGCCTCCTTCAAGGTGGCCGGTAGGGCACTCTCACTCAAAGAGTGAGCCAGCCTCGTGTAACCTCCCGGGAAGCCAGCACCAACCAGGAGGGACACGGGTCCAATAAACGTGGTGACATTCAGTCATCCCAGAATTGTGTCCACGTCCTCGGGAGCCACAGGATTGAACTCCTCCCAGATAACACTCTCAGGACCTGCCTCAATCATCTCATCTGAACTAACCCAGTCGGCGGCCAGATCTTCCCAAATCTGAGTTATTTTATCATCCAGATATTGAACAAAATCCTCAGCTTGACCCTGTAAGGGATCATCCCGTGCTCCCAAATGAAGGAGGGAGTGGGTCACCCTAAACAAGGCGGCTGGGCGATTATCTGATGACGCGATAAGAGCGGCAAAATAATTTGATTTTGCCACTTTTATCATCACTAGGTAGGTCTTAATATGAGACCTTACCAGTGTCAAGTAAGATTCGGATCGGCTGGCCCTCCAACTGCTCTCTAGGCGTCTTTTCCAGCGCTTCATCTCCCTCAGCTCCTCAGAGAACCAAGGAGCCAAATGAGTTCAGTGCCAGGTCAGAGGCCACAAAGGCACGACGTGGTCCAAGGCCCCACTGGCCACCCTATCCCAGGTGGCCACCAAGTCCTCAGCTGAGTCGTGAGCCAGTGTCTCAGGAAATGGCCCAAGCTCCATCTGGAACCTCTCAGGATCCATCAGGCGCCTGGGGCAGAACCACCTGGTCGATTCCGCCTCCCTGCGACAGGGTGCAGTGGTCAGAAAATCAAGTCGAAGGAGCGAGTGGTCAGACCATGACAAGGGTTCAATGCCTATATCCCCTAAATCGAGACCACTCAACCACTGACCAGAGACAAAAACTAGATCCAGGGTGTGTCCACCGATGTGAGTAGGGCCATGAATTACTTGGGCCAGGTCCATGGCCGTCATGGAAGCCATGAACTCCCAGACTATCTCAGATGTTTCACCAATAGATGGCAGATTGAAATCCCCCATGACCAATAGCCTGGGGGTATCAATCGCCACCTTGGCTATGACATTGAGAAGCTCGGGCAGGGTCGTTGCCATGTGGCAGGAAGCCAGGTACATGACCAACAGACTCATCTGCCCATCACGACCCCACTTCACAAAAATGGACTCACACCCGGCTATCTGAGGTACAGTGGCCTCCCTCGGATCGAGACCTTCCTTTATAATGACCGCAACTCCCCCGCCCCTGCCCAGAGCTCTCGGCTGGTGGAATGCATGGAAACCTGGTGGGCACATTTCCACGAGGGGAACCCCACCCTCATGGCCCAACCAAGTCTCTGTAATACCAGTCAGGTCCGCAACCCCCTCTTGAAGGAGGTCACATATGAGGGGGGCCTTATTTACTACAGACCTAGCATTGAACAACAGCAGCCGGAGCTCCGGGTCCTGAGACTCTGAACAACCTGGAGAACAGGAAGAGCTAAGGGGACTGGGGCACGCAATCGCTCAAAGATAGCAAGTGCGTGCCCCCACCACACAATGCGGCCCCCTGCTCCTGCCATATCTGCCCCTCCCATACAGCGTATTAATAGAAAAGCCCTCAACAGCGGGCTCTCTAGGAGCCCTCTTACCTCCAGAGTCTACAACCCCCGCGGCACCGTAAACTGCCAGACCTGCCCCTATCCCCCATGGGTTCTCCTCCAAACCCACTCCCTCCCCCACCCCAGAGCCCCTTAAGAATTTAATTTAAAAAGACCTTTAAAAACCCCTCAATCCCTATTTTGCAACATGCCAATGTAGCACAACCACGAATGCAGACCCAAACAAAAAGCAATGCAGGCCACGAGTTCAGATCCCCCTGCAACTCAGACCAACCTGAGCACAGCCAAGCCAATAGATTAAGGACAAAATTTAAAGAAGTTACAATGCAATTCGTTTGACATTATAATAGGCCTAGTTCAATTTTTAACTATATCTGTACCATATTTGCTGCAATTAAAATTGCAAGGAAGACAATGAAACAGAAGTATGCTTGTGACCCTTACACAGAGGATAGTCCTAGTCTATAGTTGCCTATGATGAAATATAGGTCTTGTTTAATATGTGGACTATCAAAATACCTAGATTATTTTTATAAATACTACTGTAAAACCTAGTACAATTACCTGTAGATCTGATTTTTTTCTAAGTTCCCCATACTTAGGGAACTAAATTTCATTTTATTGGAAATACCCAAGTATTGAACTCTACCAAGATTCTTTTGAATATTGCACTTGTCTTGACATATTGCACATGTCTTGAGATATTAGAAATCCCTCATGAATATTGTCTCATCTAAATTATTTATAGTAAATGTCAATGACCACTGGGCTAAACCAGAAATCTGACGTATTCCACTCTAGGCACCAGGCCAGAAGGAGATTGTGATGGCCTTCTTTATTTTTATAAAATATCTTAGTGAATCTAGGTATACTAGACCCATGACATTTCCCTTGTCTACTCTTTAGTCACTTTGTCATTTGTTTAAAAAGTAGTAAGATTTGTCTGGTACAATTCATTTTTTAACATATCTATGCTGGATTCTAGTATTACTTTGTTCTTTTCGAAGAGCTTGCAAACCTACTGCTTGATTTTATTGTCTTGCATTTTCCAGGTATCGATCCTGAGTTGATTGGTTTGTAGTTTTCTGGATCTCCTTTTTCGATTTTTTTAAAGGATTAGCTCTTCTTCAGTCTTTGGACATTTCAGAATTTCTCAAAGATTAAAGTTAGTGATTTTGTGATTGTATTTTCCAGTTCTTTTAGAACACTGTGGTGGAATTCATTCAACCTTGCTGAATTAAATTTTTTAAAAGCAATTAGAAGATATTCCACCATTTCCTTGCTTTTTTCACCTGCAGTATTCTGACCCCTCTTCTCCTCTCACCAGTGCATCTGCTGACAGGTTGGATCTTTGGTTTTTCTCTTTTGAAAAAATGCATATATAATATAGGAAATAAAAAGTTCAGCTTTCTTCCTGTGGCCTAACTCTGTCTTGCTATCTTTTCCAACTAATGAACTGTTTCCTTAACTTTTGTCCCGTAAGTTGTTTTGTTGTGTCTGTTTGGTTAGGTGGTATTCATTGAAATCTCAGTTCATTCTGAGCTAATAACCTGTTGTCTCTAACCTATTTTCTCCAACCAGCTGTTGATGTCCCTCTTGTTCAATACATATCCCAAACACTTTTTTTTTTTTTGCATACATTGCAAGCCTCAGCTTCTGTGCTTTAGACTGCCCAACTCAATCCTTTAAAATTCAGTTTGTTTCCTGATATTTTAATTTTGTCATGTGGTCCTCTCTCTTTTATTTTAAATTGTACTTTTTGTGTATCAATTTATCAGAGGACTGTTTAGGCCATTATGTTGATCTCATCAACTGCAAGCCATTTTCGTTCTTTTTTTTATGTGTGTGTGTGTTCTTTGTGTTTTATTCATCTAAGTTTTCAAAATTTCCCAACTTTCCTATCCTGCAGTTTTCAGAATTTCCATCCACAGAATCCTTTCTACCTTTTTCCTTACTTCCTTCTTGAAATAAGATTTCTTGAACTCTAGATCTAGATTGTTGAATATGTGTGGTTTTGAATGTATAATTATAGGCAGCATAATGTAGGGGGCAGCAAAAAGAATTACTGTTCAATGTGGGAAAGGCATGATTCCAGATTTGCATTCTCTATGCTTGCTTGCTATTTATGTCCTTGGTTGCTACGGTTGCAATGGGAAGACCAGCTAATATAATTCATAGTGGTCAAGGTATAAGAACTTTAAAAATTACATGGAATATTCTCCAATTAGAAACATAATTTGTTTTGTTGTTGTTGTTGTTGTTGTTCATTCTTTTCTTTTGTATGTTTATTTTTCCTGTTATTTTCCTTTCTTTCCTGGGCCATCACACTAGCGCAATAAATAATAAGAACAACAAATTATTCTAAATTGGGCCACTAAATAAATTAGTATATCTTTGAAGAATATAGACTGGACTGAGTTCTTTAGATTTAGATAGTGTCTGAAAAATCCTTATTTAATCAACAGCAGAAAACAATATTCGGTAATGTTCAGAGGATCCAAGACTCACATCTGCAATCCAATTTTAATTCTTATCAAGATAGAATATGTCTTTGCTATTTATTGGATATTAGTCAACTAGTGCTGAATGATTTAATAGCTATTTACGTACCTGATCACAATACTTAGTCCATCATTGCTGGAATTACAGGCCTAGCCTTATCCATTAGTTAGAAACATACCCCTTTGTAATAATCACCTTTAAAACAATGTAAAAGCAATATATGGATCATTATTTCTCAAACCATTTGGGTCTATGTGCTTAATATTCTGAAAGGATATTCTAATGCAAGGTCATATTGTGCTAACAATTTTTATAACTTTGTGAAGTACTTTTTAAAAAAAAACTACCAGTATGTACATTCAGAAATTAGTTAAGTTACTTACAAATGACAAGAATTTAGGTCATTACCTTTGCGTAAATTTTATTAATTGCCAGTAAAATATGCATTAATATTTAGTGGAATATATTAGAAAGAAAAACTTACAAAGATGGTGCGTATCATGACTACCATATAGTGATAAACAAACCTAGCCAAACTGTACATCTCTTGTCAGTATGGACATACTTATTTATTAGAATGCATATTTTTGTTTCCCTATATTAAATTTCTGAGGAAATTCTCAATCCTCTGCATCACAATTGTCCCAAAGGTGCTTTGTAAAAGGCAATTGGATTTTCTTGGGTTTTGTTCTCTTTGACAATGTTTCACTTCTCATCCAAGAAGCATCTTCAGAATTGGACCAGGTCTATGGTTGCCATGGTGACCATGACATACTAAACCACATTAGTTAAGAATGAAAATTAATGGAAAGATAATTTAATCAAGAATGTAATGCAATAACTTTTATGAAGGATTTGCTATTACAGTAGCAGCTACAGTATAAAGAAGAACAGTGAAACATGTAGAAAAAATGAGATATACAAAAATTATCACTATAGAAAAAATGACATATATAAAAATTACGTCAGTTAATACTTTGTTGGGTAACCTTTAGCATGAATTATGGCCTTACAACATCTTCCCATGGGGTGAACCAAGTCTTTTAGTTCTGTAGCTGTTTTAATGTGAAACCAAGATTGAACGATTGCTTCCATTAACTGGGTTTTATTGCTGGGTCGCTTCCGACTAACAAGTTTCTTTAGTCAGTTCCATAGATTTTCAATTAGTTTAAGATCTGGGCTATTCCCAGGCCATTCCAGCAGTGGAATATGATTATCTTGAAACTCCCCCCCCCCCAAAAAAAGTGGTGTTATTAGCCATCAAACCTCAAAAATACACTTTTCTCAAAATGTTTCCACAATTTTGGTCACTACTGTAGAAAAGAATTCCTATACTGACAAAATCACTTTAAATATTTCTGAAAAATAGACCAGTTATTTCCAATCAATTTTTTAAAATACAGATACTCCTTGACTTACAACCATTTATTTAGTGAGTGTGAAATTATAACTGCACTGAAAAAAGAGGGTTATGGCTGTTTTTCACATTTATAACCATTGCAGTCATAGTCATGTGATCAATGTTTGGACATTGGGCAAATGGCATGTATTTTTGATGGTTGTACGGTCCCAAGGTCATGTGATCAACTTTTGCAATCTTCTGGCAAGTAAAGTCAATAAGGAAGTGAGACTCACTTAACCACCACCTTACTAATTTAACAACTGCAATGATTCCCCTAAAACTTTCTTGCTTAGCAATGGAAATTTTGGGTTCAATTGTGAAGATCACCTGTTTGATTTTAATAAATTTCAAAATCATGATAAAGAGTAAATGAGCAAGAAAAATAAAGTAAAAAAGAAAATAAAAAAGCCAAACAAAACCAAAAAAACCCCCCAACAAGATAAAACTACAGTGAAAAGAAGAAAGGGAAAAAGTAAAGAAAAAAGTAAGGCTTCAGTCTTTCCTTCGTACAGATATAGGTAAAAAATACATCCAATTCTTACTCTAAAATTAGAGTCACTCAGGTGATATGGCTTAATAGATATTAAGATGTGATAAATAAATGAAAAATAAATAACATTTACAATAATCTTACTTCCGTAATTCTACATAATTCTAATCATTAAATCCCAAAATCAAAATTTCATTTCTCTCAGGTTATTGCAAAAAGTCCAAAAATATATTCCACATAGAAATAAAATTGGTCTTTTCTTTAATTAAAGCTTTCAATTTCACCAATTCCATCTGTTTAACTGTACATTCTTCCAATGTAAGTATTTGTAAGTAAGTATTTCTTCCATCTTTGGGCATATAGAAATCTTGCCAATGTTATCATATATAAAAAGATATTTAAATCTGCTTGTTTATTAACCCCCCAAAAAAAATCTGGTTTAAATTGTAAATTTACTCTTAAAATCTTTTTGAATCAAAATACATATTTGGTTCTAATATTTTTTTAGGTTTCATATATGTCCTCTAAAAAAATGTACCTACAGATTTATTACATTTCTAATAAGAATTCTATTATCCACTTTTGACACTTTATCTGGTCTCAAATGCTAATGATACACTCAATCATTTTATAATAATTCTATTTACTAACTCTAACTTTAATCTTCAGCCTCTATTTCTATTCTCAATAAAAAAAATTATACATCTTACCAATAATATGATCACCATTTGTATACAATTTCTTCTCAAATTCAGTGTTACCATTTTCAGTCATAGTTCTTATCAAATTTAAATTGTTCTATTAGCTTAAACATAAGAAAACCAATAACATATAACCTTCCAATTCAAAATCTCCTCTTGTTTTTAATTTAAGATTTTCTTGAGAAAAAAGATACTACATCAGCATAAGTTAATAATTTTTGTATAACTGTCATCTGTCTTCTTGGGATGGTAATTATAAAGATATTTTAGAAGAAAGTGTTGCCTATTCCAATTTTTCAATATAGCTCGACTGATAAATGATTTGTTTAAAAAATCTATGTTAATCTTAACTTTGTCATATCACAAATTAGCCATGCCAACCAAATATTAAATTATGTCATCCCAGATCCAATAACCTCCTGTTTCCTAAAGTTTCAAATCCATATAAATTTTATGAATGTTTAATAAACAAACAAATAAATATCTCTTGAATCCAGTCTTTCTAAGCCACTCAGAAGTATTTACAGATACAGCTATATACATTGAACAAATAAATAAATACATGAAAAATTTCTGCAGTGATGTGTACATAAAATATATCTTGATTAATATATTAATAATATTTAGATTAACATTTAATGTACTTGAAAATTAGTTGAGATGCCTTGCCAGTATTTTGTATGTCTAGTTTAGAGGTACTGTGGAGATAGCATAATCTCTATCTTTGAACTCCCTCCATCTTTCCTCTTTAATCTTCTTTTAATCTTGGCCAGGAGTCAGTTTTGCTGGCAAATCTCCCTCCTTGTCCCTCTCTACCATTCTTTCTCTTTCTCTTTCTCTTTCTCTTTCTCTTTCTCTTTCTCTTTCTCTTTCTCTTTCTCTTTCCCTTTCTCTTCCCTTCTCTTTCAGTTGATCTTTGGGGTATTGGCAACAATATTTTATTGAGGGAGAAAATAATAATTTTTCCAAGAGAATATGGTTTTTTCAAGAGGAACTGATTTTGCCTCAACAGAGATTTCATCTAGCTAATGACTGAATTCATATATTACATGAATACATTTTTTGTTTGTGAGCAAACTATAGTTAGTTAGGAATCACAATCTAAAAAGCCAAAACCAAACAAAGCAGATAAGCTGAGAATAACATGTTAGCTTTCCATGGATACATAACATAATAGACTAAGGTACTTAGTTAGATATTGGTATTTATAGTAAATACTTGCCACACATCAGTATTACATTTTAAAACTTATTCATTCTAGTTACAAAAGTACGTAATTTAGGGCTGCTATGTTTAATATGTATTATTCATAATATTAGGAACAATGCTGAATGATTGTTTAATTTTCATTTTAAAAAACAACAACAATGTGGTAGAGATAGTTTCTGGCTTTTTAAAAATATTCTATCTCCTCTAGATATCATTTGACTTTAAACGTACAAGTCACTTTACTTTTCTAAAATCTAAAGATGTAATGATGTATCATTTTAATCTGTTGCCAATTATTATTTGTTCATAAGCTACCTGAGCATGTGGTAGCTGCAGAAATTAATGGGAATGTCCAACTGTTTTTCATTCCACATAGATTTCAATTTGCTTTCCAGCTCAGAATATTCCTGGCCTGAATTGCTAATAAATTGCTTATTAAGGATGTAACATTACACTCTTGCTGCTTCTTGACATTCTATAGGCCTTAGATGCTGTCAACCATGACATTTTATTAGAATTTTTACTTTCCATTTTAGGATTGCAGTGTTATACTTTCACTGATACCTTTCTAATTGGTCTCAGCTACTTAAATATGATTGGCTTCACATCCTCCCCATCTGCTTGTTTGCGTTTCTTCATGTTTATTCCTTAACCATTCAATCTTCTAATTTAAATAATTCCTATTTGAAAATAGCTATTACTACGTACTATATTCAGTTTCATGGTCCTAATAATTGGTCTAATTATGATTTTTGTTAGCAAGCTTTTATAATCTATTTAGTGTTTCCTATGTGAAGGTTTAATAGCACGTGGAGTATTGAAGATGGCTTAAGTTTGAATGAAATCACATCACTTGCTAGAACTGTAATCCTAGATAGAGACTGATAACAACCACCAAACTGCTGTCTTTGCTAATGATGTCAAAAGACCCAGAATAAAGGCACAACAAATGTCATTGTTGGAATAGTATTCTGTTTAGAGGAATGTATGAGTACTATGGTTAGATATTCCCTAATAGTATCATCAGAGGCATTGGAAAAGTAAACCTCCAGCATGATTTTAAACATTTTCATAATATTTCTTATATAACAAATCAAAGTCTATAACGTTGCTTTGTTTGAGGTTCTTCTAGGGTATATTGGTGAAAAGTCCCATGATCACTATAGTTCTAAATGACATTAAAGATTTTCTGATTCAGATATAACCAATAGACTGGCTTCTCATTTACATGACTGTGCAATAGTGTGTATGCATTTTATAAGCATAACTGATAATACATAAATATAGGCTAATAATGAGAGTACAATCATTCTTTAATTTATAAGCTGCAAGACTTTACATTTATGTATGAGTGTATATGCATATTCATGTGTATTTTTTCTAATTTGTCTTTTCATTTATGTAAATTGTAGATGGAGTCTAATTTTGCTGTTCATTGTCTAGAATGATCTTTAAATCAGTGAAAGGCTCTGCTAATTTAAGAGGTTAGGGTTAGGGTTAGGGATAACCTACAATATATGATTCTACAAATCATATATTTCCATGATAATATTCTGCATTCATTCTAGGATCTATTTCAAGGTAGCATTGCCAGAAACTATTTGGTTTCCACTAACAATGCTTGGTAGAAACTTATGCCAGAACAGGTGAAAAATAGAATATACTTTAGAAGGCTTACCAGTGACTTATCTTGGTTGATTGATACTCTCCCTATACCATCTTGGTCTCTGTTTATTCTTACACAAAATTATATAGCTGCTATTCAGCAAACATGTACTAATGTTTCAGATGTTTAGACGACTAAATGGAATGGAATGGAAGGTGAGTCACAGGTAGTGATTACTAGAATAAGGAATACACTTACAGAGAGAGAGAGAGAGAGAGAGAGAAAGGGTCTCTGTGAGATTTTCTACCTTTAGTTCTGTGTGGGATTGTATTCTCCCATTCTGAAGTGGTTCCCCTGGTCTAATAGTTTCTGTTCAAGGACAGAACAGACAAGGAACATGTCACCATCTCAGCCAAGAAGGCCATTCCACAATTTAATATTATATGCCAATTGACTTTGTATCTGGACCAGCAGGGCATGTTTATGGTTACCTATATTTTAACCACTTCCCACTTGGATTTTTGCAATGATTGCATATCTAACTCAAAATTTACATAGTGAAAGTAATAATCTACATGTCATTTACAAGCAATTTAAAATTATACCAGTGTAAGCATCTGATTTTATAAAATCATGTACCATGAAAACATATTTCTAAGCAATGTATCAAATAAAAGATTAAATTGCCATCTTCAAATGGAAATATTTTTTTTGTAGCTTGATTTTCAACAGCAGCGTAAACAATATTATAACAGAACTGATTTATATCTAAATTTATATTATAAATATCTATATAACTGAACATATTGTAGATGATAGCTAATAGCTAATCCCATAGCTATTTTACATAGCTTACATTTTCACCTAAACATTTTTTCTACTGTGGGAGGTTATTGCCCACTACTTAAGTATATTGATATTTCAGAGATAAAAAGAAAGGAAAAGGAAGAAAAGAGAAGGAGCAAATCATTTTCACCTGTAAGAAATATATATTTTAACCATTCCTTTGAAATTGGAGGCATAAAATACCACCTCATCTTTATTTTAATAAGTAGGAGTACATTTTCTAGAGCAAATTGCTAACATTGTTTAACTGGAAGTTGGCTTCAGACAGCTTCTCACAGTCATTGACATAGCAGTTGCTGACCTTTTTTCCTCCAGCTCCATCCTTTTAGAGAAAACACATTTAACAGCTGTGGAAACAAACAGGGCATATTTGGCAAAAGTCGAAGCCAGATGCCAAAATCTGCATTTTATTTTATTTTTTTCCTAGCAGCAGCATCTGAGTCTGTTGCTAATTCTTCAGTGTCATATCAGTTGGCTCTTTGACTCTTTCCTTTTCTGGCTGGCAAGAGAGATGAGTTGTTTTGACTCTCATGCTGCTACAGGGCAATTTTTGTTCTTTGACACTAATCTACCACTCTTCTTCAATTTTCATCTATTTATCTGTTTATTTTAAATTATATTTCATTATAATAAAACAGAGACCCATTTTCTTAATCTGTTCACTTACTAGTCAGCCATCATGCTCCAGAGAGGTATTATTGTTGATATTGTTCTCATAGAAATAATATTGTTCTCTTGCAAAATCCAGAAACTATTGACAGTATATAGAAAGTATGCGACAAAAATGGTGGTGTCAGATTGCTGAAGCTCCAGAGTGACCATTAAAAAGAAATAGCTTTTTCACTTCAATCAACTTAAAATGAAACCATGATATCAACATTTTAGTAGATTTTACTAACAAAATTTGAAGAAAGGGGTTTACATAATTTGTTTCCTATAGTATCCTTCAAAGCTACAGTTTAAACACTTTATGGGGACAGACAGGTACTAGACTACCATTTCCTGTTATCCCAGGAGCATCATCTTCTTTGTCTCAAGGATGCATTCACTGTTGTATAGATCAAACTGTCTGGAAGGTCACACCAATGAAAAAGGGACATAGATCTAAAGCATTGGGGGGGCACAGAGGTGTCAAACTGGCAGCCCGTGGGCCAGTTGTGTCCTGCGCAGGCCATGCCCTCCAGCTCAGCAAAGGGAAAAAACATTGTTATACGTAATGTAAGGCAATGTGACGTCACATGTTTGATACCCATGGGTGGCCATGTTGTGGTCCAAGAGACTTCCTTTGGACTAATAATCTTCAAGTCTTACAGATACCACTGTGTTGTGGCCCACCAGCGGCCTTCGCCGATTGTTGCTGATCCTGACAATGAGGAGACTGGTGTGGTGTCACGCCAGCAGCCTGTGCAGCCGGCGCTGAAGTTGGACAGTGAGGAGGCTGAAAAAGATGTTGTGCCAGAGGCAGAGATTCAACCAGGGCCTTCAGAACCTCCAGAGGCTCCTTCAAGTGAAGAGGATGAACTGGAGGAGCCTCTTCTTAATGCACAAGCACCAAAAGGCAGGAGTGGTTACTCAGGAGGAGGTCTCCTCGAGAGTAAGGCTTGGGGCTAATTGGCCACTCCCATAGCCTATTTAAGCTTGCACACAGCTTGTAAACATTGCAGGAAACAATGCATGTCATTGAATGTGGATTGTCTTGCAAACCTTGCTTCTGGGCTTTCTGCCAACTCTTGTAAGACTTTATCTTATCTGTGGACATTCTGGTAGGTTGTTAAGGATATTTTAATTAACAGCCTGCATTTGTAGAAAATTACGTTTGGAAGTAAATTTAGCTTTGTTCATAGTTTGTATGTGCTACATTCCTTGGGATCCATAGCTGGGGCAGAACACACTGATAGACCATGCCATAATCAATTCCAAATGAACTGCATAATCAACAACAGTGGCAAAAGCATATTTCAATGCTCTTATTGCCATGAGGTCATCCTTAGTAATGCTTATCTATGCTTAGTTGAATTGTTTTCAATTAGTGATCTACTTTTGTAAAATAAGTATAATTTAACATAAGCCTCTATTTTAATAATGGTAGAATACAATAAACACTGTTAACAGCAAACACAACCTTAATAATTTTCTTTGACATTTGAGGACACCAACACAATAAAATACATCATTACATCACACTAGTTTAACTATTGGTTTAAACTATTATGGCCAGATCTCAACATTTTTTCTTCAGATTGGCAGAATGCCAGTTCAGAAATTCAGCCCTTAAGTGTTTTCTGAATTAGTAATCATGTCACCAGGAGCAACGGCGTGTAACATTTTAGCCCACAAGCTTGATTTTCATAGCTCATCCTTCAAGCTACTTCATTTTCTTTCCCAGCTTAAAAGGTCAATATATATATATATATATATATATATATATATATATATATATATATATATATATATATATATATATATATATAACAACTTGATATTATTCAATTACTTGAAAAGTTAAAAATCCCAGCTAATCCTGGTATCCCTATGTTTTGTATAGTTTAAGATTTAATTCTGCTCCATAATAGTGTATGTGCCCCATTTAACTGTACTGAGTTTCAGATGTTCCACCTTACAATAAGAATAAAATCAAAATGATTGTGATTTAATTTTAGGGTATATAGGTAATTTCATTGAATTATAACCAATTAATTGTACTACACTGGCACGATGCTTATGGACCAGCTGAGATTTCATCAGTGAAGAGAAAGGCAGTGATATGGTGAATATTGCAGCCAATTATTATAATATAAACCGTAGTAATACTTATGTGTCACTGTATTAATTTTGCATTATCTGACTAGTAAAGACCAATTCTAAAAAAATAATAATAATGGGGATCCAGGATTTAAAAGAATACACATAGTCAAATATAATAAAATAGGAATGATTTCTTACTGAAACTTCTTATTTCCCTTTTATTTGGTGGCATATTGCTTGATGAAGAGATTTGGGACTTGGAATACCTGCATACACCTTTTTGTAATTTTTCTTGATTCAAATTATGGCATTATTCAGAGAAAAAAAGTGTTTCTGTTTCCTTCTTGGTACATTGCAGTTGCATTTTATGTAACATAACATTTGTCTTATGCTTCTCACTAAAGAACCATCCTAGTGTTACAAAATCTGTCTGCTGTTCAGAAGTAAATTTTTATTGCTATACAAAAGTATACAAGGGACATATCTGTGGTGGGTTGCTCCCTGTTCTGTCTGGTTCTTGTGAATTGGTAGTAAAAGCTCTGGGAGGCTCTGCCCACCCTCCCAGACATCATAATGGATGATCTATGCATGCTCAGGAGCTTCTGCATTGCGAACCAGTAGTAAAGGTCTGTAGAACCCACCCCGGGACATATGCATATAGAATACATACATTGTTTGTGATCAATGCTTATTATGATAAATATATTTCATATTGTTTGCTGATTTTAATGCTGCAATTCAGAATGATTCCTAATGTACTACTTTATTTTAGAAATAAGGACCAGGTTGTGTATGCTTCTGAATCTATATTTTGGGGACAAGTAACAGCATTCAATAATATTTAGCAACTTTTCCCTCAACTTGTAAGAAAGTTATCTAGTTAAAAAGCAATATAGTATGTTAAGATCTGTACTTGTAATTATAACTTTACTTTACAGATTGATCTCTCTACAATCCCCATTCCCACAAGAATTTTATCAAGTATTAATGTCATGCCAACTGATCAATATTTTCCATTTTTGAAGATCAGTCAACATTGTTTTCTGACGTTCATCTGACACTGCACCTTTTTTGAGAGTTGGGTTGTTAAAGAAAATACATATTTATTCAGATAATCAGCAAATTCTATATGTATTCCAGGATTCAATTCAAGTCATTTTTAATGTTCTTAATGACCTTGAATATTCTTGGCAATCTTAATGGTGAAGAACCTGATGACTATTTTATAGCTTGTATTATGACCATTTTCAAGGATGAAAAATCTTCTCAACTTTCTCCTTTTAAAGCTCTTAATGAGAATAGAGTAAAATAATAATAGCAACAAAAAAATCATTTAGAATACACTTACATTATTTATTTTATCCTTGATTTTATGCATATTATTACATTTTAAACTGCACATAATATATTTGTGGATATTTTCCACAAATATTTTTAATGCATTTTTAATAGTCAACCTATGTTTAACAAAAAACATATCACTTATATTTTCATAAATATAGTTAAAATCTTTATTATTATTAAATTCTATTTTTTTAATATGCATTTTTATCTGTAAGTTACCTGCCATTCAAGTATACTGCACATAATCTATATCACAATGAAAAATGGAACAGGTAAAATTTGATTGTGCAATTGCATTAAAAAATCATATTCAGAACAATTTAATTGATGTACATCTATGATAGATCTAAGCAAGAGCATGAAATACATAATATAATGACTAATAGAATATTATTTTAGAATTTTGAATTTTTCAATCTAGGAAAATAAGAAAAAAAATTCAATGAGATCATCCAGAAAAAAGTATGTGTTTGTGTACATATACCGTACATACACACATACACATACAGATCTATCTATCTATCTATCTATCTATCTATCTATCTATCTATCTATCTATCTATCTATCTATCTACCTACCTACCTACCTACTTACCTACCTACCTATATATCTAAATAACTATGCACATACCACCTCTTCATAAAAGCAAATATAATAGTAGAAGAATTCCATATTTCTGTGTAATCATTTAAATTATACAGTAACCAATGAAAAATATGCAAATTTCAAGATGATCTATGAGAGTTAGTTTCCAGTATACAAAATTCAAATGGCCTTTAAAAAAATATCTGACAATAGAAGCTTTCAAAGTTACAAAGAAAATACCAAAGATAAGAGTTTCCTTAAATCAACTTCTGAATAAGTCTATTAATTTTCTGAAAATAAGAGAACATCTTGTATATTATAAAATATTGTGGTAAAATGTTCATTTTAAAATATCACACTTATGATTAATATTCACAAGTAAAATTAATCTAACCAATCTATGCTATATAAATTCAGTTTAATAAACTGATATAGCAAATGTTTTATTCATTTATTTATTTGCTTCTGGATATTATTAAAACTGTCCACACAGACTTTGAAAATGTAATAACTTCCAAAGCTATTGGTAGCATGCATCAAGATTAGATTAATTATTATTAGCTAATATTATACTGATCTTGACTGTTGCTCCAATATTCCACCTGACTAGTTGACTGAAGTGATCTAAAAATTCAAAAATAAAGAATAAGTTGAGTTCTTCACAACTTCATTAAAGCTAAATTGAACCAGAGTAACAATGTTGTAATATGTCCTTTTTAATAAAGACTGAAGTTACTGATTATGTAAATATTGTTTATTCAATAATGTGATGATTTGAATTGTTTATATTATACAACTTTGCACAATATTAAATGCAGATGAAGATCCTATACTTGCAAGCATCTCAATGAAATCATTTGATAGCATTCATTGAGCTTAATTTTAAAATATTCTCATTTCAGAAAGAAACTGAATGCTTTTTTTAACATACTGTATTTACTTAATGTGTATTTTATACACATTAAGTAATGTGATTTTGTAAATATTTTTCCTTAATAATTGCAACACTGAGTAATTTTTTTTAGTTGCAATCCGTATCAATCCAGACTTAAAAATATTAGTTCATATGAATGTTATGCTAACTACAGATGCTAATCAAAAATATTTCCTATATCAAGTCAAATTATTTTTATTTATTTATTTATTTATTTATTTGATATAATTTGTATGCCACTCTATCTCCGTAAGACTCAGGGCGGCTCACAACAAATAAAAACAAACCCAATAAAAATGTAAAATACATACAGAAAATAATAAATATATAATTATATAATTTAAACATATATTAAAATCCATTAAAATAATCAAAACCCCCTCAGTCCAGGCTGCGCGATGTGAATAGCCATGTTTTTAATTCACAGCAAAAGGTCAGGAGCCAACTGAAGCCCCAAGGGGGGGTTGATTCCAAAGAGTGGGCATGCCCACAGAAAAAGCTCTATCCCGGGGGGCTACCAGCCGGCATTGTCTAGCCAATGGCACCCAGAGAGGACCCCTGTGAGAACAAACCGGGCAATGGGAAGCTGTTGCTGGCTGCAGATGGTCTGACAAATATCCTTGGCCTAAGCCATGTACAGCGTTATAGGTCATCATCCGGAGTGCAACTGGTAACCAATGCAAGTCACGCAGGAGAGGAGTAACATGGGAGTATTGGGATCCTCCCATCGCAACCTGTGCAGCTGCATTCTGCATCAGCTGAAGCCTCCAAGTGGTCCTCAAGGGCAGCCCCAGGTAGAGAGCATTACAGTAGTCAAGACAGGAGGTGACTAGTGCATGGGTAACTGTCTGTAGAGCATCTCAGTCCAAATAGGGACACAACTGACACACCAGATGAATCTGGGCATACACCCCCCCCCCGGTCACGGTTGTTATATGATCATCTAAACTCAATCATGAATCCAGGAGGACACCCAAGTTGCATGCCCTGTCTACAGGGGGTAAAACTTCACTCCCAATAGCCAACAATGGAATCTCTTCTTTGGATCGAGATGCCAGTACCCACAGCCAGTCAGTCTTGGCAGGGTTGAGCCAAAACCTGTTCCTCCCTATCCAGACCCTTACTGCTTCCAGGCACCAGGACATCACGTCAAGGGCACCACTGGGCTGGTTTGGGGTGGATATAAAAAGCTGGTATCATCAGTATACCTCACCCCGAAACCATAGATGATCTCTCCCAGCAGTTTCATATAAATGTTGAACAGAAGGGACAAGAGAACTGACCCCTGAGGCACCCCACAAGTGAGGGGCCTCATGGTCGATCTCTGCCCCTCTGTCAACACTGCTTGCATCCGACCCGAGAGGTAAGAGGAGAACCACCATAAAATGGTGCCTCCCACTCCCAACTCCTCGAGGTGCCGCAGCAAGATACTATGGTCGATGGTATCAAAAGCCACCGAAAGATCTAATAGGACCAGAACAGAGGAATAACCTCTGTCCTGAGCCCTCCAGAGATCATCCACCAGAGTGACCAATGCCGTCTCTGTGCTGTATCCAGGTCTGAAACCTGATTGGTATGGATCGAGGTACTCTGCTTCATCCAGGCCCATCAGGAGTTGACGTGCTATCACACTCTCAACAACCTTCGCAAGAAAGCGAAGGTTGGAGACTGGATAGAAATTACTCAAAACAGCCAGATTCAAGACATGTTTCTTGAGGAAGGGCCTCACCACAGCCTCCTTCTAGGTGGCAGGAAAGCTTCCCTCCTCCAAGGAGGCAGTTATCACCACCTGGATCCAGCCTCATGTCCCCTCCCAAGCTGAATAAACCAGCCAGGAGGGGCACGGGTCCAATACACATGTGGCCGCACTCAGCTTCCCCATGATCCTGTCCACTTCCTCTGTAGTAACAGGATCAAACTCTTCGCAATGAACAGGACCCACCTCCTCCTCCCCATCTGACTCTGCCCAGTCAGAGTCCAAGCCATCCCGAATCCGAGCTATCTTATCCAGCAGGTGCTGGCTAAACTCCTCAGCTCACCCTCGCAAAGGGTCTTTCCTTACCTGCTGATTCAAGAGGGAGTGGGACACCCTAAACAGGGCAGCCGGGCAATTCTCTGCGGACGCAATGATATCGGAGAAGTAGCGATGCTTCACCATCACCAACTCCACCAGGTAGGCCCATGTGAACGACTTTAACTGAGATCGGTCAAATCTTTACTATTCCCTGGATCTTTGAAGTTCTATAGTGAGGAAAAGAAAAGAGAAAGTTGAGAAAATATTTATATTCATAATGGAAAACTCTGAGTGGAGTTTAATATAAAATAAGAGGCTGTCTTAGAAATGTTCAACTACATGCTGCTGTAAGACATCCTGCAGCAAACCTTACTTCCTAGAGTTGCTGCCTTCTTGGACATGTTTTGGCCCTGATTTAGTTGTCTATTTATTCCATTTATTAACTGTTATCCTCAAGCACAATTTGGCTAACCCTGTTTAACTACCAAGATCAGTCAAGGTTGCCAATTATATTTGACCCCAATTTCTATAGGGTCAAAAATAATAAAACTGAATTATGTTATAGGATATAAACTATATGAGCACATAATGTAAAAAGCAGTAAGGAAAACAGAGGTTGTAAAATCAGCAAATTATGTACCTTGGTGTTTTTGTTGTTGTTTAAGTCTATGGGATGTCTATATCTCCTAGTTTATGGATAAGTTAGGTTGTACGTTACTGCTTTGGGTTTATTTTTGTTTTCCATTACATATTTTGTTTTTTTTTTTGTTTTATTGTAACCTGTCCAGAGTTATGTAAAAGTGAGGAGGGCAGATATATAAATCTAGCAAATAAATAAATAAATAAATTGTTGAAAGATGCTTTTGAGCTTTTAGAATATCAGCAGCAACCTCTTAGTAAAGTATAGGACAAAGTTATTTGACTGTGTGTCCATTTTTTAATGATCTGGTGTTTCCATTTGTTGTGAAATTTGGTATTTTTCCTTGTAATTCTGAGCATCTAATTTTAAGGACAGGGTCAATCTGATTTGTTTGATGCTTGTAAACTATTTACTGCTATTGTGAATGGGCTTTCGAATTATTATTTCTTTTCCAATATAGATTACAAAAAAAGAACCATAAATTGGATTTGCAAAAAAGAAATTCAGCACATATATCAGGAGCAATTTTTCATGTTGAGAATAATAAGTACTCTGAATGGCCTCAGGACAAATTTGTTGAGGCAAAAGGTATCAATGCCATTTGAGAAACAATTACTTATCATCCTTGGGGAAGTAGGCTACTAAAATGAATGTGTCCTGATGGACCAAGTGACCTTCATGCATTCTCCAAAATATATTTCATGTTCTTATAATTCTGTTAAAGAAAATTTCAAGATTTGGGCAGGAAAAATTCTACTGCCCTATTTATTCCTTTATTATAGTATTCCAGATAATGTAACAATAAGCAACCATCCTTGATAGAATCAGAATATATAAACTGATTATACAAAGCAAATATTATATTGCCTGTCTATATCTCAGTTAAAAACAAATGTCCATCTGAGTATAGACAAATGCACTTCAAAAAGATGTAAACCATAGGTGACAAAGAGAATATAAGAAAATAGGATGCTTAAAGATACTTACTTAATTGTAAAAGTTAATTGCTTGAGTTTTACCATAGAATCCAGGAGCTCAAACCTTGCTTTGATTAAGGCTATTCAGTATCCCAGTGTCATACTCATAGTTATATTTTTTTTCTAGTTGAGAAATCTTTTTTCTGAGCCAACCATTTTAAGATTTGATGTAAGCAAGGGCCTTTATGCCAATTTGCATACTAATAACTGTTTGAATATGTCCTTATTAATTAGTTTATTTAAGCATTTTATAGTTGCCCATCTTATATCAAACTCTGGGAAGCAATTTGAATTGGTAGTTAATTGATGTTAAATGTAGAAGTGAAAATCCATAGACTGAGTTGTCTATGGCTGATTTAGCCACCTGGCATGGTAGGACATGCCAGAATGCCATACCAAACATCTTTGGTAATGTATCAGGGTGAATTGAAAGTATCATGGTATCATGGACACTGTTTAGAGAGCAGTACTGTAGGTTACTTCTGCTGACTACCGGCTGCCTGCAATTTGGCAGTTCAAATCTCACCAGACTCATGGTTGACTCAGCCGTCCATCCTTCCAAGGTGGGTAAAATGAGGACCCAAATTGTTGGGAGCAATATGCTGACTATGTAAAACTGCTTAGAGTGGGCTTTAAAGCACTGCAAAGCAGTATATAAATCTAAGTGCTATTGCTATTATCTTCCATCAATAGTTGAAAGTTTAAATTGTTTTAGAATTATGGTACTTGATGAAGTAGATGCCTCCTTCAGCTCTAAATGCAGAGGTTTGAATATTTACATCTTAGAAAGTGGGTGTGGGTTTGTTCAGGTAATAATGACTGGGATAGTCTGTACAGTTTTGTACCTTAGGATATTATAGATTATTGATGGCTAACCTTTTTGCTGTGACGTACCAAAAGCAGGGGAAGCCTGCTTTTCCGCATGCATGCCATCATCCATAATTCAATGCAACCCATCCCCCATGCATATACGTGTGTGACCCCCCCTGCTTTTAGCACATGATGGTATGGTGGGCACAGTAGGCCAGTTTTGTCAGAGTGGCAATCAGCCCCGTTACCTTGCATGGGGTAATTGCCCTCATTTTGAGTTGGATCGTGACTTTTATCCTTCTGTATACTTTGATCAATAAAACCGGAATACATCTTCTAATTAAACTCATATTTATTGTAAGAAAATAAAGACATCTCACTAATCTAAATTAGTTATATTTTTGGCAAAGAATCCCCAGCCAGACCTTAGCTGGCAGGAGAACAAAGGAACAAAGTTTTTTAGAAAAAAAAGAAAAGAATGCAGGACATGCACAGTAGATACTGATAAGAAAACTTGGCAAACTACGATTAAGTCTGACAGTTCAGAAATAATAGCTCTGCTAGTAAATATAAAAACACAGTGACATCCCTTCTTTTGCCAGTTGAGCGAACCATCAGGTACATCATCAGATAAGGCACATCTTCTTACGCAGATACTCGTGTTGAGCTGCTGGAAGTGGTTTGTTGAGCATGTCTGCAATCTGATCATGTGTAGATACATACTGCAATTTTACAAAACCTTGTTTCACTAATTGTTTGATATTTCTATAACAGATGTCAATGTGTCTGGACCTAGAACCTGTGAAATGTGATTCAGAAATATAAACTACTGATTCATTGTCTTCCATCACTGTGATTGGTCGGATCGGACGTGTCCAGATATCTGTGACCAAAGCATCAAACCACGTTAGAGAATTACATGCATCTGAAACACAAGCATATTCAGCTTCAGTAGATGAACATGAAACAAAATTCTGTTTACGCACTTGCCAATAAACAGGACATCCATTTAAGAACATATATAACCTGAAGTATTTACGTGATTTCTTGTCACATGCCCAATCAGAATCTGCATAACAACTTAATTCTGCATAATCAGTGTGTGTTGGTTCTAACAATAACTTCATATGTTTAGTGTGCTTTAGGTATTTTAATAATTTCTTATTACATGACCAATGAAACTGTTTTGCCTTATCTACGTGTCGAGATAAGAGATTAACACACAGTGCAATGTCTGGCCTAGTCCAACTACTAATGTATAACAGTGATCCAATAACTGAACGATTAAGTGTTTGATCCTCAAACTAAGGCTTGGTTCATGTGTCAAGTTGTGAAAATCTGTTTGCATGGGTGTCTTTGTTGTGTTAGCATCCTTCATGTTGCAGTGATGCAAAACTTGTTCAATTTTATCTTCCTGTGACAGACAAAACTCCTTCTGTGTTTTTTTCAATCCGAACACCTAAATAAGTGCTAATGTGACCTAAAGATTTCAATGTGAAGTATTTCTGCAAAGCTTTGGCAAAAATCTCACTCATCTGCTTGTTTGGACCAATATAAACAATGTCATCAACATAAACAAGAACTATCTCATATGCATTGTTAGATCTTTTTGTGAGCACGCACTCATCAGTTTCGGACTTAATAAAGCCCATTGAATTTAGTTTGTCAGTAAGACATAAGTACCACATTAAACCAGACTGTTTCATACCATAAAGACTTTTGTTTAGAAACCAGGTATCCCCTTCTTGCTATCGGAATCCTGGAGGACCTCTCACTTAGATTTCTTCATCTAGGTCAGCATGGAGATAAGTGGTGTCAACATCAAACTGGAAAACTTCTAAACCAAGGATAGTTGCAGTGGCTAAAACAATTTTTACACTTTCAGTTCTGACTGTCGGTGAATAGGTATTTGTGTAGTCCTCAGGATAATGTTGAGTGAAACTCTGAGCTACAAGTCTGGCCTTGTACAATGACTCACCATTTGGTTTCTTTTTGATTCTGTAGACCCATCGAGTGCCAATCACCTTTTTCTTTGCTGGAGGTTTTGCAGGCATAAACACCTTAAGTTTCTTTAAACTGTCCATTTCAGCCTACATTGCATCATACCACTTCTCTTGCTCTGAATTAGGAAGATGTTTGATTTGTGTGAAGTTATCAGGAGGAAGTGTAACATTACAAATCAAAGGCAAGGGTGCTTTTTTCACTTGCCACAAATATCACTGCAGAGGGATTCCCTTTGTGGTCCTCTTGGAACGCCTCGGAACAGTCGTCCATTCTTCTTCCATTTTGTCCTTGTCTTCATCATCATCGCTAGCATCAGCATCCACAGCTTGCGAAGATGGAACATCATGTTGGGAAGAACTAGTGGATGGAACATTTGCCTGTGAATCTTGGTCATCAGGCTGCATGGCATCAGTAACATCATCTTTAGGAAAATAAACTCCAGGATCACTGGAATGAATCCTGGACCAGTCAGCATCTTCCTCAAAATTAGCAGATTGGGAAGTCACTATTGTACGATTAGAGTGAATAAATTTACTGCAGTTTGAGTTGTTATCAATATCCATAAATCTCAGTCTCTTTGCTGCTGGACCTCCTTTCCTTCTTTTAGCTAAGTGAATGTTCACCATAGCGTATGAATCAAAAATATGGAGGTTCTTGAGATCGGGCTTGTAGCCATACATCATGAAGAAAGGAGTCTGATTTATTGCACTACTCTAAGTATGGTTGATGATGTAATTTGCACATTTAAGAGCTCCATCCCAGTATGGGCTACTGGGGTTGGCATCTTCTAAAAGACAACACATCATGGTTTGCAGGACCCCCTGTCTTCTCTCTACGACCCAATTATGAGCGGGAGTATACGAAGTCTGATAAAGAATTCCATTCTTATTCATCCAGTCCTGGAAACGCTGAGACATGAACTTGGCACCACGATCACTCTGGATTCTGGCGATGCTTACTCTGTGTTGGGTAGAGACAAGGGCTGCAAAGTCTTTAAAGATCTGAAAGGTCTCAGATTTTTCTGTCATTGGATATACATATCCATACTTAGAGAAATTATCAACAATTGTTAAAAAATATTTTCTACCACCAATTGTTGGCGGAAATGGACCAACTATGTCAGTCTGTACCAAATAAAAAATGTGTGTTGTCAGGCATGTAATGCGTTTTGGAATGGCTGCTGCTTTGGATTTGGCTTTCTTGCAGACAGCACAATCCAGAAACACCTTACACCCCTTTAGATCCAAACCTTTTGCGAACTCCGGCATTTTCCTAAGAACCTGGAAGCTGGCATGCCCCAATCTTCTGTGCCACTTATGGATGCACTTGGAATGCAAAGGCTTACCTGTTAGTGAATTTTCAACATTAACAGTTTTATGAGGAACCTCAGGCTTGCTCTGAGCAACCTGTTTCTCAATTTTCTTTTTGTTGGCTTTAGGAGCCTTGGAGTAACAACAGGATCTCTCACTGGGACATCTCTCTCTGGGCCTGTGCTCTCCTCTTTTGGAGTTCGTATACTTGCCTGTGCTTGCGGTTTAGATTTTGATTTTAAGTAATAGACACCACCAATTAACATGGTTTCAGCAACAATATCTCCATCTTTAACTATGTAGCTTGCTTTCTCAAGGTGGTGAACCTGGAACTTTAAAATTCTAGACAAGTGAGCCTGACTAAGCAAACTACTAGTTGCTGTTGGTATGTAGTAAATATCAGGAATGAATGCATTGAGCTCTTCAACATAAACAGTTCCTTTTCCTTTGACCTGACAAGGGTGATTGGAAAAAGAATAAAGTTCACATAGTTCAGGTTCAGGCTCATGCATCTCTATGAAAAGTTCTTTTCTGTAAGTAACATGCAAAGCTGCACCACTGTTCAAAGTCCACAAAAGCCGTCTGTAATACTCTGGATGAGGTTGTGGATCATTGGTTAAAGCCAATGTGGCAAGTGGAGCTTGTGAATCATGTCTTGGACCACAACGACCTTCTCTACTGCCTCTGTCTCTGCCTCCAGAGTCTGTTCCTCTGGGCTGGTATGTGATGGGAGCTGGAACTCATTGGGGACAATCCCGGGTGGCATGTCCCACACGGTTGCAGATGTTGCATCTTGGCATCCTTGGAGAGTAAGTCCTTCCTCGGAAGGGACACCTAGCTGGAGCTCTTGATGCAGGTGGTCCTCTCAAATGTGGTGTAACTAACATCAGTGCTTCTTTTCAGTTAAAAGTCTGCATACATTGTCCACTGTGCGTTGAGCAATAGGCACTTGGTTAATTTTTGTAATGGCATCTTTCCATTCATAATTCAAAGAGTTAATGATAATGCTGATCATTTGAATATCTTCAATAGGATAGCCCCTTTCTCTCAATTCTTTCCTCATACCTTTCAGTTTAGTCAAATGTCCTCCAATTTGTTCACCAGGTTTCAATTTTGAAACATGGAATTCAGACATGAGCAAACATGAAGACTCAATTGAGACAGGCCTGTAGCAATTTTCCAATTGGAAAATTGGAAGCCCAAATTTGTTGGGCTATTGCATCAGGCAGAAAAGTAACCTGCAGTTCAGTATCCATGGACATCAATAATGTTGTGCAGGCTTTAGTCTCTAAGTCTCTTATTTCAGGTGTCCATGGTTGGGCAGGAGGGTTAAACACCATACAATGGGTGCCTTCTCTGCATAGCAGAAGTCCAACCTCACTGACACAGGCCTTGTAATTCTGCCCTGACATCTTTAATTTTGACTCACCAGCCAATGGAGCAACAGAATATGCCTGTTGAAGAATAGGCATTTGAGGTGCTGGCTGTGGGGGTAAAGGCACTTGTGCTGGAGGTGGACCAGGAGCTGGCCCTGGTTGTACAGCTGGAGGCATGTGTGCACGCACTTGTAGCTGTGCCATTTGAGCTGCAATATTAACATGACCTGCTGGAGATGCAGTCATTTGCCTTTGCTGCATTAAGCATTGTTGTGCTCCATCTAAAAAGACACCAGCACCACCAGGGGGTGCTGAAAATTGAGCCTGTGGAGACACTTGTGGCATTGCAGTTTGAATCTCTGAATGAGTTAGTTTTACTTTTCTATCCACATCATGTGAAATCTGAGAAGATTTCACATGTACACAGCTCTCTCTTCTGATTTGCCTGACACAAAATCCACCAGGGGGTGTGTCTTTGGCTCTGAGGGACAAGGCAAAATGGCATTTTCAGAGATTTCAAAAACGTGGGACTCTCTCTTATCTAGCTCAAGCCTAGATAAAGCCATTTTTGCCTGGGAAAGCTCACGTTCAAAAATTTCTATCTGGTCATGATAGTTTCTTATAGCTTGCTCATGAGGAATGACCCTGAAGGTTTGAGAGGGATAATAAATTGTTTCTCCCTCTGCATGGTAGGAAAAAGGCTTTGCAGTTTGTGGAATTTTTGGCTTGGCCCCAAGCATTTCAAAATCAGAAGGCTCTAGGAATACAGTTTGAGAGCATGCATAATTAGAAGGGGGCATTACTGATCTCAGTTGTAGTACTTCACCTTCAAAAGCAGCTTTTCTGTTATTTTCCTCCTGAAGTTTTGTTAAGAGCATTTTCTCTGTTTCGTCTGCTCCTCCTTCTAGCTGAGTGGCTGATGCCAGGGGCTGGAATCTTGAGGATCTTCCCATCTCCTCTTCCTCTGAAGAGGATAAAGCTCTGGGCTTCATTTTGCCCTTTTCCTTCATTTTTCCCTTTTTCTTCTTTCTTGGCATCTTAGAAGTTAATTATTTAGTGTTCCACAGTCACTAAATCAACTATCTGTCTAATTAGCCTAGACCGTCATGATCAAAAGTAACAAACCAGGAAAAGCCATAAATCAACCATCCTCCTGCTGCCATTGTCAGAGAGGCAATCAGCCCCATTACCTTGTGTGGGGTAATTGTCCTCATTTTGAATTGGATCGTGACTTTTATCCTTCTGTATACTTTGATCAATAAAACCAGAATACATCTTCTAATTAAATTTATATTTATTATAAGAAAATAAAGACATCTCACTAATCTAAATTAGTTATATTTTTGGCAAAGAATCCCCAGCCAGACCTTAGCTAGCAGGAAAACAAAGGAAAGCTTTTTAGAAAAAAAGAAAAGAATGCAGGACATGTGCAGTAGATACTGATAAGAAAACTTGACAAACTACGGTAAGTCTGACAGTTCAGAAATAATAGCTCTGCTGGTAAATAAAAAAATGCAGTGACAAGTTTTTCATCCTCCCCAGGGTCCAGAAGCTTTCTTGGAGCCTTGGGAGGGCAAAAACAGTCTCCCCCACCAAGAGGCCCTCCACAAGCTGGAAACAGCCTGTGGGACCAAAGCCTGGGGAGAGTGAAAAATGAGCTTTCTGGTCCCACTGAAAGTCAGTAAATGGGCTGTTTATGGCCTCCAGAGGGCTTCCATGGGGGTGGGGAAGGCCATTTTCGCCCTCCCAGGCTCCTAGAAAGCCTCTGGAGCCTGGAGAGGGGAAAAAACAGGCCTTCCCCCTCCTCTGGAGGCCCTCTGGAGACCAGAAACAACCTGTTTCTTGACTTCTGGTGGGCTGGAAGACCCAAAGATCAGATGGCCAGTGCACGCATGCGCGCTAGAGCTGTGCTAGGGCAAAGATCACATGCCCACCAATATGGCTCCATGTGCCATCTGTGGCACGCATGCCATAGGTTCGTTAGCATGGTTATAGGTGATACTTTAACCTTATAGACCTTTAGTATCAGGAGAAGGGTTGTCTTAGTCCAATTTTCACTGAATCCAACTTCACTTTAGAGCAGGAATCTCCAATCTTGGCAACTTTAAGCCTGGAGAACTTCAATTTCCAGAATTCCCAGCCAGCAAAGCTGGGATTTGAAGTCCACTAGGCTTCAAGTTGCCAAGGTTGGAGACTCCTGCTTTAGAGTATTACAGGGAGTACCACTTTGCTAACTATATTTTTTTCTGCATTGTCTCTTCCTGACCTGTATATAAGTTTCTCATGAAGCCAGTGAGATATTCTGAACATTACTGGGTATATCTATCTGTAAGGACAGTTTAGAAAATGGAAAAAGTTAATTTCAAGAAATTATTCCAGAATAATTTCATTATTGAATTCTCCCACCCCTTCCTCCTACAAGCACGCAATAATAAGCAGCTCACAAAACTAAGTATTTTATTATTATTTTTAATAGTTTTTCTAAGCATATAGAAATAATAATCTGATTATGCTGTTACTTTGTATAAATAAGCTTTCAGTTTCTAAATGTTCCTAATATGGATCACATATAAAAAGTTAAATAATACACTGAATTTTGAAGAAAACAAAGAATAAGTTGTAAATAAGGTAGGTAAGTTTCAGACTTGTAGGAGCAGACGGGAACTAGTTTATGAACTATATTTAATGATGGATGACTTCTGAGCACCAGGGAAACGTATATCATTTCTTTCCATTTAAAAATTTATTAGGACTTGCAAGACCTGAATAACATTTGGTAAATAGAAGCAGCATGTGGAAAATTTAAATAAAAGTAAAGGCTTAAAGAATGATCACGTCTTGAACTACTGCACTGTAAAACAACAAGCAAACCAACACAAGCCCCAAATAAATATGCATTCATGGAAAGCTAAATCCATCTTGTCCTAGATTTGCTATTCCTTTTGTCTTTAATTTTGTCAGTATCAGTTCAACTATAATGAAGAAAGCAAGATTGGAATTAATTAATGCAGTCTTATGTAGACTACAGGCATTCTATGGAGCCCTGGGGCTCACGTGTTAAACTCTCAGAAGCTTTTTCATGCCAATCCTTAAGTGTCCTCACTTTTCTTAGTTTTGCAATATTCTGTATTTCAGATTGTTAGCTCCAGCTAACCAATGAAGGATGGAAAACATTGGATTCTATTTTCCATCCCTCTTTTTCCTGGTCTTATCTTTGCCTCAGGTTCATTGTGTGTTTTGTCTCTCTCTGTGTTTGTTTACTTGTGTATTTGTTGTGCATGTATTTAAGAAAGAGGGGAAAAAAACCAAAGTGGTCTGTTGTTGTTTTTTGGTGTGCTAGTTTGTTTGTTTATTCATTTATTTATCACTGAATTCAGCAGGCAGAAGGGAGAAGTAGGAAACCAAAAGATAGAATGACATAAAATTCACACCACTGGGAAACTACTCATCTTGCTAAATGACTATGGAGATTCTCAGTCATCCAGGTCATGGTTGTCCCAAAGGTGCTTTTTCAAGAGGCTTTTCTGGTTTTTCTGGTTTTTCTTTGAAGATGTTTTGCTTCTCATCCAACAGCGCTGAAGAAGTTTCTTGGATGAGAAGTAAAATGCCTTCAAAGAAAAACCAGAAAGTCCAGTTGCCTCTTGAAAAAGCACCTTTGGGATGCTCATCTTGCTGTTCAAGTGCTAACATTGCAGAATTATTTTCACAGCATTTCTTCCTGCCCTGCTGCTGCTCCAAAGTAGAAACTTAATTGGTGCAAAAGCAAATAATCTGCAAAAAGTGACAGTGTCATGGGAACAGAGTAGCAGGTGACAGTCTCAATCAAGTGCAAATGTCATCAGTAAGGATGACATTTTTGACTTCCCCATTTAAATAGACTTTTCTTTTTCGTCATTTGTTCAGCTGGTCTATTGAAACATTGCCATTCTATGTATCATTTTTAAAATTATAATTTAGCAGTTACCTTATCCATCTATATGTTAAAACTAGTTTAAAAAGTATACTAGTTCATCAGGGGTGAGTTCTACTTACCTTTACTACCAGTTCATAGCGGGAGCACACGCGCTTCTGCGCATGCGCAGATGACCCATGATGACATCATGGCAGGTGGGTCGAGCCTCCCGCCAGTTTTACTACCAGTTCTATAGAACTGGACAGAACCAGGAGCAACCCACCACTGTAGTTCATGTCTTATTTTATTTCCATTTGTTAGACATATATACTAAAACTATTACTTGCATTGTTGTAATACGTGTATTAACCTTTGAATTAGTTATGTCCTATTTTAAAAGCTATTACCTATTAGCTATTGTTCAATTGGATGGAAAGGAGATTGGGATTTATAAAGAATTGCCGCCTAAGATGTTAAGAGATAGAAAAGATTTTGGATTTTTGGTGACTGAGCTGAAGAAACAACAGATTCCATTTAGATGGGATGCCCCAATTGGTATAATACTGAGATACCAAGGAGAGAGATACCGATTAAATACTGTTGAAAAAGTGGAAGAATTTTATTTTAGAGTTCTTAAAACTGGCCCAGCATCTCCACGTGCATCTTCAGTGTTAGCTATAGAGGAGGGTGTCACAGAGAAGGAATTTGAACAAGAGTCTGAGGAACAGCGGAAACAGATGGAGTTGGAGGCAATGGAAACTGAAAGAGCAATAGCGGAAATTCAAGGAGCAATAGGGGGCTCTTTGGATAAACCACTGTTGGATTTTTCTGAGCCTAGAAAAGGACCACCCAAAAGTACAAGAGATGTGGCATTGGATCTTGATTTGTTGTTGCAAGAACCTAAAGATCAGCGTATAACTCGAGCAGCCCACAAGCAAATCTTAGACAAGCAACAGCAGCAGAGGTCTATCCCACCACAAGATAAGAAGGGTGTCAATGGTAAACCACAGAAAACTGAAGCCATGGGAGGAGCCAGGCTGAAAACTACCACACTTGAACAGAAACTTCGGCAAATGCTTTTAACACTTTACGAGACTTCAAATGACAATTAAATTTCTATCTTGGAACGTGAACGGATTGAACTCTCCACAGAAAAGAAGGAAGATATTTCATTATTTGAGACAATTTAACAATGATATCATTTGCAAGAAACTCATATCAGAATACAGGATCAAAAATATTTGATGAACTCTAAATTAGGTGCACAGTTCATAACCTCAAACTCAGAGAAAAAGAATGGTGTCGTGATTTACATAAATAAAAGATTATTAGCCAAAATTATAGAAGCAGATGATTGTGGAAGATATATAGCAATCAAATTACATACACAGAATGGCCCACTTTTGGTGATTGGAATTTATGCTACTAACCAGCAACAAGAAAATTTTTATAAATTATTACATTCTAAAATATTGCAATGGGATTATAGATCTATTTTACTTATGGGTGACTGGAATGGAGTAATAGATATTAAAAAAGATAAGAAGAGTTTGGCAAAAGCATGTGTTAAATTACCACAGACTTTCTTCAATATGAAAGAAGACTTTGAATTGAAAGATGTATGGAGAGAGCAGAACCCAAAAGAATTGGATTTTACTTTTTTTTTTCAGATCGACATAGATCCTTCTCCAGGATTGATTTCATTTTAGTTACAGCTGATCTACTTTTAAAAACAAAGAAAACAAAGATATTTTCGAGGATTTTAACTGATCATAGCCCGGTATGGATACAAATGGAAATGGGGAAAGATCAAGAGAAGTTCATGGAGAGTAAATGAAAATCTGTTCAGATATGAAAAGAATGTAAATGAACTCAAAAAACAAATGAAAGAATTTTTTGAAATGAACTTGAATAAGGGTACCCCTATTGAAATCATTTGGGATGCGAGTAAGGCATTTATGGGGGGGGGGGGTACTGATTTATATGAACTCCAAACATAAGCTAAATCAGCAAAAGAAAAGATTAGACATGGAAGGAGAGATAAAGAAAAAAAAACAATTACTTATAAAAAATCTGATGGACAAAAAATTACAAGAAATCATGAAACTTCTGAAAGACCAATTTCAAATGCTTATAGCAGAACAAGCAGCAACTAATTTACAATTTGCAAAACATAATACATTTAGTAATGCCAATAAACTGGGCAGGTGGCTGGCTTATACACTGAAGAAACAACAGAGCTCTCGCGTTATTGGTAGTATTGAACATGGAGGGAAGGAAGTTTTTCAACAAAATTTAATTAAACAAGCCTTTTTAGACTACTATACTAAACTATATGCCAAAGATCATATACAGAATGAACTTATAGATAAATATTTAGAAGAAAGTAGAGTCACAAAAATTTCTAGAGAACAAAAGGATAGAATGAATCAATTAATAACAGCTGAGGAGATTATTTTTGCAATCAAACAATTGAAAACAGCTAAAGCCCCAGGGACGGATGGTTTAACAGCGGTGTATTATAAGACTTTACAAGCAGAAATGATTGAACATCTTAAAGACTTATTTTGTAACATACAAAAAGGGGGTAAAATACCCCCTTCGTGGAAAGCAGCCTTTGTTTCATTGATACCAAAAGAGGAAGGTTCTACAAAACCGGAAAATTTTAGGCCAATATCTCTCCTGAATACGGATTATAAAATTTTTGCAAAAGTTTTAGCCAACAGATTAATGCCAGTTACACAAGAGGTGATTCATCATGATCAAGCTGGATTTATAGAAGGCAGATATATGAAGGACAATGTGAGGCAAATTATAGATTTATTGGAACATCTTGAGAAGAGTAAACAGATCTCTGCAGTGCTGGTGTTTTTGGATGTGGAAAAGGCCTTTGATCGAGTCAATTGGAATTTTTTATTAAAGACTTTAATAAAAATGGACTTTGGGGACCAGTTTGTCCAGGCGGTTTCAGCAATTTATCAAGAGCAAACAGCACAAATTATTATTAATAGAAGTTTAACTACAAACTTTTGTATTGAAAAAGGAACAAGACAAGTCCGTTATCCCCATTGTTGTTTATTTTAACTTTAGAAGTCTTGTTGAATACAATACGGGATTCGAATACCTTAAATGGAATAGCTATAAGGCAAGAGGACTACAGAACAAGGGCATTTGCAGATGATCTGGTTGTTACCCTAACACGGCCGATGGAATCAATAATCCAGATGAAAGACATTATAGAAGAATACGGTATGGTATCAGGATTTAGACTGAATCAGAAAAAAACCAAGATGATAGTTAAAAACATGTCAGAAGGTCAAAAGAAGGAACTTGAAAGGATGGCAGGATTTGAATAGTATCAAAGGTGAAATATCTAGGAGTTCAAGTTGCAGCTTCAAATATAAAACTTTTTCAAAATAACTATGAAGTGTTGTGGCGAAAGGTGCAAAAAGATATGGAAACCTGGAAAAAGCTGCAGCTATCTTTACTTGGAAGAATAGCAGCAGTTAAGATGAATGTTCTACCTAGATTTTTATTTTTGTTTCAAATGATTCCGGTGCTTAAAAGTGATAAACATCTTATAGAATGGCAAAAAGAAGTGAATAAGTTTGTTTGGAATGATAAAAAGCCAAGAGTCAAACTGAAAATTAAGCAAGATGTTCGTGAAAGAGGTGGCCTTAAACTTCCAAATCTACGATTGTATTATGAAGCAGCAGCGTTAACACAAGTGAGTGATTGGTTTGGAATGACAAGGTCTGAAATATTGAATATAGAAGGCCACGATTTGGAATTTGGTTGGCATGCATATTTATTCTATGAAAATAAAGTTGATAAAGTATTCAAGAGTCACATACTCAGAAACTCTTTGATGAGAGTATGGAAGAAGCACCAGCTTAAATTGGATTACAAAATACCTTTGTGGTTGGATCTTGGTCATATTACACGGAATATAAATATTAAGTCACTCGGGGGGATTTTATATAAAGAGGTACTTTTTAATGATGGGGTAGATGGCAATTAAAGACATTAAACACTCTGTTGGGATTAATCTAACTTGGCCACAGTATAATCAACTTCAATTGATACTGGCCTCTCGGGAAGTTATACGAGGCTGGCTCCAGGGTATTACTAATGCTTCTTTGAGTGAGGGTGTCTTCCCGGCCGCCTTGATAGAGGCAGTGGTGAGGCCCCTCCTCAAGAAGCTGTCCCTGGACCCGGCTATATTAGGTAATTATTGTCCGGTCTCCAACCTTCGCTTCACGGCGAAGGTTGTTGAGAGTGTGTTAGCGCAACAGCTCCCTCGTTACCTGGATGAAGCTGTCTATCTGGATCCGTGCCAGTCGGGTTTCAGGGCGGGTTACAGCATGGAAACGGCATTGATCGTGTTGGTTGATGATCTCTGGAGGGCTCGGGACAGAGGATATTCCTTGGTCCTGGTCCTCTTGATCTCTCAGCGGCTTTTGATACCATCGATCATGGTACCGTGCTGTGTCGGTTAGGGGGTTTGGGAGTGGGAGGCACCGTTATGTGGTGGTTCTCCTCCTTTCTCGCTGACCGTACTCAGTCTGTGTTGGCGGAGGGCAGAGGTTGGCCTCAAGACACCTCACTTGTGGGGTGCCACAGGGGTCTGTCCTCTCGCCCCTCCTGTTCAACATTTATGTGAAGCCGCTGGGTGAGATCATCCGTGGTTTCGGGTGAAGTGTCAACTGTATGCCAACGACACGCAGTTGTACATTTCTACCCCAGATCACCCCAATCATGCCCTTACCATGATGTCCCGCTGCCTGGAAGTCGTACGGATCTGGATGGGGAGGAACAGGCTCAGACTCAATCCCCCCAAGACAGAGTGGCTGTGGCTTCCGGCGCCCCAATATAGCCAGTTGGTTCCATCACTGGCTATTGGGGAAGAGATCTTGCCCCCCTCAGAGAGGGTTCGCAACTTGGGCATTCTCCTGGATGCACAGCTGTCTTTAGATGATCATATGACGGCCGTGGCCAGGGGAGCTTTTTATCAGGTTCGTCTGATCGCCCAGTTGCATCCCTTTCTGAATCAGGACTCCCTACGCACAGTCACTCATGCTCTCGTCACTTACCGTTTGGACTACTGTAATGCTCTCTACATGGGGCTCCCCTTGAGGAGCACCCGGAGACTTCAGCTGGTCCAGAATGCAGCCATGCGGGTGGTTATGGGAGCGACTGCACTGGCTCCCAGTGGTCTTCCGGGTGCGTTTCAAGGTGCTAGTCACCATTTTCAAAGCGCTCCATGGCTTAGGACCGGGATATTTATAGGACCGTCTTCTGCCAATGAATATCTCCCACCGCCCGATACACTCTCACAGAGAGGGCCTCCTCAGAGTGCCGTCGGCCAGACAATGCCGGCGGGTGGCTCCCAGGGGGAGAGAATTTTCTGTGGGAGCTCCAGCCCTATGGAATGAACTACCCCCGGATATAAGAAAGATTCCTGACCTCCATGCCTTCCGACGAGCCCTGAAGACTCTACTGTTTCACCAAGCTGGTCTGACTTAAATTTGCATTAAATTTTAATAGGGTTTTTAGTAGGGGTTTTAATTTTATGGCCAAACAGTTTAATTATTTTATTAGTTTTAATTTTTATATCTGATTGTTTTAACATGGCTGTAAACCGCCCTGAGTCCCATCTGGGAGAAGGGCAGTATATAAATGCAATAAAACTGAAACTGAAACTGAATTGAGATGGAAGGAAGAACAAAAAACTGTTTTGATGTTGTATGAAGAGGAATTGGTAAGACAGATAAAAGAGAAAGGTCCAATGCATATTAAGAGGATTTATAATATTTTGTTAGAAAGAGACTCTGAAAATGAACTGGTTAAAGGCTGTATGATAAAATGGGCGCAAAACTTTGCAGAACCAGTTATGATGGAAACATGGGAAAAAATATGGATCCAGAATGTTAAATTCACACAGTCACAGAACTTGAGGGAAATTTTTTATAAAATGTTTTATAGGTGGCATTTAGACCCTAAGAAATTGTCATTTATGTATCCTAATGTTCAGCCAAAATGTTGGAGGTGTGATTGCTTAGATGCTACATATTACCATATATGGTGGACTTGCAAGAAAGTGAAGGCTTTTTGGATCAAAATTTGGTGGGTAATGCAAAATGTTTTGAAGAAAAAACTCCAATTTTCTCCTCAATTGTTTTTACTGGGTATAGTTAAGGATTTCTCACCGAATGAAACAAAACTGATATTATACATGGTTACAGCAGCTAGGTTATTGATTGGTCAATATTGGAAAAAAGATGTTTTACCTACTATTGAAGAATGGACTTTGAAGGTGGCCAGTTTTGCTGAAATGGCAAAGATATTTAAAAGACCGGACTCAAGAAACATTTGTGTGGGAATGGAAGAAATGGATAGACTATGTGCAGAATAAATATCAATCAAGGAAGTATTAGATAGCTTTTACTTGAATGTTATGTAGAAATTTTTAGTATTGACAGGGGATAGAATAGTTGGGGGGAATTGTATGATATGATATGATTTGGATTTCACCTTTTAATATTTGGGGAGTTAAAAATGAATTGTAATTTTAAGATTATAAGGGAAGTCAGGGGTGGGGAGGGATGGGTCAGGGAGGGGATGGGTCAGGGAGGGGAAGGAGGGGAAAGGGGGAAAAATTTGTATTTGTAAAACTTTTTCAATTAAAAAAAAAGCTATTACCTACTTTTCAGAAGCACCATTGATAAATCTCCTCTAAAGTATATAGCCTGACACTGAATAAGAATGATTTATATTATTATTTGTACATGTTCTATTATTAATATTACATATTCAAATATAAAACATGTTATTTAGAGAGTGAAATACTAAGGGGGGCATTTGAAGAATTTTTCTAAAGAGGAATCATTGGATTACTTGGATATATTCAATAGAGATTTAAAAAATTAAATATCCCTTCAAAGCCCATCAGAAAACTGTTTGGGAATATATTTCAGCTCTGGTCTAATTAAGTTATGATTGAGTTACTCTTTGGTCATTTCCTTATAACTTTGTACAATATTTTCATGGTGACTTGCTGATTGATGAAGATCACTGCAAAAATTGGTTCATGGTAATCACTCTTTGCTTCTTCCTTTTCAGTCGGTGTGATCTCTAGAATTTCATCATAACAGTTATGTCACATGGCTCTGTTATATAGCAATAGAAATAGGACTTATACTGTACTTATATACCACTTTACAGTGCTTTATAGCCCTCTCCAAGTGGTTTACAGAGTCAGCATATTGCCCCCAACAGTTTGGGTCTTCATTTTACCCACCTTGGAAAGATGGAAGGATGAGTCAAACTTGAGCCTGGTGAGATTTGAACTGCCAAATTGCAGGCAGCCGGCAGGCAGCAGACGTATATAACATATTTTTTTAAAAAAAACTTTAAAGTAATTCATATTCTGTTCATACTAGTGATATGAGTATGCTGAAAGGATAAAGTCATGGAATGTAAGGCTGTGTATTGTACAGTATATAAAAGAAAATTAAAGCATATAGTATCCTATTATCCATTCAGAGAAGATGTATATTCAGTTATCAGGCAGTGGCTATGTTTATTCTACTTGCTTTACAAATGCATAAATTGATCAGATGTAAGTCATACATTGGTCACATAGTATTATATGAACCTCAAAACCCAGTGTTTTCTACTACTGGTCTACAGATACTCCTCAACTTATAATTGGAACCTGAATTTCCATTGCTAAATGATGTGGTCTCTAGACAAAACATCCTGTGATATATCATTTAGCAATGACAGTTCCAGTAGTCCCATTTGTGATTATTAGAACAGAAAACACCATTGTTATAAAAGAATTTGATGCTTCTGTCTGCCAGCTTATCTTTGCTTCCACTCACCCCAACCACTATCTTCCTTTCATTTCTGCCCTTTAGAGTGCCCTGCAGTCTGCTGCATACCTCTGCCACATACCCTTGCTGTTCCCTGCTACTACTATCCATAGCTGATTTTTGTTATCTTTTTCCTCCAGGTGCTGGCAAAGGGATATATTAGTGAGAAATACACAGTGAGTTCAGAGGATGGCCAACCATCATTTGCCAAAGGAACCCAGTTAGACCCAGCCAGGGAGAAGAGAGCAGGACAACATTGCATGGGACTCTGCATTCAAGAGTGAGACAGGATAGTTGTCAGCAGCTCCCTGAGCAAAGATGGAGGTTGTGCGGAAAGCACTGTTTGGGATGGTAGCAGAATTAGAAGAAGTGAAGGGACTCATACTTCATGGAGGTACAGCATGCATTCTGCAGCTTTTGTTGCAAATGTTCCAGGAGCAAATGGATAATCTCTGTTCTGGACTTTAATGGACCTTTATGAGTCTCTCTCTATGTTATCATCTTCTCCTCTAAACTTCCACCCAGATTTTTAGTATGTTCTAAATTTCCATTAAGGAATCACCTTAATTGTACATTTTGTTCCTGGTTATAAGCATATCTCAAATTTGTATGCGGTTCAAACAAAAGAATATCTTTATACATGACCGCCTCATTGAAATTATGTAAATTTCATATTCTGTTCTGAACTTGCCTGTCAAAGTTATAAAAATAACTACAAAGAGGAATGAAAGATACCTTGTTAAAAGAAGTTATTCTTATCTTGTAATAATGTGGCAGCTGCATTACTATGTATTTTCACATAATCACTATTGTTTGCAATGGAGGTACTATTTCATTACATGAAGTTATTTTGAAATAACATGCTATATCTCACAATGGAAAAAAAAAAGAAATTCATCATTTAGATGCTGAGAACAGTCCCGTTTGGCTCTTACATATCATAATACATATTTTAATGTTCTCTAAATTACTGAATGCATCTTCATATTTCCAAAAGCCCACTTTGATTATTTACATAGATCACTTTACTCTAAGGCTTTCAATATAGAATGTGCCATGCTGAAAAAATGTTTCTATATTATTATTTCCACAAAAATGTACAGTGTCTCAATTATGACTACCCCAAAGTGTGTCAATGAGTCTATATCTTAATTTAACTCCATCTAATAGTTCAGTTAGTAATGCAGCATTTTCCAAGATTAAATACTGTATATATACTATTGGGAGATATGGAACCCCATAACAAAGTCTTAAATCAACATATCTATAAATCACTAAGGGAGTCCATGTTCTTCACACAAAATATATGAAATTCAACTCCTCGTTTCTCTGATAAAAAGAGTCTAGGACCAAGTGAAGTGAAATATTTTCTTTGAGAAATTGACATTTTCTTACTCATACAGAACAAGAAATGAGGTGGAATCCAAAAGACAATCATAGAAAAAGCAAAAAGAGGACAGTGTCATATTTTTGGTTCTATCAAGCTCCTATCTACACTGTGTCTGTTTAGAAAGGATATTTGGCTACCACAAAATAGAAAGGTGGTTCATATATATATTCAGAAGTCTCACTACCGCCCAGATTTATATTGCTTTTTAAATACTGTATTTTTCGGAGTATAAGACACACCGGGGAATAAGACGCACCTTAATTTTGGGGGAAGAAAACAAGAAAACAAGAATTCTACCTCTGCCTACCAGCATTTAAGGTGGTGCCGCCCTCCTCTTCCTCCTGCAAGTGAGAGCTGCCTCAGAGACTCGGCTGGGAAAGAGGGCATCGATTACTGATAAATTGTTTTCCAGAAAACTTATCAGGGTGCTCCTGTGATCTGCAGGGACTATTTGCTTTTCCCCAAAGAGACCCCTCACATGCTCTGGGGGGAGAGACAGAGCAGAGCCTGAGGAACAAATGGTCTGGGGGGAATCTGCCCAGCAGCTTCGGGGAAACAGGCGGGCACCACAATTTGCAACCAGTCACCCCTCTGGCCGCCCAGCAGGCAGTTTAGGCAGGCAATGGACACAATGACTTCACTCCCAGCAATGTGAGGAGCTGCCGCCTAAGCCCTCTCCATGCCCAGGAGCCAAGCCGAGCCGAATGGGAGCTCCTAAAGTAAAACATCCCTCCTTTCCAGCCACTGCTGCCCGGATTCCCAATGCAATTTTCAGAGCCGCGTTTCAGGTGGCAGATGGCCAGTTCCCCGCAATGTGCAGCGGGGAACTGGGAACCATTTTGGATTCTGGGAGCAGATTGCAGCGCTGCAGCCTGAAAGTGCTTTTCTTCCCATTGCACATTCCCATTGCCGTGCGGTTCTGCTCTGTTTTAAAGTTTATTATCCATTCTCTTTGTTTTTCTTGAAGTTCGAAAAAGAAAGGAAAAAGGAAGGATCTATTTATTTATTCCTGATCAATTTTCCATCGGGTTTTTATTAGGGGTGAAATCTATTTTTTTTTTTTTTTGCTACCGGTTCTGTGAGCATGGCTTAATTAGTGGGCGGAGCTTGGTGGCAAGGTAACTGGGTGGGCGTGGCCAAGTCAATGTCACTTCTTTGCCCTTTTTTAACCTACAAAACACAACACAACATAACTGGCTCACCCACAATGTAAAAGCAGCTCTGCTAGACCAAAAATGGCCCCTGCAACAAGCAGGAACCTCACACAGCCACAAAAACTGCAAAAAAACCAACTTTCACACTTTACATACACACACACAACACAACATAACACAACTGGCTCACCCACAATGTAAAAGCAGCTGTGCTAGACCCAAAATGGCCCCTACAACAAGCAGGAACTTCACACAACCATAAAAAGCCCCAAAAAACAACTTTCACACTTTTCACACACACAACACAACACAACACAACTGGCTCACCCACAATGTAAAAGCAGCTGTGCTAGACCCAAAATGGCCCCTGCAAAAAGCAGGAAACTCATACAGCCACAAAAAGCCCAAAAAACCAACTTTCACACTTTACACACACAAAATTCCACATACAGCTTTGTGAGATTTTGTGTGTTTGTGTAGTTAGAGTGAAACACTACAGAAACACACTAAATCTCAGAAAGCTGAACAAATATTATTTTATTTTATTTTATTTTTATTTTTATATAAAAGCAGCTAAATTTAAAGCTTCCTAAACTTTAAATGGCTAGGTCTAAAAAAAGAACAACTAAAAAAAACCCCAATTAATTATTGGTTTTAAAGCTCCCAAAGGGGAAAAAACTTACCCAATAGAACAGGCAACTTTAAGACTTGTGGACTTCAACTCCCAGAATTCCTCAGCCAGCTTCGCTGGGAGTTGAAGGCAGGCAGGAAGGCAGGCAGGCAGATAGAGCTGCTCACCGATGAGCTTTATAGCAGGAAGGGAGATTCAGTTACCAGGTATTACAGCAAGCGAAGCAAGGCAGACATTGTGACCAGCAGCTAAGGTAAGGGGGGGGGATTTTTGCTGGCAGGCAACTCAGCTGGGATCATAAGAGCTTGGCTTGTCAGAGCCATTTAAAAGGAAAAAAAGGTTCTGATGATTGTGTGGCTCAGCTGGGCATGGGCGACGAGGGCAGGGATTTTTGCTACCGGTTCTCCGAACTGCCCACCGCCATCGCTACCTGCTCACCCGAGCTGGTCCGAACCAGGAGCATTTCACCCCTGGTTTTTATCCCTTTAAAATTATGCTTCAAAATCTTCTTTTCTCCCCCGCCCCCGCTTATTAGCCACTGTTTCCTCGCTAGGTGTCTTAAAATTACAAAGATGTTTTCCTTATTGTTGTTTCAAGCCCTGGGTTGGCTGTCACTCACCTGGCTTCCAAAACCTTTGTTCCATTCATCACTTCTGCTCAATGCTTAATCTGGTTTTCCCAGCTTCATGACAGCTGCAATGGGTGCCGTCCCCTGCCACTGAGTCATAGAGAGTTTCCTCTGACCTTTGAGGAACTTGCCTGTTCCTCTTGGTCTTCTGAGCTGCCTCTCCTTCTTCCACATCCCTACAGGACGGTTCTGGTCCGAAGATCCATCGGCAGCATTTCACAGAGTTCATCAGAGCCCGCTAATTCCCTGACTGTCCCGCAGCGACACCAAACTGGAAGTTCCATTGTATAGTGAATTATGATATAGTTCATATAGTTCATCATGATATAGTACTTTTCAGTAACAAAAATATTGCTTTCTTCACTTTTTGGTATAATTTAAGCTAGATGTAAAATCTGTTCATGTGTATGTGTGCATATATGAATAGATTTTATATTTATTTTAACTTTATCCAAAAAGTGAAGAAAGTAATATTATTAGTTTTTTACCAAAAATTATTATACCATGAATTTTATTAAGCCTTTAGTTACACAGGTATGGTTCTATTACAGTACACATTAGTGGTTTATTTTATTATATTAAGGGGGAAAAATTAAGCATTTGCTTAATTAAAATTAGTATAACTTCAGTGTGGTATGTTTATTGAGTTGGACAATATTTTGCCAATGCTAAGTAAAATATTAATATTAGATTTCCACAGTGTCAATCTATGCCATTAATACAACAATTGCAATTAAGATATGCATATGACTATAATACTATGTTTATATGCCATTCTCTTCCTGTAGGAAATATTATTGGGGGGTCCAACTGCACATCCTTTTAAGAGAATGGCTGGAGATCAAACATTGTTACTTGACCATAGTTGGTTCTTCAAACTTTGAAACATTTTGCATTTGAAGGTTTTATTGTGTTTTACAGACTACTTTTGTCCTTACTTTTTTCCTGAATGTTGGGATTCTTAATCTGAATTATACCCCTATTTGAATGTGCCTTGCCTAATTTTATTATTTACAGGTTTCCTATTTTGTGAATCATCTGAGCATTGCGGAAATGTGTGGCTTGTAAAAATATGCAGTCAGTGAATAAATACTGTATATTGGATGACAGCATTAGAATTATGTTAATTGTAACCAAAGAATTGCTTCATACAGTTCAAAAATAAGACTCTAGATTTCTGGAACAAGAGGGATAGAAATCAAAATTCCACCAAAATTGATTTCTAACTCTTAGAAATGTAGCCTATAACTGTAATTCTCAATGAACAAATCAATATAATTTACTTCTTCATAATGATGCAGTACCACGTACATCTGGCTGAACTCTATGCTCATTAAGTTTCAATGATCCATACAAAATTATCAGATAGTGTAAAAAAATAGAGAAAAAAATGACATAACCATTGATGCAAATTTTTAATACTAGTCACTTTTTAAAAGAATACTATGTAGCTGTTCAGATACATTCCAGAAGCAAAAGATTGACAAATGCAGAAATGTATTGCTGTTATTATATATTGGAACTAGTGAACAGAATTTAAATGGCAATACATTGTGGGAAGCCCCCCCCCCACCCTACTAGAAGAATGAAATATTTTGGAAAACATTAAAAAAAGGCAGAATATTATATTTCCTAAAGGAGAACTGGAGAAACATGTTTTTAGAGGATACAGCAGCCCCCAGTCTTTCTTAATAGGCCATAGCAGATGCCAGCACTTAAAGAGATAAAAAGTTTATTGAAAAAGGAAGCCAACTATCTAGATGGCTCCATTCATAGGCAAAGCAAATGCTGCCAGCAGAATCACATTCAAGACAGGATATTTCAAAACTCCTTGCAGCAAAGTTTGACAGCTAGCAAAAGCAGAATGGTCAGATTAGAACAAGCATCCCTTCACCCAAGATCCAACACAAGACGTGAGCCATTAGGCACAGTAGAAATTGCACAACACCCTTTCAGAACACAAGCCCCTTCATTGCACAACTCCCAGAACAGTTCAAACTTCAAAGTCACAGAAATCTGTAAAGATCCATCCACTCATTCAACCATTTGGTCAGCTGCCCCAGAACCACAAAACCTGCTGATTCTGTTCACCAATAAACAGAATCTTTCTTTCCAATTAGCCTCTATGGCATTTCCAATGTTTTTCTCCCAGCTTGGGACCAAACCAGATGGATTTTCCTTCCAACAACATGAAATCAAAATATAACCTTAATTACACAACTGATTTAACTAAATTATTATTCATTTATGTTTTATAATCATATATATTAATATCTATGTACTACTAAAATGCTTGTGTCTATTTGATACTTTGCAACCTTTAATTATGAGAAATGGTAGATCATAGAGAAACAACCTTTGAATCAACATCTCAAATGGGCTGAGAGAATGAACTCAACATCTGGGATCCATTATGGGAGAGACTGAAATGTGCTAAACTTATGGCCATTTTGGAACCACCACACCTTCCAACTACACTTTCCAGAAACCCATATGTCGTGTGGCACAGGGGAAGATGAGAAGGGCACATCCCCATACATTTTCCTGCTTCCTTCTGGCTGCTGTGTCCAATTGACCAGTGGCAAAGCATGATAGGTAAGCAGACATTCGCTGCTTTGGAATAATTTGGAATCTAATTATGGTGATGACTGGTGAGGAAAGGACAAGGGAATGACCCTGGATATCTGCTGGCAAGGCTGGATTGGCTGAGGGGGGCAGTCACCAGTGGTTGATGAGTGAATTTTCTTCCCCTTTGGAGGTAGGAATCCCTTGGGGATATACCAGAATGGGCAGGGGAAATGCAGTTTTCCTTGCAGTCTGTGAATCATTTAGTTCCCCTTTCTCCCACAATAGTAATAGAAGCAGTTCTGTGAGGCAGAGACAGCAATGGAGGAGGAGGAGGAGGAGGAGGAGGAGGAGGAGGAGGAGGAGGAGGAGGAGGAGGAGGAGGAGGAGGAGGAGGAGGACGATTAGTTTTTACTTGTGTTCTTCTAAGGGTTGTGATGGGAAATAAAACAGTCCAAGTCTATACTATATGTTGAAAGATGTATCATTGGCTGTCTAGTATAATAATAGGGATGACTATCTGAAAACAATTGTTACATTTTAAGGACAATTTTTGTTTAGAATTTAAAACAACTGTCTTGCACAATTGGAATTTGAAGTGACTTTTTTCCATTATTTTTCAATGAACTTCAGTGAAGTTCATCTATTTCAAAATCTGTTAGTATTAATTGCTAGAGTTTATTTTCAAAATCTTGCTCTAGAATGTTAGACAAAGTAAAGAAAATTTACTATTCCATTTTTTAAAAAAAATAGACATAGAAAGAGAAAAGGCTCATTTCTTTTAGATACTCCTTTTCTCTCATACCTTAAAAAAACAAATATTACTATTTAGAATTTCAAGTAGTGTTAATATTCATTATTCGTATTGCTAATAATAATGTAAACATTTATTTGTTATACCGAACGAAGTATAGTTATTGACAACTGGCATTTTGGCTGTGTTGCTTTTCAACAGATGTCCTGAGGCATGTGTGAATGGAAGAACCTCCCTCTCCAGGTGGCCCAGCACCTGCAGTTTGTGATATTTGGTTGGTTAAGATGCATCCATTTGCTGGCACCAAGTGAAGAGACTGATGTTCCCCTTAATCCCTTTTGCACTGCTTTCTTATCAGCAGCTTATGATCTGGGAGATGATGCATTCTTTTTCATTACAATACAGCAGGCTTCTGATCTCTTTTCTCAGTTGCATTTGATATGAACTCTGTTGCCCGGTGACAGATCATATGAAGCTTTTCTTGTGTAATGTAAAAAGGTTTATAAACTCCCCTTGCCTTTTTAAATCACACTTTGCCACTTTTCTAAAGCTTGGCATCTCTTAGATCTTTTCCAAGCTGGAACAATATTTCTCAATGACAATTTTTTCAAGAGTTGGTCTGAATTACACCCAGACAATATTTAAGATGTTCTGATCTGAGTAAGCAATGGGGGAGAATCTAATTTTGGAGTCTTTTATTCTACTTCCAAACGTTTGGCTGTATTGTTAGTACTTTAAGAATTTAAGGAGAGAAAAGAAGGCTTTCAGTAAATTGAGAGTCAAATCAAAGTTTAAAAAAATGTTCAGAGGAAAAACACACATTCTATGTTTTCCAGATTGGAAAGCTTCTTCAGATATCTTACAAAATATTTTAAGTCAATTATTAAGCTATATAGACCACTGATCTGTCTATCACTAAATATACCGTCTTCAAAAACAACAGGTATCTCTCAGACCTTTGGTTTTTTCCACCATTTAATACCACATTACTTTCAAACCATTGTGGCGATCAGTAGATGTTCTTGGAAATTCTGATTAAACATATAGAAGAAACTGGTGCAAATTTGAATGAGAGCAAAGTAGAGATAATAATACACACAACTGCACATCCTATTCATAAGTTCATCTTGATTCCCATTTCTCACTATTTTCCCTAAAGTTCAGAGTTAGTTGGTCACAACATTCTACACAGTAGTGGGTTCCACTTACCTTCACTACCGGTTCAGAACTGTGAGCGTGCGTGCAGAGCATCCATGATGACGTCCAGGTGAGTGGACAAAGCCTCCCGCCTCTGCCACTATCAGTTTGCCCAAACCGGGCTGAACTGGTAGAAACCCACCACTGATTCTACATAGAAAATAGTCAAACTGGGGTAAAGAAAGGATGTGGAGGGAGAGACTTCAGATGAAATAATTATGTCATTCTCATGCTTCTTCCTTTCTTAGATATAGATATATTTTAGCACAATAGCTTCTAAGCTATTCATTATGAAATCCTTGAAATTCTAAGCTTCTTTAGGAACTTCCAATGAAAGCAACTTGTATGCCTCAAAATTACTGGTTCATTTGATTTATTTTGTATCTGATGAGGACAACAGTGTAATATAACAAGATCACTAAACCCTTAAAATAAAATAAATTGGTAGATTGGCAAAGGGAGACAAATGCCAGTTTAGGCTGATAACCACTCTAAGAAAATAATAATACAAAATGGATAAAGAATAATATTTTGACTGGAACAGTGCCAGCTATTCAGGGAGAAAAAGGGAGGGGGATAATGTTGTGAAGGCAACGTTATATCAGTTTGATTTTCAATAAATAGAAAGCTTGTGACTGACCATGCCTGTTATGACACCAATTTTGTGAAAGTGTCCATAACAAGTTCTCAAAAGTCCAAACTGTTGTTATTGTATTCTATTTATATCATGTCATTCTTCCCATGTGGCACTTAAAGGTGTCTACTGGCTTTAAAAAAAGAATGACTATTTGTTTCTATAGTTTCTAATATTTCAGAGAGAAAGCGATGTTCATAATTTACCAAGACTAAAGCTTTGATGCCACAAAGCAGAACAACAAGCAAAAACAAACAAACCCAAAGTAAACAATGAACAAAAAGTCATACTGGAGCAAAAGAGAATGAAACCTCATATCCCAATATCCTAGGGCAGTCCTCTAACTATCCTGCCATAATAGAAGAGATTTTTTTCCCCCATATTTTAGCTTGTGGATATTTCTCTAGTATAACAGTGAAACAGCCCTTCAATAAAAAATATCTTTAAATAAAGAATTGGCTTTTAAATGCTTTTGCATTTTAGTGTTCTTTCCTTGATATTTTACCACTGAAAATCCCATTCTTGCAAGTTATGTTCCTATAATAATTTGAATTCTGAGAAAATTAATGCTTGGCCTATGTTACTAAATTAATTCTCACTAGAGAAATTAAACTTCGTTTCCCCCTACTAGTTGTCATTAAATCTTATTCCTTCCTGTGCTTTTACTTCTCCCAAGAGAGACTTGACGAAGGAACTCTTCTTAAGAAGCTTTTACCAATACTGATACTATTGTCATCGCTAAATGGGACTTCTGCCAGTGAAAGATTGTTCATGTTTTTATTATTTTTTTTATGGAGAAATTTGGAGAAATCATCTATTATGTTTCTATGCTTTCAAATTAAATGGGTAATATCAAAGGTTAATTTCTAGAATAGTGCTTCACATTTAATGTAAATTGAGCAGATAATTTATTTATTGTAAGGGGATATCATGAGAAGATATATATGATATTGAATCTGTAAAACCCCTATAAACTGTTAAATTTGCCTTCCTATAACTGCTGCCTTTATGACATGCTGTGAAAATTTGGAAAGTGACACCAAGATGAATTTTAATACAGAAAATGCAAAGTCCATACAAAGAAAAAAAAAAACCAAAATCATAAGCATAGGATAGCGGGATCATTTTAGGAAGACTACATGTGAAAGAGATCTGAGTGCCTTGGTAGATCACAAGATGAACATAACTCAGGGACTTCTGGTTGGCACTGCAGGGACACAAATGGGGAAATGGTGAGCTCTGCGGAGCTTTGCCAAACCCCGTCTGCCAAGCTGCCACCGACAGGTCTTTGGATCTCCCCTATCTTGAAGGGACAGGGGGACAAGAAGGGACCCCTTGGGCAGCTGACAGGAATGGGCAGGTTTCTCGGGGCCGGAGGCTTTCCTTCATGCCGGTGGCAGTGGAACGACAGCCATGGCAGCTGACCTGAAACCACGGCAACCGAGAACAAAGTTTGTGCTGGAGGAAGAAGAGAGAGTATTGAAGCCAGGTGAGTGACACCAACCCAGGCAAGACAACATATTTATTTGGATTTTTTTTTAAAAAAAGACGCCAAACACTAAACAGTGGCTGCTGAGCTTAAAGATTGAAAGAAAAAAATGGGAACGAAGACCCGAAATAGACTTTGTTTTAGTAAATCTGATTTGGAAGAATTAGCATTAATAATTTTGAAAATTGACTTTGGTTTTATTTGGAGTGGATTGGAGAAATGTTTTTTTGGGAGCTAACGCTTTTGAAAGTTAGTGAAGCTAATGAAGATAGACAGATGGATGGCTACAAAATAGCCATGGAGTCTGCAGTGACTAAGCAGGACAGTGGATTGAAGAGATTTCTCTTTCTGTTTGGAAAAGAAATATTCTAAATGGCTTTTTACTTTGGATTATTTGAAATTAACATGAGATTTATGGATTTTGGAGCTTCCTATTCTGTCCCAGATGATTTTAAGAAAGAATAAAGAAAGAATATTTTGGATGTTTGACAATGGAGAACAACAAGCTCAGCAAACAAAATTAGGTGTGGTGCAGCAACAAAAGACAGGAAGTTGATACATCACACTTGGAACATAAAATTATAAAAGCATTAAAGGGATATACAGGATTTTTCAATTTGAACAGATGAACTTTGAAATGGAACATTTATGGACAGATAGGAAAAGGAAGAAAAGGAAGAAATAAAGTGGATAAATTTAAATGTAATTAACTGAAATGTAAAGTTTAAAAGCCTAAGGGTATATATGATTTTTGGATAAAAACAGGAAGGTTTTTGGAGTAATAAAAATAGAAAATAAGAGATGGCAATTAAAATAAAGGATGATATATAGGGGATTAAAAACAATAAAGAAGAGTACATTTGGAGGTGGGACAACTTTAAGAAAATTTATTTGTTTGATGTAATATGCTTTATTTCTAATTTGCAAACGAATGTTAAATTAATGACTAAGGTTTTATTGAACAAAATATAAGATTCACAGATACTAGCAATAAATTGTGAATTAATGTAATATATGCTGGAAATGATGATTATTATGAAATATATTGAGAATTAAATTGAAAGAGTATGATGGGAAAATGATATAAAATAGATAATTATATCCTAAGAGAAAATTAAAATAGGTGGGATGGATACCAACTAGATAAGGGTTGGAGACTTGGAGGAAATGCGTTGGAAACTAGTTTGAAATGCTGGAAATCAGCCAAATAAATATGGGAGAGTTGGAGGAGACTATGCTGGAAATCAGCCAAATAAGAGTGGGAGTCTTGGAGGAGACTATGCTGGAAATCATCCAAACACAATATGCTGGAAATCAGCCCATAAAATGCTGGAAATCAGCCAACAAATAGGAGGAGAGTTGGAGGAGATTATGCTGGAAATCAGCCAAATATAATATGCTGGAAACAGCCAATAATGGTGGTCAGCTTGGAGGAGACTATATTGAAATTAATTAAATAGTTGATGTTTTGGAGGGGACTATGCTGAGAATCAGCCAAACAGAATACGCTGGAAAACAGTCAAATAATAGAGGGAGTTATGGAAGAAAATATGTTGGAAATTAGATTATATAAAACATGTTTTTGTGATAAACCTGTGTAATATGTAAAGTGTAATAGATGATAAGTGGGATAAAATTAAGATAAATTGATAAAGCTAGATATTAAGATTTGAGGATAAGGGTCAAAGGATTAAACATTAGATAGAATTTTGTTTTACAAAATGTAATAAAAATGGAGCTGTATTGAATTTGAAATTAAGATTAATGGTGATAAAATTGTAAGGTAAACACTTAGAATAAGAGGTTAGAATATTGCTAAAAATTATTGGATATGGATTGTAAAAGATATAAGGTGAAGAAGAACAACCTATGATTAGGACTGATATATAGATATAAAAATGAGTGAAACTGAATTTGAAATTAATTTGTATTGATATAATGAATTTGTTTAGATGAAGATGTTAGAATTGATGTTAAAATTGGTGCTTTTAAGTTTTGAATTTTTTACTTATAAAAGATGTAATGAGAAATTGTGAATGGAACTCATTAAAGGAATGTAAGCAAGGTAACCATTTATGACCGGATCGAGACTCTGCTCTTGAAAGTTATATTTTATCTTTAAGTTTGAATATATATGTATATGTATATGTATATGTATATGTATATGTATATGTATATGTATATGTATATGTATATGTATATGTATGTATATTACAGGAAAAAAAAAAGATGAACATGACCCAGGATTAGAATGCCCCCATGAAAAAATGGATTTTTTTTTCAAAAGTTGCCTCAGTTAAGTACAGTGTCAAGATCAAGATAAGTCATGGTTTGTGTCTGTTCTGTAGTTCATACCACACCTAAAATATTTTGTCCCATTCTAGATATCACATTACACAAAAGTTACCAGCTTTCTATCTAAAGGAAAGACGGGAAACAGCCAAGATGATTAAGAGTATGGAAAAATGGTTAGAGGTGCCAAGTTCATTTAGCCTAAAAAAGAAAAGACTGCAGAGAAATATTCTCACTTTATGAACTCCCATACAGTGATGGGATTCAGCCGGTTCTGTCTGGATTGCACAAACCAGTAGAAGTGACTGCGGGAGGGTCCGCTCATCCACCCAGACATAATGTACAATTACTGCACCTGCAAAGGTGCACGCTCACATCTGAGAAGGGAAGGTAAGTGAATCCCACCTCTGCTCCCATCATGTAGAAATGTTCAAAACTATACTAAAAGGCAACACAAGGAGAAATTAATTTAAATTATAAGGCTTGGATATCAGGAAATTTTTCCTAATGAAAGGTTGTTCAACAGTGAAACAGATATTTTTAGAATGGACATTGGCTTACCTGATACGTCCGTTCTCTAGGAGAAAGAAACGGCAGTCAGTTGATGTGGGTTATGTCAGATGTATACAGCTTTAAGACCAAGTCAGCACTGTTTTGCATAAGACCGCCCTCTGCCTCCTTTCCCCAGTGTTTGGCGAGGATGAAAGTGCCGACTGCTGTGTCTTCCTGTAATGAAAGAGAGTTAGAATTAAAATTCCCCCACCCCCAGCCAATAGGCCTCTCCCAGGGAGGGGCTGACTGCCATTTCTTTCTCCTAGAGAACGGACGTATCAGGTAAGCCAACGTCCATTCTCCTAGTTGTCAGAAACGGCAGTCAGTTGATGTGGGACATACCACAGCCGCTGATCACAGGGCGGGAACGGAGAGGCCATCCATCAGTCCAGAAGAAAAGCCTGCAGAACCCGTCGTCCAAACGCCGCATCCGCCGAGGCGAAAGAATCCACCCTCCAGTGATGGATGAACGGCGTAGGGCTGGTCCAGGTAGCAGCCCTGCAGACCTCTTCCAAAGAAGGTTGCATCAACCAGGCTGCTGAAGTAGTAGCGCCCCTTGTCGAATGAGCCGTAATCCCGTTGGGAACAGGCAATGCTTGCTGTTGGTAGGCTGTGGCAATGACTGCGCGAATCCATCTGCCCAACATAGGGCCTGTCGCCTTGATGCCTATTGAAGCTGCTTGAAAAGAAACAAAGAGGGATTCTGTTTTGCGAATACCGGCTGTCCGTGCAATGTAAATCTTCAACGCTCGACGAACATCAAGTGTGTGCCAGAGCCATTCTAACCAATGAACCGGGGATGGGCAAAAATTGGGAAGGATAATCTCTTGGGATCGATGAAACAACGAGTTTATCTTCGGAATGAAGGTAGGGTCAAGTTGGAGCACTACACGGTCCTGATGAAAAATACATAGATCTGAATGGATGGAAAGCACCGCCAATTCCGAAATACGGCGCTCGGAAGTAATAGCCACCAGGAATACAACTTTAAAGGAAAGAAATTGAAGGGATGAATGACGAAGAGGTTCGAAGGGAGCTTTGGTCAATGCCGTGAGAACCTTGTTAAGATCCCATGACGGAAACCGATGAACTGTGGTGGGGGCGTAAGTTGGACGCGCCCTGTAGAAATTGTTGGATGATAGGATGCTTGGAAATCGACGATGGAGAGCCCCAGGCCAGCACGGAAGAAATGGCTGCCACCTGGCGACGGAGAGTATTTGGGACAAGACCTAATTCAAGTCCCTTCTGAAGAAAACAGAGAACATGGAGAATGGAGGCTGAGAGGGGAGGAACGGAGGCCCTACCACACCAGGCCACGAAGGCGGTCCATGTAGCATTGTAGATCCTGTTAGTAGAGAGGCGTCGAGATGCCTGAATCATGCAGATGATCTCCTCAGGAACGTTGGCTCGTCTTAACATTTGCCGCTCAATCGCCACACGGTCAAGTGATACCATGTGGGATCCAGATGATGAAGGTTCCCCTGAGAGAGACTGACCCTATTGTCGGGGATGGGCCAAGGTGGCGCTACTGATAGGGACATCAAGTCTGCGTACCAGTGCCTCTGTGGCCAGCGTGGAGCTACTAGAATAATCTCTGCCCATTCCTGCAGCATCTTCCTCAGGACCCTGGAAATCAAGGGGAAGGGGGAAAGGCGTATAAGAGTACGGGAGGCCAAGGAGTGCGAAGGGTGTCTGTTGCTTCAGCTCCAGGATCGAGATACCTTGAGAAATACCTTGGTAGGAGATGATTGCTGGCAGATGCGAAGAGGTCCAGAGAAGGAAGGCCGAATCGGGAGATGATCTCCTGAAAAAAATAACCCCTGATAGGGCAAACTGTATTCAGGAACACAGGAAGACACTGTTGATCGCTGGAGACCGAGTCAAACACTGGGGAAAGGAGGCAGAGGGCGGTCTTATGCAAAACAGTGCTGACTCGGTCTTAAAGCTGTATACACCCGACATAACCCACATCAACTGACTGCCGTTTCTGATGACTAGGAGAATGTAGGGATTCTATAACAGCAAATCTGTACACTAAAGAAGCATTTGGATTAGATTGCCAAAGCCCCATTCAATACTTTCATTGTAGAGTTTTATGAAAATTGTGTTCTTTGTGGTAGATATGTTCCTCAATTTTGTTTGAGATTTTTAAAAATGAGAAACTGAAAGGAAAAGCAACAACTAGAACTGATGTTTCATCATTTTACAAATATGCTACTGTATATTGTTAATCTGTGGGAGAGGAGAAGAATCACTGAGTAATTTGCCTGTAAAGGCCCACACTAATATTCCTCGTACAATCTATACAGAAGGCTTGAACAATTTTCTTTTAAGTACTTTGCTTTTTCCCCAAATGAAGGTTTTAACCGCAGCCCAGGGAGAGAATGAATTTTTTATTTCTTTTCTTTTGGTTGAAGCAGAGAATTCCCAAGGCTTAATTTATATGTAATTAGGAGGTTGTGGAAATTTCACATCCCCAAGATTCTTAGTCACAGTAGTACAGAATATCTGGAAAAAAAAGTTATATGTTTCTTCTTACCTCCATCCATTTGTAAACTGATAAAGTATGTTACAGTTTTATGAAGGCTTCTATGTATTTATTTATTTATGAAATTTAGAACATCCATAAGACTCTGTTTGGTTTAAAAAGTTAAAAGCAATGAAACAATAATAGAATAAAAATACAAAGCTTATATGTACAAGGAAGAGGAAACAATAAAACAAATTCACAATCAAATAGAATATTATAGAGCTTCAGCACCCACCCTAATCCAAGGCTTGAGAAAACAACTACATTTCAAAATGTCTGACAAGGATAAATGTCTAACAGCTACATTTCAAAATGTCTGCTGATACAAATATCAGCAGGGAATGGGATATGGAGGTATTGCTCCATAGGATAGGCACCGTGACAAAGGAGGCATGCTTCCTGGGTCCTCATAGTTGACATTATTAATGGAAAGAATCTGGGGTACACCCTTTCTACCTCTACTTGTCCAGGATAGGCAATAGTATAATTTCCATGTGGAAGCTAATTGGTAACCAGTGATGCTTGTGGATCAGTATGTCACATGGCATCTAACAATGGTTATTGCCTGCCCATTGAATTCTGGCCAGCTATAGATTCGATGAATGAACTTCAAGGATAGCTCTTGATAGCTCTTAGGGGACATATGCATATTTGTCCCCTAAAACAAATATAATCCATATTTGTGGGTTATAGCTCTGCCTCTACCATTTTACCCAACAGGTTGTTTTTTTAAAATGTCCAGTTTGGATCTCACCATTCCTCCACTCTTATATTAAGCACAGGAGCCCCCCGGGGTTGTGTGCTAAGCCCTTTCCTTTATTCCTTGTACACGCATGACTGCACCTCACTTTATAACACCAATGCAATTATTAAATTTGTGGATGACACAATAGTGGTGGGGCTCATTAATAAGAACAATGAGTCTGCTTACAGGAAGGAAGTACAAGGACTGACATTGTGGTGTAATGAAAATAATCTCACACTTAACACCACAAAAACTAAAGAACTTATAATTGACTTCAGGAGGAAGAGAGATAAGGAAGTGAGGAAGTGGAGAGGGTGGGTATTTTTAAATTTCTGGGCACTTATATCTCGGAGTACCTGTCATGGACTATGAATGCTAACATGCTTGTGAAGAAGGTACAGAAGAGGCTGTACTTCCTGAGAATGCTCAGCATGTCAGGAAGCATCTCATTACAGCATCTACTTCTGTCCTACTATCGCTGCACCATTGAGAATGTCCTGACATACGGCATTCTTGCATGGTATGGGAGCAGCTCTGTAGGGGACAAAAGAGCTCTACAGAGAATCATTAAAACTTCCCAGAATATTATCAGACTCCAGCTACCAGCCCTGGACAACATCTTCAAATCTCACTGTTTAAAGAAGTTGCATAACATTCTCAGAAACTCTTCCCATCCTGCTTACAATCTTTTTGGACTGTTGCCTTCTGGCAGAAGATACAGAACAATTAAAACTCGGACCACACGTTTTTATCCCAGAGCTACAACTGAGCTACAACAATGAACTAAAAGGCTACCATCAGTGAACTGTTGGACAGTATTACTTGGTCTGTTGTGTGGATGTTTGGGTGGTTTTAGGGGTGGGGAAATTATGGTGGGTGGGAGTGTGCTTGGGGATTATGTGGGTGGGACCTGGTCTTTGGGTGTCAAGTAAATTTCGTACTATGTATACACATACAATGACAATAAAGTTTATTTATTTATTTATATATAAAGTGCATTGCATAAGTCCACATGTGAAATAACTATGGCATGAATGGCCACCTTTATTTTCTCCTGATTTAGACATGGGTAGAACTGGTGTCTAAGATAAATCTGTGCAGAACACCTCTTGGCCAAAACTGCCACTTTCTCTTCAAGATGAAGTTGCAAATCCATGAAACTCCTCAGACTGAGAAACTGTCTCAAATGGGGAAGCGTGAGCCTATTCAAGACCAATGATAGAAAGCTCCCAGGAACAGAGAATCCATTTAGTCTTGTTAGGATTTTTTGGGAAACTTTGGAGTGCTGGGGTGATTTAGAAGAAGGAAATTAATATTTGTATTTATATTTCCCTAGAGGACGGGCTGGTGCCCCAGCCCTTTAGGGAGGCTGTGGTCTGTCCTCTTCTTAAGAAACCATCACTGGATTCCACCCTGTTGGATAATTTCCAACCTGTCTCCAATCTTCCCTTTTGGGAAAGGCGGTTAAGAAGGTGGTTGCACAGCAGCTCCAGAGGTTTCTGGATGAAATGGATTTTCTAGACCCCTAGCAGTAAGGATTCAGGCCTGGATATGGGACAGAAACAGCATTAGTTATGCTTTTGGATGATCTCTGGTGGCAGCAGTTTTGGGTAGTGCATCCATCCTTGCTCCACTTGACCTCTCATTTGCTTTCAATACCATCAACCATGTTATTATTCTGGAGCGGCTTCAGGGATAGGAGTGGAAAGCCTGTGTTATCCTGATTCACTTCATTCCTCTATGGCTGTTCTCAGTCAGTTTTGATAGGAGAGGAAACCCTTGGCCACTGCTTTGCAGGGTTCTGCAGGGCTCAGTACTCTGTCAGATCCTGTTCAACATTTATATAAAGCCATTGGATGAGATAATTTATCACCATAGACTGGCATATCATCAATACGCTGATAATACTTATCTATATGTCTCAGCCCATGGTGAGTTTAAGCAATGCTGTATCCTCCCTCTCTCCTGTTATGGTTAGATGAGTCAGAAGAGTCAGAGGAGATGGAGTGGGTGCCTGAGTTACCATCAGGGCTTTGAGGAGCAGGAGGTCTCAGATCCAGATGCAGAGCAGGGCCCATCTACTCACGCTCAGGTGGAGAGACCACCTGCTTTCGGGGCCTGAGTTGAGTGAGAGGGAGGAATAGCTGGGGCCTGTTCCAGAAGTGTGTATGCACAGAGAGGAGAGCAACACAGGACTAGGGTCAGCTACCCAGGAAAAGAAGGAGACTTAACAAGTTCTCCCCCGCCTGGGATATAAGGACGAGGGTTCTGGGAGGCATGGTTGTTGAAGACAACTGTTCATGTTCCAGAAGAGTTCCCTCCAACAGATTCCTTGCCAGGATTTCTTTGTCACTATCCAGGTTCGTCAGGACTCTTCGTGTTGGGATTGGAATGCTAATTGAGGCTTCCTGCAAGGAACTCAGAGACCGCTATGGCTTGTGAATCACCTAAGGATGTGTGAGCTGTAACTTTGTCAGTGAATGCTGTGTATTCCTGATTTTCTAAATAAAAAGGGGTTTCTTCTCACAAGTAGGCTGTTGAGTTGAGTTGGGCTAGTGAAGGCTGGATCAGAACAGTGCTTGGAGGCTATTAGGTGCTGGATGGGGAGAAATGCAGTGATGGTTACTCTCGGTTCGGCCCGGTTCTCACGAGCCGGTAGCGGTGACGATATGACATCATTGAACCGGTTCTGTCCCCACACACCCTGCGTTCTGCACTCCCACACCCTAGGGCAACCCCACATTATTCTTACCTGTTATATGGCCCCACCCCCAATCTATTGCTGGCTACTGAGTCCCAGCTGATGGTTAGAGGGAAAAAAACTGTTTATTGCTGCGGGGCTTCAAAGGGCCGCCCTACAGCTGATCAGTGTTAAAAGAAAACGAATGAGTAGACTGGTGCCTGCAGAAATACATGTGTAGATCAGTGCCTGCAAAAATAAATGGGTAGACCAGTGCCTGAAAAAAATAAATGGGTAGAATGGTACAGCTCTGCAAGCAGTTAAAAGCCTGGTAGACCAATACCTCTGCTAAATCCTAAATAATTGTCACATGACCATCAAGCCATGCCCACGAAATAAGCCATGTCCACAGAACCAGTAGTAAAATTTTTTAGAACCCACCCCTGGAGCAATGGTTTGAAACTGAATCCTGGCAAGACTGAGTGACTCTGAGTTTGGGGTTCTGCGACCCATGGAGAATTGCCACCTTTGGTCTTGTAGGGGAAACACTTGGAAGCTCTAGTTAGTGCAAATTGCAGTGGCCTGCATGGTTTTTTATGCAGACCTCAGTGTGCATATGTATCATCTCTCCTGCAGGACCTGCATTGGTTGCTGATTTGCTTCTGGGTACAATTCAAGGTACTGGTTGTCACCTTTAAAGCCCTTCATGGCTTGAGACCAGGTTATCTGAGGGACCATCTCTTGCTGGTCACATCTACCCAACCCAATAGTGCGGGGAAGCAAGGAATGTTCCCCTAGAGAAATACACCTGATGTGACCTAGAAAAAGGCATTCTCGTGGTGGGTCCCTCTTTCTGGAACATTATTTCCCCAGAAATTAGAATGGCCCCCACTCTAACAATGAAGGAAGATGCTGAAGACCTGGTTAACCCAGAGCAGCATGTAGCCCATTAAATTACTTACGTGATGTGTTGTCACCAGGGTGAGGGTTGGGGGGCTATTGTTTTATTGTTATTTATTTTCTTTTATTAGTTTTATTTTTTATATATGGTGTTTTATATCCCTGTAAGCTGCTTTGAGTCTCCATAGGCAGCAATATAAATTTTCAAACAAACAAACAAACAAACAAATATTTATTGGTGATGAAAAAATTACAAAAGAGTAAGCAGGCAGTCAATCGGAAATACACCAGGCTGTTTATACAGCAGTTTTATAATTTACAGTCACAAATGCATATATGGCTGCCAGTGTCATTGCATCTCTTTTACTGTGTGTTCTCCATGGTGTGCCAGTTTAGTCTCTTGTAATTGCTTCCTCTCCAATCTCTGTCTCTGCAAGGAAAAAAAAATATGTCAGGAATAGGACAACACATACTGATGATTGAAAATGCTGCAAAGGTCATAAATGTGGGTATTGGTTATAAAGGTTTTTTAGCACCATTGTAACTTTTAACAGTCACTGGAAATAATGGGCACAGCTAGCCTAGTGAAGAGAAGGACCAGGGATGGCATGATGGCAGAGTTCCAATATTTGAGTGCTATCACAGAGAAGAGGACAACCTCTTTTCCAAAGCACCCAAAGGCCAGACAAGGAACAATGGATTGAAACTGATCAAGGATAGATTCAACCTAGAAATAAGGAGAATTTTTCTGATAGTGAGAACAATTAACTAATGGAACACGCTGGCTTGAGAAGTTGTGGGTGCTTCATCACTGCTTGACCAGGGGGTTGGATTAGAAAACCTTTTCAGTTCTGTTATTCTATTATTTTGTTATTCATTCGGTAAGCAAGGACAACCTGTACTGATTTTTGGGATCCCTTCATCCTGTACATGTCACCACAGGCAGACACTCTAATATAGAGCATGCATGGTATGCCATTCTTCAAGCATTCTTGTCTCAAGTTATTATTGTTTTATAAGTAATGATTACATTTTGACTAGTCACATAAGTATAGATAAGTGCCCTCAAGTCTTTTTAAAAATTTCAACTGTCTTTAATGATTTCTTTAATAACCACATGTTTGTTCCCTTGCCAGAGCTCTTTTTTTTTTTCATTAGTTCATTACTATCTGGAAGAACAACATGTTTGATGGTCTCTCTTGTCTACTCTCCCTTTTTTTTTCTAAACGAAAAAGTAAAACCTTTACTTCATTTACATTCTGTTGCTGCTACCATGATTTAAATTGTTTCTCTCTGTCTTCTCTAACTTCATACTTGCTATCTTTTTCTTTCTTTTTATCTTTGGGAGGAGGCTTCCCCCCTTTATCCTACTGTCTGAAGAGCTTGAAAAATTGTTATTATTCAACAGCCAGGGGTAACAGTGCCACCAATAACATTTATACTTCAACGTGTATTAGCTACAGATTGCTAGAATATTACATTACTTAACACAGTGTATCACATTTTAAACAGACATAAAAAGGGTTCATTTTATGAGTCCACTTACACATATAAAATATAAAACATGAAATTAACCTTGAGTATAAAATATGGAAATGGTGCTAATATATAATGTGCAAGAGATGTGGATGCCTCAATGATTCCATATTGCAATTTTTACACATAATAATTAATAGGAAACATTGCATATTTAATTTAATACTGTAATATTAGTTTCAGTATTTTCTGAAACACGTTATTGTGGAACAAAATTGGGTTTAGTTTCCTGAGGAGAGTATATATTTGCTTTTTTTGACAACATAGAAATGTTTTCTCCTTTTTTAAAAAATTCCTAGTTAGACAACAACAAGAATTCCAAATGTTCTCCCATCCAAATACTGCTTAACTTCCAAGATCTGCCATGTTCAGCTATTTCTTGCTACCTGCTGATGGAGTAATGAAGCAACTAGATAAGGATAAAGGAATCCCTGCTGATTTTACTCTGCTAGTCATTGCCAACTATAGGGGGCAGTGCTCCTCTCTGTTTCAAGGGCCATTGAGCTAGCACTGTCTGTAGACATTTCCATGTTCATGTGGCCAGCATCTTAGCCACCGAGTCATTGCACCATCCCTAATGGAGCAACTAGCCAATGTTAATTATAAATATTATGCAATTATGAAGGAATAGTTAATTTTCAGGAATTACAGGAAGCAAAAAATATATAATGTAACTCTTAATTATTTCAACTATTTTGAAAATGTATCATTGGTTTAGTGATTTATTTCAGAACTCTATCTAAACATAATTCATCAACTAGCCCAAAATTTACTGAAATGACGAAGCAAGCTGTATACTGACAAAGAACTAAGGAAGTAACCAATGCCATTTTTCTAATGTCCTAATCTACTCAAAACCTTTCTGTACCTTGTCTTTGGGAAGCAGATACAAATGCTACTTGGCTAGGAAGTACTTTATAAAGACAGAAAAGCTACATTTAATAATTCTCTGAGTAGGAAGAAAAAACATTTCAAATTTATACCTTGTACTACATAAAATCTTTCATGAATTTTTAGAGCATCCTCCTATAAAAAGGTCCTTGGACACATTTTCCTTCTCCCTTTTTTTTTATCCATTCTCTTCCCAGACTATTCTTCCCAGACAGTCCTCAAAAATTGTCCTGGGCTATTCTTTTAACTAATGGATACCTGGAATAGCTTAGATATCAAATTATTTTATGTTATTGTATTTATTTTGTAGATAAGAATTTTCTGGACAAGGACAGATCTGAGAGTATGAATAACCATGTACAGATACATTATACATAATAGACATATATTGCAAAATATATCAATGTCACGTTTGTTGAATATGAATAGAATGCAGTTATACTGTACATTGTAAATAAAAGACAGACTTTCTAAGGGGTTATATTAGAAAGAATCAATTAATTGAGCAAGTGATTGTTCATCAGTCCTGCTATATCAGCCAGAATTAATTAACCTAACTTCCCTACCAAGCTAAAATTAGAGAATGATAGTAAGTAGCAGGAATATGTTATTAATAAAAATACTGGATGGTACATTATGATAATTTATGAGTTTTGTATTGTGGGAAATTACTAAACCATGCTTACAGTTACTAAATTACAGTCCATTGCTTCAGGTATGTTCAAGGAAACTTGCAACAGAAATATGTAGAAAATCAAACATACTAAAAATAGCACAGTAATAAGGAACATAAACATTTTGTTCAAGAGGCAAACCAGCACAATGGATTTGAAGCTATGGATTTATGCTATGACCTTAGTCATAGCACAAAGGCATAATGCTTCAAGTAAACTGCTTGCCTATGCCTCAAGGTGACCATCACAGATAGGTAAGGAAAGCTTTTTTAGAAAAATTGTAAAAGCATCACACTAATTGTTAGGCAATTTGGGGTGTAACTTACTTAAACCATTTAACAAGTCTGTTAGCTATGAACTAGTAAAGATGAAAGGTAATTCAGAATGACAAGTTGATTCATTCCTTGGAAACAATAACAAAATGGTTTGCCACTGTATTTTACACTTTTAAAAAAGGGGTTTTTTTCAGTTTCAAGTCTATAATCCTAGAATTTTTTGGTCATATCTCATCCAAGTATTTAATAGGGCTTAGCCTACTTAGCTTTTTCAAGATCAAATAAAGTCGTATAGCTGTTGCTGAATTAAATATTAAACAATTTACAATTTACAAAAGAGATAATATAATTATGAAAGAAACAATAAGTGCATGGGACAATAGTAAATAATTTAAATGGATGGTGAAATATCAATAAGAAATCCTGAAAAGTTCACAAATCAGTGAATTTTGTACTGGCTCTGAAAACTTAACAAATAAGACATTCTATAAAAACATGATAAGAGTTCTGTAAATGTGATAGCAAGACCTTAAATAAAGCAGAATATAAATAAAATATACTAATGGTCTATGTCCATGTTGGTAAATCTATGGAATCTGTGCCGGAAGTGGCACACAGAACCATCCCACGAGGGATGCATGGCTTTGCTGGCTCCTTGTCTGCATTCCTGTGCACACACACACACTGGTCAGCTGGTCTTCCTGCGCACGGGGTTGCCAAAACCCAGAAGAGCAGTGCTCCATTGCACATGCGTGAACCGGCACCTGAACTTCCGGGTTTATGTTGCGCACATGTATGATGGCCAGCTGTTCGTCAGGTGTGCGTCCGTGCCAAAAAACAGACCTTCAGGTGCTGGTTCATGCATGCGCGATGGAACACTGCCCTTCCGAGTTTCAGTGCTCCCCTGTGCGCAATGGCCAGCAAGGCTGTGCAATCCAGGCGGGATGGTTTTGCATGCCATTTCTGGCACACAAGCCAGCACATGGCGAAGTAAAAGGTTAGCCATCACTGGTCTATGTGAATAGGACAGAAAGAAGATAGTGGAAAGATAAGCTCAGTTAAGGTATTTGTTTCTAATTAGTATCTTTAAGATAACATAGCTAACTTTGAATGATCTGAAAATCTAAGCTAGATCTATCTAGTTACTTCTCAGATATGCTAAAGTCAGAAATCAAGGTGTCCATGAAGAATTGAGTTTATCTTAGAGGAAACTTTACTTAAGCAAACTACTGTACAGAAAGCACATAAATTCATATTGCAAGTTTGATGGTACATCATGTTTTTAAATTTTAAATAACCAAAATTATCATTCTGATTTATTAATGTCTATTAACTGGGTGGATAATTGAAGTTACTGCATCAGTTTCAGTTTCAGCCAGTCCAACAGATTTGGAGGAGACTGATTTAATGAAATGGCAAATGCACTAAATCCATTAACACAAAGAATCAATAGAGTCATAAATTCAGCAGGAAGTAAATGCAAATACAGCAATCATAAAAATACAGGTCTGTAATTTTTATAACAAAAAAAATTGGGGAAAATTACAAATTATGTGAAAACATAGGATTACGGCGTCAACATCACACATAGAACAGTTGATAGCCATCACAGAAGCTTTTTATATACAGCCACTGAAATTTGTAAGCACTTAGAGTTTTATGACTTTTTGTTCTCTTTTGGAAAATAGATTTTTTTTAAAGAAATGTTTTTCATTCAGTGTTGAAGAAAACTATCTGTACCACACAGAGATGGACTCCTATGTACAATTCTATGAAGCTGCCAATCAGAAATATCTAGGACATTCAGAAATAATAGTCCCTTCAAATTTTAAAACCTCCCTTCAAATACTCTGTAATTTTATAATATGCTTCAGGGTGATAAATGACTGCTAATATTCATTCATGAATTACTTCAAACTGAACTGAGGCCAAAGCAACTCCCTGTGTGAGGTTTTCTATAAATAGTTGGAAAGGTTGTAGAATAGCTAGAGAATTTTATTTTACACATAATCATAATCTAAACCAGATTAGTATGATGAGTGACTACTAAAATGAACAAAAGCACTGTATCAATATTTGGCATATCTTCTGGTTGAACCAATAATTTTAAAACTTAAATCATTGTCTGCCAAAATATTAATGATACAGAAAACAGTAGTGTGATATTAAAGAAAGGAATGGTTTTGAACTGATAAAATTCTTAAATACTATAAATGACTCTATGCTGGAGCAATTGGTCAGGGAGTAGACAAAGAAAGGGTAATATTATACAGTACATACATGTAACAATAACAACAGCACTTATATTTATATACCACTTTCAGTGCTTTACAGCCCTCTCTAAGTGATTTACAGAGTCAACATATTTCCCCCAACAATTTGGGTCCTCATTTTATCTACCTCGGAGGATGGAAAGTTGTGTCAACTTTGAGACTGGTGAGATTTCAACTGCCAAATTGCAGGCAGCCAGCAGTAAGCAGAATAACCTGCAGTACTGCATTCTAACCGCTGTGCCACAGTGGCTCATAAATACACAAACATACATACATACATACATGCATGCATGCATGCATGCATACACATATTATGCAAGTCTTGTGGTCCTGAGAAATTTATTGAATTTCAGCCACTATTCCAACCCAATTGGTTAATTTCAATACATATATATATCATATCCTGTACACACACACCTACACACAAATGTTGGTTGAGAAATCAAGAAAATTGGGTCGGAATAGTGGCCAAAATGCAATGTATTTCAACATTAAAAAATTGTCACATTGTCATTCTAGTAAAAGGAAACTTCTCAAAATTGAAAGAAAATCCAAATGGAAGGTTAAAAGGGAAGCTTCCCTCCAAAGAAGAGCCTGAGTAGCGTAGGGGGCTAATGCTGCCTACTAAAGGCAGCAAATAACATCCAGCTGCCTGCAATTTCTGCGAGTTCAATCCTAGCCAGGCTCAAGGTCGACCCAGCCTTCCATCCTTTCTAAGGTGGGTAAATTGAGGATCCAGTTTGTGGGGGCAATAAGATGACTTTGTATAAAATATACAAAAGTATGAAGGCTATTGCTTAACGCATTGTAAGCCGCCCTGAGTCTCCGGAGAAGGGCGGCATATAAATCAAATAAAAAAAAATACTTATTATTTGAGATACTGATCTTAATAAACCAATCCTGGTATCTACAAATTACTATATATTTTTTTCAAGGTGCTTACTATTCAATCTCTATGGTTTGCTCTAGAATCTGTCCAAATTTCAGTGTAACACTGATATGTAGTCTGACTCCAATCAGTAGATTAACACTGGAGAATTGTCATTGAGAATTGTCAGTGGATTATGTCTGTGATGCAGACTGAAACTCTAGGCATTACATTATCTGAGTAATGGACAATAATAATTTCAGTCACATCTTTTCTGAGTTGCAATAGAATTCTGGCATTATCCCTAAAATCCCCCTCATATATATCCCTGATCCTATTAGCATCTTCTTTTACTTATATAATGATTTGTTGGGTCTTCATTCCAATTGATCATATAATAAGAACTAGGGCACATAACTGAAAAAAAAAATAGTTTCTGCATCATCTGCCCAGAGGTTATTCTGGGCAGTATATCTTTACAAAGAGAAGACCATTCACTCTTCCCCCCCCACCCCCCACATTATGGAAAATTAAACTTGATGCGGCTAAATTACACACGTGTTTTGTGTTTGCAGACAACCTGCCAAGGAAAACAAATCATGTAATTATTAAGACAGTTAATAGTCACATCCTTCTCAATTGTGCTGCCAGGGACTCATTAGAGAGAGAAAAACCAGTCCAGATCCAGGACAACTCAAAGAATCGGCAGACTTCAGGATATCTTTTATCTCAGAAGATCCTTCTTTTATCAATGCACAAGTGTGGTAGTTGTTTATGGAGCAGAGTTTGTATGCTTCTTTTGTCTGTTTCTGGTGATATATGATCCTATTTCCTTCTTATCGTTTTCCTGAAGAGAATTTTTAGACAAGTGTTATGACTTTTGTCCTCTCTGCATATATGCCTGCTTCATTTTTATATTATGAGAGTTCATCCAACTTTCACAGCTGGAACAGTCAAAGTTTTATTGCATCAGAATGAAGAACTATTGAACTACTTCAAATGATAAATTTGATGATATTTCTTGAGTAGAATTTTTTTTTATTGTTTTGTGATTAGTTCATTTAAGCCACTCAGCCACTCAGAGTCACCTGATCTGTGAGATAGGCAACAAATAAATCATTTATATATGTATTATATATATACTGTATATATATATGTATTATATATATATATATATATATATATATATATATATATATATATATGTGTGTGTGTGTGTGTGTGTGTGTGTGTGTGTGTGTGTGTGTGTGTGTGTGTGTGTGTGTGTGTGTGTGTGTGTGTATAATATTATATATAATATAATATAATGTTGTGAATCAAAATAAACATGTCCTGTGGTATCATTAAAATAATAGTACTATAACAATTTAGCAAACTAATAAATGATCAAACTTCAAGATATACTGTCTAAAGAAAGCCAGTATAACTAGCTGGTTTTAAGACGTTTGTAGGTTGGTTTTACAGTGCAAAAGATATTTTAAACTGAAAAACATTCTGTTTTAAAATTATTAAGTAAGCTATGATATATGAAGCTATGTTTCAAATATGCAGGAAGAAGAAGTATACTACTGTAAAATAACAATAGAATGCAGGCAAGCAAAAAAATTATATATACCATTAACACCTTTTATAAATTAATTTCTGTGCAGTCCATAGAACTTGGAAACAGGAAATCCTAGAGGAATATGAAAAACTCTAATTTGGGTCTCTGCAGGTCATAACAAGTTGAGTCTAATCTTGTGTAAGATAATGAAGCTTCTGTCTTTGTTTATATGGGCCAATAAACAGCCAGGCATGGTTTGCCTGTGTTAGAAGTAATTCAAAGTTGGATATTTATTGAATAGAAATATGCCAGGGTGTTACGCTTTACATCTATAAATAGTCTATAGATAGTCACATTTTAATTGCTTTTCTTAAACAGTACCCCTGCCAGTTAAAATAAATTGCATGTTGAATGGCCACTGTTGAGAGATATTAAAGAATATTTATCAGCATGATTACAGCAGTTGCTTTATAAAAAGCAATGTTGGGATGTTATAGTCCAGAACTCATGAAACCAGTGGAGTCTAGGCTCACTGAATGTTAGATAAAAAGAGGGGAAAAGGAAAAGAATGTGTGTGTTTTATCAACTAAAATAATAATTATATTAATATTACTGAAAAATGAAAATCACATGATGGAACAACTATTTTTAGTAGCCAAACCAGTGCCCCAAAATAATTATGAATTATTCACATTCTCAAGGCCTTTTATAAGCTGTATGCTATAAAAAAGAAGAGGTGAAAAAGAGAAATGATTTGCAATGATGGCAAAAGTCAGAAATTATTCATTTCAAATTAAGTGAATAAGAAGAAATGCAGACATGTCTGCATTACACTCTACTAGGTTGATAAGTAGGTTTCATCTAGTAAAAGTTAATTTACTATGCTGCTGTATTACAGCAACAAATAAGTGATTGCCATTCCATTTTTGAACAGATACAATGGAATAGTTATCTGAATACAAGTCTATGTAAAATGGATGGCTTTACACAAAAATATGTTTTATATTAATAGAGTTTAACTATAGAAGGTGTGCCCTGTAATAATTTAATACCACAATACCTTTACCTGCTTCTAAGAGGGGAAAGTAAATTAAAATGATGTGGTGAAAAGGTTGTCAGATACTATTTTCTTCTTTACTAGGATCTTTAGATACAACCTGAAATCCATATAACACCTTGTCCTTTCTAATCAAATTAAATTTTCAATAACCTCCTAGATTTCACAGGCTTTGTAGCTTTAAGTTAGTTTTGCTTTTTCATATTTTATTTAGTATCAAGAGTAATTAAGAGTGCTGGAGAATTCACTATTTGGAGACATTTGGATGGTCCTAATAATGTAGATCTGAGTATTTTCTTAATAAGCTTAAGTTATATACAGTACATTGTCAATATCGACTTCTAGGCAATAAACAGGAATTAAAATGAATATGCAGATAATAAAAATGGAAGTATTGCTATTATGAGTAAAGTTTCAATATGTAAATTGCATATAACTATTTCAGTGTATGTCTGCTGCTTAAATGAGAACATTGAAAAATTTGTTTATTCATTTTTCTATCATATACTTTTAAATGTCTTAGAATTAAATATAATTTTCCTCAAATGTTTGTCTTAAATGTAAGACAAGTTACTAAATGCATTTTATTAAATATAAAACAAATGTTAGTTATTTAGATAAATAAGGGTTTACAAAGATACATGAATTCCCATTAAGTTATTTTTGGAAGATAAATTATCTTTTATTGTTTCTAATTTTAGCTTGGTTTGATTTTTCATTGTAATCAACTTGGTTTATTTATTTATATAATGGTAAATATGTTTGGGTAGCTTTATGTTTAGCTATTTCTGCTACAATGTCAGACCCAATATAATGGGAATGGTTACTGCATAAAGGCTTTGTAAAGATAGATGATATAGATTAAATATATTTATGTTGGTTTCAATTTAAGAAGTGGGGCATATTATTTTTGGATTAAGTAATAGCCGGTGAAAGTAGATTATTTTTGCCCATTGGAGAGTATTAGTGGTGTATCATTCTCAGAAACAACAAACTAATTCCACTTTCTTTCTGTCGATCAATATCATCGATATTCTGCAATATGGCCAGATGGTGTATGCTTTCAGAAACAGCAATGTTTACTGATTTGGGAATATTTATAATGGAAGCCAAATGTGCACCTCAATGATAAGAAAACAGAATATTATTATCTGTTTGGAAAGAATTTAATGCAGGACTTCGTTAATGCTAAAGATCCTTAGTATCTTTCTCTATTTTATACTCATGAAGTTCTGCACAGAATCAATATTTCATTTTTCAGATTTCTGGATTTAATAATAATAATGAGGGTAAATAGCAATGATAATAATAACAGTAACTAGAATGACTTGGTAGCAATTATTAACTATCTAATATTAGGCTCTGCTTAATATGATTGTTTTATTATTATAACTTGACCAACCCAGTTTTCAAAGTGTAAGGATAGACACTAATCTAAACATAACTATAGTTTCCAAAACTTGTCCCTCCTTTGGTTTATACTCACATTAGGAAATAAATACTTAATATATCTATGCTAATAGTCTATTTTAAGACTGTTTTTGAAGTGGGAACTTAAAATATGAATCCTTCAGTTCAAATTATGGTCATAAGGTAATAGATGAATTCAAGTCTGTTCTCTTTGATATATTTGGAGCTCGCTTTCCATATTTTTTTAAAAAAATAATACTTTACTTATTCATTGAATCTCCTTTATGTATGCCATATAGATACATACATACATACATACATACATACATACATGTATATATGTGTGTGTGTGTGTGTGTATGTACGTGTGTGTGTGTATGTACGTATGTACATACATACATACATACATGTATATATATGTGTGTGTGTGTGTGTGTGTATCCACAAAAACTTTAAAATTAAGGCTTTAAAATAAAGATAGGGTTAGGGTTAGGGTTGAGATTAGGATGGTGTTATTGAAGTGTTATTAGGAACATGCTTCCCAATGTTTCATTCAAGAGAACTACATAAACAAAGTGAACATCTTAACCAAGCATATAGTGCATTCTAAGGAATACTTTATATATTTATTGTTGGATAAACTTAATGAAAACATTTAATGTAAGACATGACTTTATTGGCCCTGTAACTGGCACAGCTTGGATGTTTCTAGGAGATGATATTGCAATTTCTCTGCAATTCTCAGGGTTATTGTTTTCTTTATTATCAAAAAATACACACACCTCAGAGTAATATTCCAAATATTGACAGAAATAGGATGAACAACAATATTAGTCTTTAATTTTCCACAAATCACATAGACTTTATATGAAAGAATAGCAATCACACTTAGACTTATATGCCACTTCACAGTGCTTTACAATCCTCTCTAAGCAGTTTACAGAATCAGCATATTGCTCCCAACAATGTGGGTCCTCATTTTACCAACCTCAGAAGGATGGAAGACTGAGTCAACCTTGAGCCTGGTGAGATTCAAACTGCCAAATTGAAGATAGCCAGCAGTCAGCAGAAATATCCTGCAGTATTTCATTCTAATCACTGCACCACCAGCAGCCTATTTTTGCTGCTAAATATATATTTTCCTTTTGGGGGAATATAATATATAGATAACTAGTTTCAAGCAATGAAATGTTAAAGAAATAAAGACATAAGTATGCATCCATAGCCTAGAAACAGCTCTTTTTAAATAGTTGTATCTGTACAATATACTTCTAACAGTGTCATAAGGCTTTATTTCTAAACGGTTAAGCCTTAAATAACATATTATCACAATTATTACTTCATTCATCTGGTCCCTCATCTGTTTTCCAGATATTATAGTTTTTGCTTTCTATTTTCAGTTCTACATCTTGTCACTATCATTCAAGTCTCGTTCTTGTTTTCTTTCCATCAGACCTTGAATCTATATTTTATTGCCAACTCTCTTCACTATCCATTTCTAAGTTAATTAATTTTTGTTTTCCCCTTGATAAACAGTTTTTGCACTTCCTAGGCTTTGTTAGCTGAATCTTACATCTTGACATACCATATTTTTTTGTGTTATATAGTTAAAGAAAAATAACAATTTATATGAATACACAAAAGAAGACAGAACTAAGTACTTGCAATTGCATTTTTCCCCTCTTGATCAAACAAACTAGAGAATGTTGGAAAAAAATCTTATTTTCAGAAAACCACTTGTTTCATTATTTGGGAACAAAAGGATAAGGATAAAGATAAGGATAGGGGATAGGGGAGAGAGGAATGGAAATGGAGGAGAAGGAAGGAAGGAAGGAAGTCAAGATTACAGTTTAGAGCAGGCCTGTTAAACTGGCAGCCTGTGGGTGGATATTTTGCAAAGGCAAAAAATGTTGACATACATAATGATCTGATCAACGTGATAGAGTTTGATACCTGTGGTTTACAATGTTTGGCCCACATTATGTTTATCAACATTTAGTGTGTATGTTGAAAATTGTATACCATATTTTTCAGAGTATAAAATGCACATTTTCCCCCTAAAAGGGGGTTAAAATTTAGGTGCATCTTATACACTGATGTAGCCCTGCTCACCACTGGTCCCCACCCTTTGGCCTCTGTCTCGCAGCAGTTACCTCCTTGCAAGCAAACAGCAAGAAAAAAGAGTTCCTTTCAGCTTCAGGACAGCCTAATTAGCACAAGTTGGTTGGATCGGCTTCCTGACTCTCAGCTGATTTGCTCTCAGCTGTTTTGCACAGAGCTTTGTTGCTTGCTGCAAAGAGGTAAATTACTGGAGCAGATTTTTTTTTTCTATGTGCTAATCATGCTATGCTGAAAACAAAAATGAAAGTAAAGCAGGCTGTTTGCTGTTTGTTGCAACAGGGCAAAATTGCTCAGTGGCAGAGGAGATTTCTTTTTCTTCTTTTTTTCACCAATAAAGGTAGGTGCAAATAATGGGAAATTTAGGGCAAAAGAGGAGCATTCAAGATTTTAAAACATAAGGAAAAATGGAGAATGAAAAAGGCAAAAATAAAAATGAGAAGGAGAAGGAGAAAAAGAAATGAAAGAGAAAGATGTTATACATATTTAGAATTGAAATATGAATAGTATTAAGAAATAAATGGGAAATCATGATTGTAAAAATGAAATGAATAATAATTGGAATATTTGTCTTTGTATTTTTGAAATCTAGACAATAATACGTTTTTATTCTTTTTAGAAATATGAATAAGTAAAACTGTAACAATTGAAATACCTTTAATGGTACAGTATATGGTGGTGAAAGTAAAAAGGATTAAGTTGTAGCTTGGATAACAGCTAGAACATTTTTAAATTTAATTAAAATTTAAACATTTTTAAATTTAATTAATTAGGTAAATTATAACGATTGAAATATTTTTAATTATATATTGTGATGGAAGTAGAAATGATTGAGTTGTGATTTGGAGGATTATATGAGCAAAACTCAGCCTCAGATAGCTCAACCGGCTGAATAGCCTCTAATTAACATCTAGCTGTCTGCAATTGCACCAGTTCGAAGCTCGAGGTTGACTCAGCCTTCCATCCTTTCTAAGGTAGGTAAATTGAGGACCCAGTGACTTTGTATAAAGTCACTGGCTGACTTTGTATAAAAAGTCTGACTTTGTATAAAAAATATACAAAAGTATGAAGGCTATTGCTTAACACCTTGTAAGCTGTCCTGAGTCTCCGGAGAAGAGCGGCATATAAATCTAATTTTTTTTAAAAAAATATTTGGGTTATTGGGAGAGTTTAAGATGTGAAAATGAGTAACATAAGGGGAAAGCTTTATTTAACTAGGGAATTGTAATAATTGAGATATTATTAATTGTATATTGTGTTGAAAGCAGAAATGGTTAAGTTGTGGTTTGGAAGAATATATGGGGAAAATTATTTGATTTATTATTATTGGTAAATATAATTAATTGATTTGTAAGAAATTGGATTGCATGGAAGTAATTGGAATAATTGGAATAATTGGGGCATTTTTCATCAGGTCCGCCTGATTCGCCAGTTGCGTCCTTTTCTGGATCGGGACTTGTTAAGTATGGTAACTCATGCTCTCGTTACTTCCCGCCTGGACTACTGCAATGCTCTCTACATGGAGCTCCCCTTGAAGAGCACCTGGAGGCTCCAGCTGGTCCAGAATGTGACCGCACAGGTGGTTATGGGAGCGACGTGGCCCTCCCTTGTGACCACCCTCCTGTGCGAGCTGCACTGGCTCCCAGTGGTCTTCCGGGTGCACTTCAAGGTTTTGGTTACCACCTTTAGAGTGCTCCATGGCATCGAACCGGGGTATCTACAAGACCGCCTTCTGCCACCAATACCCTCCCCAACCAGTATGCTCCCATAGAGAGGGGCTTCTCAGGGTGCCATCAGCCAAACAGTGTTGACTGGTGGCCCCCAGGGAGAGAGCCTTCTCTGTGGGAGCATCTACCATCTGGAACGAGCTCCTACCATCTGGAACGAGAGATACAGAGGATCCTGGATCTGCACACTTTTCATCGTGTTCTCAAAACATTTTTATTCCAGCAGGCTGACCTGGCCTAACTCTCCCTTTTAAATTTTTTAAATTGTTTTTAATCTGTTTTATAAACTGGGTGTTTTTTAAATTTGTTTTTGGGCCAGAACATTTAATAATTTTAATGGGTTTTTAATGTTTGTATTGTCTGTATTTTATCTTGGCTGTTCACTGCCCTGAGTCCTTCAGGAGTAGGGCGGTATATAAATTTGATAAATAAATAAATAAATAAATAAATAAATAAATAAATAAATAAATAAATAAATAAATTCATGTTCATATTGATAATATACAAAAAATAGTTATAAAAGTTATATAGATATATAACTAATTGATTTATATTAAAATGTTGAATTTGTATTAAACAATTGTAATATTACCTAATTAACCAATGTGAGGCTAGATATAAAAATAGATGACAATGGGAAGGGGTATAGAATAGAAATGAAAAATTGAATTTGATTAAGATTAGAGATGAGGATGAAGGGTAATATTGGTTTTTTAAAAAAAATAGGTGAGGAATAAATATGGCAAAAAGTAAACATAGAAATTGTAAATTTAATTGAAATGACTAAACACTGTTTAAATTTATGAACCAGCCAAATACTCTGTTCAAAGAAAATACATTGTATGTTTGTATGCGTGTTTGTCTAAAAAAAACTTTTTATAAAAAACAAAAGAAAAAAAAGTAGGTGTGTCTTATATTCCGGTGTGTCTTATACTCCAAAGAATATGGTAATAATGTAAGATGCAAAAACATAAATCAAAACAAGAAACATTATAAAATTTATAACTGCTATTACTACCAAACTATGCCTATGTGTCAACTGACCTTGAAATATAACAATGATAACAGTAATCTTGTAATTTGACTTGATTTTATTTGACACAGTAAAATGTGTTCACATTATTTTATTCAAGCTTTTACTAGGCTTCTTTATTTGGAGTTTTCAGAGCTAGCTTGGTATAGTGATTAAAAGTATTGGACAAGAGATCAAGATATCATGGGTTCTATAGTTATCTTAAGGAACAAGCACAGCAAAACCAGTCTCTATTGGTCCATGTGGCACCACTTCTGAAAAATGTTTTGAAGAAAATTGCATAGGCTAACTCATGTAAACCCCAGGAGTGAAGCTTCACTTACACATATTTCTATGTTGCAATCTTCAGTTGAATTAAAATTGGCAAGTGTAGGATTGCCAGTGTTGTTATTGCAATACTCATAATTAAGAAACAAACTAGAATATAAGGAATGATAATTAGATTTTTATTGGCATTCCCTAATTTCTTATATATTAAACTATATAATGAATTGATACCAAATAGATAGTGAACATCTCATGTAAAGTGCAATAAAGAGGAATGGCAATGTACATTTCTTTTTTGAAAAAAAGTCAGAAATATGGTCAGCAATTTGATGGTATAGAACATGGAATCTTTAGAATTTTAAGATGTGGCTTAAAATTATATGTAATTTTAAGCAGTAATATATAAGTGGATTTTTCTTTTCTTTTTTTTTTTTCCTTTTCATTATTTCCCATTCACTTGCATAATCCCAGTGCTCTTATTTGGTAGAAATAAAGAGTCATGGACAGAGAATAATAGGAGAAGAAATTTTAGATGTCACTGATAACTTACTTAAGAATACTTCAGAAATAAAGTAGTTACTTTTTAGAGTATATTATCAGCACTTACTGATAACTTTTTTCTAAACTTCCACTGAATATCCTTACTAATTTAATTATTGTACATCTTGTTCAGAGAGGTGGAGAAAAACAAAAATAGCACAGAATCAATTGAGGCTATTTCTCTTTCAGTAGCAAATCTCATGTCAGATTCCCCTACTATATCTACATTACCCTACTATATCTAAACTCTTCAAAGATTATAGAGAAATGGTGCACCTTTGAACAACACTTCTCATCTATTTCAAGAACCAGGTAATATATGAAAGGAGAGCTTTAATTAAGTTCTTTGTATGCATTGTGGACTATGTGGTTATATATGTACTTTCTAGTGCTTACAGCTTTAATTTGCTGTACAACCTTAACAGCTGTGTATGGTCTTTGAAGCATTACAGAGTCACCAGACTTCTTTAATAACAACATCAATTTAAACATGTATTAATACCATTAAGAAATAAATAACATTCTACTAGACCCCTGAGAGATCTTTGAGCTGAGCATATATACAGACTACAATAAATAGTGCTATAATCTTAAAGCTATCTATGTACATTATCTCCTTTATTCTTTCAGGCAGTATCTTCTTGTTTTGCATTTTTACTGCATGTTCAGGTTTTAATTGTTTGCTTTCCTATTTAGACAAGCTAGATTTGTCTCCTCCTATGAGCAAAGAATCAAGGATGACTGAAGACATCAACAAGGAAGAGGAAAGATGACTAGTGTGAAGAATGAAGGACCAGTGAGTAGACTGGACCTTTGTAATCTCTATGGAAAAGGGACAGAGTGGGAAATCATCCAAAAGCAATATGAATGGCAGCTCGTCATCATGAGACCAAAATAACAGTCCTGCAGGCTTCAGCATCAGGAGAATAGGGAGATGACATCTTTGCTTTCAGCAAATTTAACTGGCTTTAATACTAAGCCAGCTAAATTTACTTTCTAATCGTATTCAGATATGTTCAATTTAGCTAAAATGATATACAATTATCAAAAAGAAGAAAGGAGCTTGATTTAAGAAAGTTTTAAATAGATTGGGAATCCTTTGGAATGTGCTTAATTTTGTTGTAATATTAATTAAATAATATACCAGTGAGATGTTACTAAAATGAAACTAAACCAATATTACAAGCTGAGACTTGATGAGGATTGCAAATGGACACTAAGGGTTAGAACTGAAAGACCAGAACTGAAAGACATTTTTGCAAAAAGTCAAAATGCGTAAACCAGATTTTTCTTATGTTCTTAAGGTTTTTTTTAAAAGCCTGAGATATTAATAACTAATCTTTCAAAAGACAACAAAATTGATATTACCAAAATGGGAATACAAAAGACAAATCAGGAAAAGGATCTTGTCATAGAACAGCTGCAATAAGAAATTCTGAATAATGCTTGTTATAAGATTTATAAATCTTTCTAAAGCATGCTTGTGAAATCTTTGAAGATTCTTCTTGAATACCAAAGTCTGATGAAAAATGCAATCCTGCAATGACATTGGAATGATAAGATAAAGATTGGGAAGAGCAAAGAGAAGGAATAAATTGATTATCCAATCAGGGAAAAATTATTTGTTTGATATTTCCAGCAACTCCTAATGGACTTTTTGCTGAACAATGTCTGAAAAGATGACAATTTTTGGATTGCACATATATTAAAGGAAGCTTGTAGGAAGAAGAGAGGTTTTTTTATTTGTAATTTTAAAAGAGAATGAAAAGTTACTACATTAATTTATGTTTGCTGCAATGATGGTTGGAAGCTACTTACTATTTATTTTGTTTCATTTTTTTCATTTTCTTTTCTCTACTTTTTCTTTTCCTACACCTTCTCAACATTTTTTTACTTTTATTATTCCTTCTAGTTTAATTTATATTAGTTTTTATTATTTACTAAACACTTCAATACAATATTTTTTAAAAAATGATTTTCCTCCTTCCTGTACCTTTTCTTCACTTTTTCTTTTTAATTCCCTAATATATTATAATTATTCTAAACATGCACAGATCAGTTGTGTTATTTTATACTTATTTCCTATGTAAATAAACAATCTTACATGCTTAGGTGTATATTCATCACTCTGCTACTTTTAGGGTAAACAAGATTATGCAAAGTTCAGGAGAAAGGAAACTATAAAATAAAATTATGTAATTAAAAAATAGAAAATATGTCTAAATCTAGCTTTCATCAACACCATTCAATGCACTTCTCTCCTTGAAAATCATCTTTGTTAAAGTCAGGTTTGTACATCAATTCATACATAACCTTTGTTTTTAAATTTTTTCACCTGTTTATTTCTGAAGGTCTCTATCTAATGTATAGCTACAACCACAGTATTCTTCATCTTCTTGTTTCTTCTCCACTTGATTCCAATTCATTCTCTCTACTGTATATGACTAGATTATGGCTGTCAAATTCACGGCCTGTGGGCCAGATGCATCATGCATTGGCCATACCTATGCACAGTTTAGCGAAGGGGGGCAAGCCCCTATACATCACATGATGCTGCCACAATGCTGCACGTTTGACACCACTGGACTAGATCACTTTAATGTATTTCTTTTGAACTGGTAACTCATGTACATTCATTCATTTCACACAGACATTCTTGATCCCCATATTGCCTTATTTTTCCATATACATTTTTTTGGGGAACATGTTTCCACTTTACACAACTTTTGCTGCTTCTATTTTATGTCATTAAAACAACAAAATGACAAGGCACCACCAAAGGCTGCCTCTAGAAATGCTCTCTAATGGTTTTATTAAATTTGTTATTATTATCTGCGACTCACTATGGATTTCATACTCACAAAACCATCTACTAAAAATTAAGCAATGCTTTTTAAGGAATAACTTTCTGTGATCTCCCCCACACTTTATAAATGCGGAGGAGATTCTAACAAAGGAAGAAGCAGTTTCTTCTTCCTGTGTTAGAATGGAGCCGTGCATTACTAAAAAAAAACCAAATGGAGGAAGTGGAGAAGGAGAGGTAAATAGGTGGGAATTTTAAACAGGTTAAGGAATAGGAGAAATAAAACTCCTCTGCCTTCAATTTTCCTAACCAACATATGCTCACTTGCTAATAAGATGGATGAAATACTCCTTTTAAACAGATACAATTATGATTTTTACAATTCAGCAGCCCTATGCTTCTCTGAAACCTGGTTAAATGAATCAATTGAAGATAGCAGTCTACATATCCCAGGGTTTCAGATTCAATGATCAGACGGAATTGCAGAAACATCTGGTAAAAAGAAGGGAGGAGGCTTATGCTAATTTATCAACAACAGCTGGTCTCAAGATATAACTATAATATATGAATTCTGTGATGAAATTAAAGACATTAATTATCAACTGCAAACCATACTATTTGCCTCATGAATTTTCCTCATTTCTTCTAATTGCTGTTTATGTTCTATCACAAGCATGTATAAACAACGCATTACAGATTCTAGCTGACCAAATTATGGTGAATTTGGTGAATCGGGCTATTTGGCAAATAGCCCGATTCACTGGCCATTATTTTGGGAGATCTAAACAAGGCAAACTTAAGGAAAGAGCTACCAAAATACTTTCAGCACGTCAATTGTCCCACTAGAGACAAGAATACTTTAGACCATTGCTACACAACACTAAAAGATGCTTATAGGTCTTTACCAGAGTTGTAGGACACTGATCATTGCATGATTCACCTTGTACCTGCTTATAGGCAAAGAATTAAGACCACAAAGACAACAATTAAATCAGTGAAGACTTGGACTGAGGAGGCAAAGTTAAAGTTACAGGCTTGCTTAGACTGCAGCGATTGGAATATTTTTGAAGATACTTCTGCAGACCTGGATGAACTCACAGATCAATTTCTGTGAGGACCTATGTGTACCAACCAGGTACTTGTGAATATACAGTAACAACAAACCTTGTTTCCCAGCTAAACTTAAGCAGCTACGTCATATGAAAAGGTGATAAAATGCTGTACAATCAGACCAGAAATATATTAATAAGGGAGAAGCAAAAGGGAGCTACTCTTTTTGAAAAGCTAAAGAATTAGTTCTCAACAAATGAACCAGCAAACATGTGGAAAACTCTTTAAAATATCACAGGCTATGACAAACCTCCTTCCCAGACTGAAGGAGATCAACAACTGGCAGATGACCTGAACATGTTTTACTGCAGGTTTGAAAGGAAATCACAGCCACCTATCTTCACAACCCCCATCTCAGACACACCAACAACAGCCAAGCCTCCTACAACTGACCCCATCCCATTGGGTTCACAACTCCTAGTGATCACAGAAAAGGAAGTGCAAGACCTATTTCACAGACAAAAGCCAGGAAAAGCTCCAGACCCAGACAAGATAACTCCATCTTGCTTAAAAGTCTGTGCTGACCAATTGGCCCCCATCTTCACCCATATCTTCAATAAATCACTAGAGATGTGCTATGTTCCTTCTTGCTTCAAATACTCTACTATCATCCCAGTGCCGAAGAAGCCCACCATCATGGAACTGAATGACTACAGACCAGTTACAGATGTTAATCTGTAGTCATGAAAACCTTTGAAAGGCTAGTGCTGTCCCACTTGAAAACCATGATGGATCCGCTGTTAGACCCCTTGCAATTTGCATACCAAGCAAATAAATCAACAGATGATGCTGTTAATATGGCTCTGCTCTACATCCTACAACATCTTGAATCTCCAAAGACCTACGCAAGAATCCTCTTTGTAGACTTTAGTTCAATATTCAATACCATTATTCTAGACACTCTGCTAACTAAGCTAAACCAGCTACATGTACCTGAACACACTTGAAAGTGGATCATAAGCTTCCTAATAAACAGGAAGCAGCAGGTGAAGCTAAGCAGAATCCATCAGATAACTATACAACTAGCACAGGTGTCCCCCGAGGCTGTGTACTCTCCCCACTTCTTTCTGTATACCAATGACTACATCTCTAAGGATCCTTCTGTTAAACTACTGAAGTGATTGGTCTCATTCAAGACAATGATGAATCCACATACAGATGGGAGGTTGAACAACTAGCCTTGTGGTGCGACCGGAACAATCTGGAAATGAACACACTCAAAACCATAGAAATGGTGGCAGACTTTAGGAGAAACCCTTCCATATTTTCACCTCTTACAATACTAAATAATACAGTATCAACAGTAGAGATCTTCAAACTTCAAGGTTCTACCATATTGCAAGATCTAAATGGACAGCTAATTTCAAAAACATCATCAAAAAAGCACAACAAATATTCCAGCATAACAAAGAATTTTCCTTCTGCGCCAACTCAGAAAGTTCAAACTGTCCAAGGAGCTACTGATACAGTTCTACAGAGGAAATATTGAGTCTGTCATCTGCACCTCTATAACTGTTTGGTTTGGTTCTGCAATCCAACAAGACAGACACAGACTTCAGATGATAATTAGTACTGCAGAAAAAAACAATTGCTACCAACCTGCCTTCCATTGAGGACTTGTACACTGCATGAGTCAAAAAGGGGGCTGTGAAAATATTTACAGATCCCCTCAACATCCTGGATATGAACTGTTTAAACTCCTACCCTCAAAATGATGCTATAGAGCACTGCACACCAAGACAACTAGACACAAGAACAGTTTTTTTCTGAACACCATTACTCTGCTAAACAAATAATTCTCTCAACACTGTCAAACTATGTCCTAAATCTGCACTACTATTAATTGTCTCATTGTTCCCATCAGCCATCTCCTTCCACTTATGATTGTATGACTGTAACTTTGTTGCTTGTATCCTTAAGATTTATATTAATATTGATTGTTTCCTCATTGCTTATGACTATGACTATCATTAAGTGTTGTACCTTATGATTCTTGATGAACATATCTTTTCTTTTAAGTACACTGAGACCACATGCACCAAGACAAATTCCTTGTGTGTCCAATCACACTTGGCCAATAAAAAATTCTATTCTATTCTAACATGCTTTAACATTATATTTACAAAAAGGATGAGCTGCAGTGATTCATCTGCCATTTTGCCAATTTTGATTCACTTACCCATCCTATAAAGGTAAAGGTTTCCTTTGTACATATGTGCTAGTCATTCCTGACTCTAGGGGGCGATTCTCATCTCTGTTTCAAAGCCGAAGAGCCAGTGCTGTCCAAAGACATCTCCGTGATCATGTGGCCCGAATGACTAAATGGCAAAGGCACACAGAATGCTGTTACCTTCCCACCAAAGGTGGTTGCTATTTTTCTACTAGCATTTTTTTATGTGCTTTCTAACTGCTAGGTTGGCAGAAGCTGGGACAAGTTATGGGAGCTCACCCCGTTACACAGCACTAGGGATTCGAACCGCTGAACTGCCAACCTTTTGATTGACAAGCTCAGCATCTTAGCCACTAACCCTAACCCTAACCACATCATATAGATGCTGCTATAATTGACTGATTTGCAACTGGCTGCATTAGTGATTGCATTTTTACATAATTACCTTTGGTTTGAAAGATTCATTTTGAAATGTTTAGTTGTCATGTAGATAAATAATACAATATAGATAACATCCACTGCAAATACTTAGCTAACAATATGATATCATCTAGATGTGAAAGCAGATGCACATTCACTTTCAAATAAACATACCCTAATATTAGCAGCAGCATTCCTTATACACTTATCTATGAATACATTCTACAACCAAGAAGAGAGAGCTGTCTCTTCACCTTACTTCCTCTTCTATTTTCTGTTCATTGTTACAACCATTCACTAAACATTCCTCTATTCTTATGCATTGGTATTGTCTTTCATTTACTGTGTACTGTAGTTCCATATAAATCTTTTGTCTCTTCCAAGCAACATCCAGAACCTTTGTCTTTATATCTACTTTCCATCAATTCTTCTTGGAACTTAACCTCTCAAATGATAATTTTTCATATACCATCCTTTTTTCTCCAGCAAGCTTTCAGCACTTCTTTTCCATATTTTTTTTTCCTACAAACCACAACCAAGGATTTGGTTTTTTCTCATTTTCATACCTTGGCATTATTCTTATGTTCTCAACTAATGATAATATTTATTATAGTTTTTTTGAAATATATATATATTGATTCATCCTGTGTGTGTCTGTGTGTGTGTGTGTACAATAAACTTTTACATAAGTCATGCATTTTTTCTAAAAATATAAGCCATCAATAACCATTATCATTCATTCTTACAGTAGTTCTTCAGATAGCACATCTTTTTAAAAACTTTTCTCTTTCATTCCACCTCATACATTCATGCCATAGATGAGAAGAAACTGACAATAATGACGATGATTAATCCTGGATCATATTCATTCAGAACTTTGCACATTCTTTTCTCAAAAAATATTCCTGTCCTAATTGTAAGGCTAGTGTCATATTGGAATGAAATACTGGTGGTGAGATTCATTTCATTACATGTGTTCATTTAAAAGCTGAATAACTATCTATTGAATGCTTATTTTTAAATTGCTTTAAGAGGACATTACATCTGATGGCCTATATGGTTCTTTGCAACTCTATAATTCTTCAGTTGATGTAGTTACAATATCCTGTTGTTTGTAGAGAGTTTGTATTTATTCGGCATAATCTGGAAAGGGGGAAAACAGAAACATTACTTCTACCATCTGGTTTCCATTTAGTTCTTGATCTAATTTAAAGCTTAGCAGGAAGAAGAAAAGACTGTATAACTTGCTGAAGCAAAACAGAGATGCAAAATGAATGTAGAGGAGAATACAAATTTGAATGAAAATACTGCATTGCATATACAGAATCAATATCAAAACTATTCCTTGAATTATTTACTATTGCCAAAGAGAAAGCAGCATTTCTATGCAGTATGATTTGGATTGGAACATAATTTTGGCTGGCACTTTAGTGAACTGGGTCAAGAATGTTATACTTGAAAGTTATTGGATATCTTGTAATAATTGAGCTGTCAGCCAATTCTATTCATGCATATGTTGGTCTTTTTGTTTTTAATGAATAAATGCAAACTAACAAGGGTTTTAAAGTTTGTTATCTTTCCATTCAAGACTTTAGAACAGACATTGCCAATTTACAGCAAAGAAAATTGCAAATTCATCTTTGATGTACTTTTGAAATATGATTCTTCTGACATGGAATCCTCACCTACTGTTTATTCAATTCAGGGTTCTAAGAACTTTCTATCTCTGTAACAAACCCTGTAGAATTTTTAGGCTTTTACAATTCAACTACTTTAACTAATCAAGCCATCCCTACTTTATGATTTATTTTATTTGTTTTCTAGTGACAAGAGTATAACATCTAGTATCAAACTGTCCATGAATCTACTAAGCCATCACTATTTGATACTTTTTTTTTTCATTTCAAAAATTCAGACTGTTGCTGGTATTAAACGAATTCTGTTATTATTATTTCTTGAAACAAACCTAGCAAACAGTAAGTTTCATTCAACAGAGGTATTAATAATAAATGTTCTGCCAATACTATATTAGTGTTTGAGATGTTAAAACAAACAGGAAGTAATCACTTAGAAGCATCAAAGGAATCATGAGAGATCACAAACAGAAATGTTTCTATTTCCTCTTCATTCAATCTATACAAAGTGACATATGGTCTAGAAAAATGTTGTATAAGACTTAAAAAGGCACAATTTCATTTACAAAAGAGCTATTCATGCATATGCATATGCATATACATACACAGACACACACAGAGAAAGAGAGTTCTGAACTGTAAATGACCAGAATGCAAGATAAAGGAATCTTCCCATCTAGTCTCTGACATTTGTTACTTTTCATTTCAAAATTGTATATTATTTATTTTTTTTCAATTCTTTGAACACTGCATAAACAATCTTAATGAATACCTGCATTCCATATTTTCTTTATCGTGAAAATTGTGAATACCTAAGATGGTTATATACAGCAAATTTAGATTTTGTTTCCTAAAAATATTCATTGTGTTTACTATAGATCCGATCCTCAAATCTGAAAGTAGGGGAGTTAATTATTTAAGGGTGTTAATCTTCAGATCTGTAGTCAGGAATTAGTTAATTAATAGTCACTGATATGTCACACAAATGCTATGAAGCATAATAAACATAATAAACTAAGGAAGGAAGTACTATAATGTAAAATAGTAGTACTTATAATTAAAGTGAGAGACATTTTGAAAAGAGTTATTCATTTAATGAAAAATTACATTATATGTAGGAGTATGTAGGAGTATCAAAAACTTTCCAGTATTTATTTCAAAGTTAATGTCTTCTCTGAAAGATGATGATGATATTGATGATGATGATTTATGCAATAACTTGGCATTACAGCTGTAGGTTTAAGCTGGCATTAACCATTATCCACATCAAATTCTTGCCAAGAATCTAGGATGTTGTAATGTAACAGCATAGTATATGTACCAAACCAAGTAGTGTGACCTTTTATAATTGACAAATGGAAATTTTGTCAATGTGCAGATTTTCTAAGTGCTGGTGTGGCAAATAATTACTGGGACTGATAATTACTGGGACCACCAGGATCAGTTTATGTCATAATCTTTGAATTTCCATTTTCAGATCTTGATATTTGGTAATCTTCTCCATCTCTTTAATTTTCTTAAATTTGTTTGAAGAAGAGAAAAAATATTACCATTATGCACTGAGACTTTATACTGAGAATAGTATAAAATCTATTATCAATATTATTTAATAATAGCAAATCGATTAAAAGAGTTATTATTTCTGATTAATTTCCAGTGTACTAGTTGTCAACCCTGAAGCGAACCTGGCTGAGGCCATCTTTATGACTTCAGGGTTGCCACTGAATGGGAGGGGGAGGAAAATAGATAGGTGGGGGTTTGTAGCCAAAACAGAAAATTGTCCTGTGGGAACCAAGGACATTTCAACAGGTGGCTGTTATCAGGAGGAGGAGGAGTTTAACCAAGCAAGCAGCCAGCACCTCTATTAAACAATGTGAGGGATGACTTGTCAGAAAGGGTGACCTTTCACTTTTAACCATGGGTTCCCGTGGATGAAAACCACAGGAACCCTCAGAGTCGGTTTTCACCAGTTGTGCCAATATGATGTATCCAATAAATTGTTCTTTGAGGAATCTACCTGCAACAGAATTCTCCTTTCTATGGGTGCATTACTTGGAATGCTGACACTAGTACTGACAGGCAGTCAGAGCAAATATAATATCTGTGATAACCCAGAACTGGACACAGAAACAACACAGCCAGAACAAAGGCTTAACTCCCCCTTATTGTTCCAACTTTTCCCCAAAAGTTCCACTTGTTTAGTGCAAGTCCAGGAACAAAGCTCTAAAAACACACTTCCAATCGTTCCTGGCTGCTTTTATTCTAGAGGAGCAACACAGTTCTTAAAGCAGCCAAAGTTCAGGAAATTTGGTTGCAGAGAGTCCTTATAACAAGAAGAGTTCCCTGGGATTGCATCACCATCCAGAATATAACTGTGTCACTGTGACCTCACATGTAACCAGGGCAAGCCAGCACGACAGACAAGGCAAACAAAACAAGCACAGCAAAGTATCCAGACATCGGTAACAGCACAAGAGACTAGAAAAAGCAGTGCTTATTTCCAAAAACTACCCTCCCAACAGCATCTCTTTAAATTTCATTTTCCAAGTGAGTCTTGTAAAGAGGAGTGGGGTGCCCTCCTCCCAAGTCATTGGGTTGCCCTGCATAGATTCCACCTCCTCTCCATTTTCCATGGTTGGGGATTGTGGGGGAGGTAATTGTTCATCACTGGAGCTCTGTCAGTCCTCTATTCTGCTGCCTGTCCAGTCCTCTCCCCTCGCCTAGATCTCCTGCACCCCTCTCCCTCACTGATGACCCTTCCTAAGCCAGAGGCACCTGGGAGTCCCTTGTCCTGCTCGTCCGATCCTTCCTCCATCTATCCTAGCTCCATCTCATCCTCCTCCTCAGACTCAGGCTCTGACGGGTCCATAACAATATGATACATTTGATAACTGCTGGGAGGCTCAAGTTCAGGTTATATTAATTGGTTCTTCTGAAACAGTCACTATGTCTCACTCCAATTTGTACCATAAAGTTGGGTTGTTCTTTAAAAAATACGTTTAGAATTGTGTGGCATCTTTGGTCCTTGGAAAAAGAACAAGATTATATAAAAAAGTCAATAAATATTGTAAAAAAATGGTTATTTGTTTATATTTTCAGAATATAGGGTTTGAGAGATGTGTATCTAATATCAACTTATTTCTGTTTAATAAGAATTTGTGTTACTAGACTCACTATGTCAGGTACGATTCTTTTTGTCTTTCTTTCTTTAAATTTTCAATTGCATGACCTGAAGTGAAAACCTTTGGTAGATAGATAACTAACTATCTGTGTGCTTTTTATTTTATACAATATTTTTTCTTCATTCTAAAATCTGAACTTTTCAGAAATTATTCAGGCTATATTACTTAATACAGTGTATAATACTTCACATTATTAAAATTAGTGAATATAATTTATATTAACATGTTTCTTTGTAGCATCATAATGTCAAACCACTGGGTTAAGACTAGCTTGCAAAGAGATGTAAGGATTGATAAGGATGCTACAAAAACGTGTTTCTATCATCTCAAATACTGATTATCGAATAAATGTTATATTTAAAAATGAAGTATGGGAAGTTCAAAAAATTAATTTTATTTTGATAAGGCTTTTTAATTAATGAATGCCAAATGTGCCTGAGATATTTTTTCTTTTTTCTTTCTCTTTTTAAGGATCTCAGCTTTTAACAAAATACTAAAATTGCTATTACATTTTACTTTCATTATATGATCTATTTGTAATTTATTAATTGTGGAACAAATTACATACTAAATGAATTATATTTCAGAAATTTCATAGGCCAGTCTAGATTATAGATATTGCCGTTCCACATGTATTAAGTTCAAACTGCTTTATCATCAAAACTGACAAGAATATAATTAGATTGCTAAGTGGAAATAATAAACAATGAATACACAGTATTAAAATATATAGAGAAATGCAATGCTATCAGCAAGGCACTAACATTTGAATATAAAGTTCCTGAATATTAGTTTACAAGCAATTTATAAAAATATAACTAAAGCTAAATTCTATAAAATGTGATAATTTATTTCAATCACTAAGTAAATATGATTGTTTAATTTTAATATCTAATGATCCATTGCAAATTATAGGCCTAAAAAATCTTTATAGAAATGCGACAATAAAGATAACTTATGAACCCAGTTTATTTTCCCCAGACAATTTTTATATTAATCAGAAAAAATGACCCTTAAAACAGGAGTATCAATGGTTGAAGATACTGTATTTTTCAGCCTATAAGATGCACTTTACCCTCCCAAAAGTGGATGGAAATGCCTGTGCATATTAGAAAGGAAATGTTGCTGAAGCCCTGCCCACACACTAGCCCCCACCCTTCAGCCTCTGCCTTCCAGCAGTTTGCCTCCTTGCAGCAAATAGCAAACAGCCTGGGCAGCTTCAGCACAGCCTGATTTAGCAAGAGCAGCTGATTGGCAGTTGGATCAGCCTCCTGGAATACCGATAATCAGCTGTTCCAGGCTGCATAGATTGCTACCGTCACCACCCATCACTGCTGCTGCCTATCATTGCCTCCATTCACCCCATTTTTGGCCTCTGTGTGTCCCATATTTGGCCCATTCTAGGCAGCAGGGATTGCTGCTGCCTATCATCACCAAACGGTGGCAGTGATAGGCAGTGATCCTCACAGTTTGGAATAGCTGATCGATATTCAGGAGATTGATCCAATCGCCAATCAGCTGCTCATGCTAAATCAGACTGTGCTGAAGCTGACCAGGCTGTTTGCTGTTTGCTGCAAGGAGGCAAATTGCTGGGGGCATAGGCATTTTTTTTCATTCTTGTTTTCCTCCCCAAAAGTTAGGTGCGTCTTATAGTCCGGAGTGTCTTATAGTCCAAAAAATGTAATTATTGCTCTGGCTAAGCTTTTCTATAGAAGTTATAATTCTGTTTGGATTTGTCTGTCTTCTATATAAATGGCTTGGTGTGACTTAGAAGCAGTTCCTGTGATTAAAAACCTTAAACAAATAAAGATCTGTCCTGGTTTGCTTTCCTTAAGTACAGAAAATGTTGGGCACAGGGAGCAGTGCCTAATTTGCATTTATGGGTTATAAAAGGTACATATGATGTAAGATTGCATTTCAGTTTTCCTACCACAAAATTAAGGAACAACAGAAATCAAACCCATTTTGAAGATCTTAAAAGTATAGCAATGGCTTTACGAAATGACATATGAAATTAACATGAGTTAAAACTAAACCATATATAGAAAACCCTTATCTTTTTCCTATTGTTAATATTCATATATTACATTTAAAATCAACAATCCATGATCGAAAAAGTACCTAAAATCCTCATATTAATAGCCTGAAAAGTCATTTCCCCTTATGCATGCTAACAATGCATGATAATAATCTGTCTTGCTATTCATCCAATTTATCATGTTCTAAACTATTCCTTGGCATGCTATTTTTTTTAAAAAAATTATAATTTGCACACAAAATGCCACTTACCAGTTAACTCAAATGAAGGAAAATTGATTAAACTGATTAAAAATTCTGCTGGTCTCTTGCTTTCTTTTCTAGAGTCTCCTGCAGCTAATATCTTTTTGTTTGTTTAGTTCATTAGTCAAATAATGCAGTTCTTTAACAGTATGTCAGTTCCCAAATATTCCATTGCCTGCTTCTTCTTTTCCAATGAATATTGCTGAGTTACAACAAAAACAGGAGCCTTATCTTGAAAACTTGAAAAATCTTATCGGAAAACCTAGATGATAATATAGGGACAACTCTTTTAAATTGTGAGTCAAAATCAATTGTAGTAATACCCATCTACCATTATCAATACTTTAGTTCAAGGACTGATACAGTATTTCAAAGTATCCATTTACTCTTTTTTTTGGGTATTATTATATTTTGCATTGCACTACATGCAATATTCATTATTCCACTTCAAACATTCAATTGTTCATAAAATGAAAAAAAAGTGGTACATGTGGAGTTATATATTGCCCTTCAAAGTATATCAAAGTATATCAAATTTATTATAAAATTAATAATCTAATATTTCTTTCTAGCATAGATAAAACTAAGAGTCATATTATGGACAAAGATTTAAAAAGCAAAAATTTACTTTTTAGCTGTATTTTTTTTTTTAATGAATGTTTTCAGGGTTTTGTTTTGTTTATTGTTTAGAGGGCATCACTGTTCCCTCATTAAGCAATCTTGCCTTATTTTTGAAAGCTTATCGCTATTAACACATTTGAAATTCACTTTAGAATATTCAGGTCAAAAAGACTACTGTTATTCGAAGAAAAAAGAAAACAGCACCTAAAAGTGAAAAAATTAGAAGAATGGCACCATTATACTTTCTTAATTGCCTTTCCTAGACCAAGACAAATGCAAGAAATTATTTGTATATGAAGCAGTGTAATATGTATTTGTGATTTAGTTAACATATAACACTTCAAAACTGGGCAGATAATTGTTTTCACAATAGTGGAAATGTGACTTGTTCAGGTAGCCTGTTTTGTATTTCCTATGATAACCTTTCCTGAAATGGAAGGAGCTAGTGAGGCAAGAAAGATCAAATTATGTTTTGTTTCCTATATACTTTCCAAGATAGCAGCATGCTTTCATTTTCTTCCTGTTTAACTGTTTGATTACTGTATTGTTTTGGTATAATGTCTTCTGTCCACCTTCTGTTTCTTTCCCTACTCACCAAACTTCTAGTACTAAGTCAAAAATGTCTCTGAATTGGGACTTGAAGAAGTATTCAGCTATCTTACATTTGGATTGCCCTAGCTGCCCATAGGCTACCTCCCAATTATTTTTCCTTCAGATTTTCAATATCCTGATTAATGTGGGGGGAGGCATTGTTTGTTTTGAGAAAGATGGTGGAGCAGCTGCAAGACTTCTCAGAAAATGCCCTGTTAGATCCTGATCACAGTATTTTTAAAAAGTTGTAGCTGAAATCTACTACACTCTTGATATGAAGATAAAGGGAGGAGAGAGGAGTTACATACCAAAACTATCCACCTGTCCTAAATATCAGTAAGCAAAAGTTCTGAAAGAACATTGTTGGAGTTGGAACTTAAAAGACATTCAAATAAATGGAGTTCCATCAGTACGCTGATGATACTCAGCTGTACATCTCCACCCCAGGCCATCCCAACGATGCCCTTGAAGTGATGTCCCGGTGTCTGGAGACCGTGTGGATCTGGATGGGGAGTAACAGGCTTCAACTCAACCCTTCCAAGACCGAGTGGCTGTGGCTTCCAGCATCCCGATATAGCCAGCTGGTGCCATTGCTGGCTATTGGGGGCGCGTTATTGGCCCCCACAGAAAGGGCTCACAATTTGGGCATCCTCCTGGATGCATGGCTGTCTTTAGAAGAGCATATGACAGCCATGGCCAGGGGGGCTTTTCATCAGGTCCGCCTGATTTGCCAGTTGCATCCCTTTCTGGATCGGGACTCCTTATGCACAGTCACTCAGGCACTTGTCACTTCCCACCTGAACTACTGTAATGCTTTCTACATGGGGCTCCCCTTGAGGAGCACCTGGAGGCTCCAACTGGTGCAGAATGCAGCTGCGCGGGGGATTATGGGAGTGAGGGGGCGCATAATCTGCCTCTGGAGATACAAAGGATATCAGATCTCCGGGTTTTTCGCCGTGCCCTAAAAACTTTTCTTTTCCATCAAGCAGGGCTGGTGTAAATGCCCCCCCCCCTTTTAACCTTTTAACCTATTTTAACCTTTTTAGTTTTAAAGTGTTAATGGGTTTTAGGTTGGGATGTTTTTAAATTTCAGGCCATAGTTCTGTAATTCTTTTAATAGTTTTTACATTTTGTATGGGTATATTTTTTATTCTTGGCTGTTCACCACCCTGAGTCCAGCAGGAGAAGGGCAGTATATAAATTGAATAAAATAAATAAATAAGTAAGTATATCTACATAGCCTTGTTCAATTTTGTAGAAATTAAGCAGAGAAATTAAGTCTCATCATGATTTCAGAAGTTTACACTACCATGTTTCTCCGAAAATAAGACCCTTATTTATTTTTTTAACCCTGAAATAAGCACTTGGCCTTATTGCCATGATCTCAAAAGCCCAATAGGGCTTATTATCAAGGGATGTTTTATTTGGGGGGAAACAGGATAATTACTCAATGAATTTCTAGTAATACTTTTTTAATATCAGAATGGGGTTTAAGTTGTTAGATTTTCAGTCTGTCAGCAATTTTAGTACCAATTATATAACACACACACACACACACACACACACAAATGATAATTTATTTGACTCAAGAAAAGAATGGGAAGAAAATCCATTTTATTTAGATGATAGTAAATCAACTTGTATTTTAGGATGGATTGAGGAGGGAAATGAATTTATTGAACCTGTTTTAAAATGGATTGCTGTTTCCATTGTAAAGCTGGAAAATCAATAGAATAAATTATAAGCTTGGAAAAACATTTTAATTCTATTAATGTTAAAAGGTGAGAGCATGGAATGAAGGGTATAGTTCACTTTAATTAAGAATAAGATAGGAAATTTATTTTATGGGTGAGAACACCTGTATTGTTTACTACAAAAATCCTCTTAATACAGAACCATCCTGTCAGTAGCTACTGCTAACTGAATTAGTTAGAGAAAGTAAGTAACCCTATAATTTTTATGGTGGAAGAAAAAAAATACACATATTTTTTGTTAATAGACATTCTAGGAAGTAAAATTCTGGGACAGTACTACTCTAGATTGAGCCAAAATAGACTTGAGCAGATTGCGGTTTATTAAACTGGAGAAGATCAGCCATTGTCTCAGCATACTCTATGAAGATGAATAGGTTAATACATGAATATTTTATTAATGTTGACATTGTGATTTCTTTGATCAAAGAAAAAAAATACGTTTTGCTAACCAAGATTTAAGTTAAATACACTTGAACCCAGACAATGAAAATCCCACAGTCAAGGAATCACTGAGAGGGCAATTGATTTATTACATAATTAAAATCTCTTAACTACAAGAAATACATTGTTGTTTGGCCCTTCATTTTTCCTCAGTATATTATCCTCCATTTTTCACAACCTAATGTATGCATCATATTTATATAGCTTGGAAATGACAGAAACATGACCTAAATAGCAAGGACTGAACAAATTTGCTTTTGACCTGCTTCGCAAAATGGTCAATATTATAATCTGCTTTGTTTGTTTGTTTGTCTAAAACTAGCCTTTTGTGATTTAATCCAAACTGACCTGAAAAATCAAGTAAAAATAACATGAAATAAATATCTTCCCTAGATAGGAAGGCTAAGATACTCCTGTTTTAAAGAATGTGTGCTATCAGTGAATTCCCAAAAATGTGTGAAATACATGACCCTCTTTACTACTTCATTTACAATGTTACAAAGAAAATATTTTGAGCAATATGTGTATGTATGAATTGATTCATAACTATGAGGGAGAATTATGATTAGCATATATTATTAAATTAGAATAGAATAACAGAATTGGAAAGGACCTTGAAGGTCTTCTAGTCCAACCCCCTGCTTAGGCAGGAAACCCTGTAGTGTTTCAGACAAATGATTATCCAATCTCTTCTTAAAAATTTCCAGTGTTGGAGCATTCACAACTTCAAGAGGCAAGTTGTTCTGCTGATTAATTGTTAAGTCAGGAAATTTCTCCTTAGTTCTAGGTTGCTTCTCTTCTTGATTAGTCAATAACTATATCTGCATTCAATTCAATTTAATTATTTATACATATTATTTATATATGCATTTAGTTAAATTATTTACATATTTTGTTTAACTTTTATAGCCCAAATAACTTTAAAAACTCACTAAAAAGTTGCAGGTGAAAATATGTTAGGCAGCCAAATAATTCAAGACATGCAAAAGCTAAAGAGAGGGTCTGACAGTCATAATGCTTATATCTCTAACCACTACATAGTTCAGTCTTGGCCAGTTGCTAAATAGTTGCTGATTTCCACAAATTGAAATTGTTGATAGTACTCTAATAATACTAGCATCATTCTAGTATCAGAAATAGCTTTGAATTTGTCAAAGGGACAATTAATTGTAATATTAGGTTTTAGAAATCTATTTCTATATGTTAACTTTGGTCACATTATAATTAGTTTTATTTACATGTTATTATTTTGGAGTTCATCATTTTTTAAAAATTAAAACATCTAGTAAAGTCTTAGTGCCTAGTCTTTCTCATATGGGCCAATAAATAAGCATCACATGCTTATGACAGAATCAGTTTGTGACATTGTTTTGTTTACAGAGTTTTGCATTTTTATTTTTTCCCCTATGATGATTGTCAGTCTAGATATATATCCTGTTTTTGTAGGCAGCTGCTTCATGAATTTCAGAACAGTAAGTGATGCGCAAGGAGATCACATTGTTGTATTAATGGCTATTCATATCATAGCAAATACCTGAGGGGAAATTTTATTACCCAGTTTTCCATTGCCGTGTCTGTTTCTTGAGTAGAACAGACTCACCTCTAAGAGAACACATGCATTAATCAAAGAAGAGATTATATTTTGGCAGTCACATATTAGAGAAGACCTTGGAGCAATCACATGCTGCCTTCCAAGCTTTGCTAGCAAAAATTTTTCTATGGGCTACGATCCAAGTGAATATATGATGTGTGTCTGTGTACATGTGGGTAAATAGAAAAGTTGATTGTTTTTAAGCACTAGTTCCAATTCTGATTCAATTTCTCATTGTTACTTTGTGGGAACTATAACATTAGGGAGGAGAGGGAGGGTAGCTAATTTAAAATAGAAAAGGAGGTACAATAACTAAATCACACTTAACTCAGTAGAAGTGACTCCTAAAGCAATTAAGCTTAAATTGTGACATTATAAATTATAAAATTGGGAAAGGGCATTAAGAAGTTACATCTATTTTACTCAGAATAAAATTATCAAATTAATGAACATATACATCATCAAAGCTGTAGAATAATATATTTTGAAGTGTCTGTTCACAACATGAAATTGACATGAAACTCAATGAAAGTAAAAAATACCAGATGTTGCCAGTGGAATTTTGGGAATATAATAAATTGTATTACAATTATCAAGGTGATGGTTACTTTACATTGCCACTTTTTTGAGTTAGGCAAAAGGATACATTTATTCAGAAAGGCCCTTTTCAATTATATATTGAAAGATGTTTCAATCAAAAAGACTGCAATATTTAGATTTTTGCATTATAATTCAAAGCACTATAATTAATCCAGAAATGTCAAATTCCAAACTCTCTAAACCAGTTGTGATACTTTTAGGTAAAAGCTACTCTCCTACAGTAAGAATGAAAACTGGTAATTTTGTTAAAAGTTCCAGACATCCCTAATGGACCGTATAGTTTTTCTCACTCTGCTTTTAGTACATTGATCCTGTACAGCAAGGGTATGATATGCTTATATACTGAGCAATCCAAAGGTCCATTGTAACTCAGTTCTGTCAGCCATGATTAACAGAAGAACAATCTTCAGTCAGAGGTTTCATGGCTTTGCTATTGGAGATCAACTATAGAACTGTCAATTTTTTTAGCCATTGTCAAATGGAAATATAATAATCACTCAGACATAAGACCTGAACAATAAAGTAAAATTTTTAAAAAGGAATTGATCTCAGCTGTGATAAAATTCATGCTCTCTAGAAAAAATTTCAATAAATGCATTTACTGATGTTTTTCTCAATTATTATATATAAAAATAATTGATCATGATTTCTCTTAGAACCCTGCTTATCATATTACCCGAGCTGCTGTATGAATTTCATTGGGTTTTGACCTTAACCTATTACCTAGTAAGCTAGACCTCTGACAGTAAATGAGTGGAGCGATATCTAATTATACATTTAAGGCTTTAAACACTTCTCAATATCTATATTATTTAAAGCCATCAATATAACTTTTTTTATAGCTAAGATAGCCTATGTTAAGGAATAATTTCTACTTTTTATACCTATAAGCATGCAAGAATATATCATAAAATCCACAACTATCTTCCTTCCAGACTGAACATTCCATAATATTTAACAACAATGATTATTTAGTATTTTATTATAAATCATGCCTTTCTAATGTTTTGATTAAAAGTAGAGTTTTGTTTTGTTTGTTTTATGGTCAAGATGGGTTTACTGATTAATGTCTATGAATCTGGATGCACTATGTCATGTTAAACAATGGGTCCTGAACAATTGTCATCAGCTGTACAGAATACAAGGTTATCTATCCAGATTTTTAAAGTATTCCATTGATGCAAATTCAGATGATACAAATTCAAATGAGGATTAATTTAAATTTCTTATTACATTTTGGTCTTTTCAAATATATTTTATGTATAACCATAATCTTTCAACCACATATTAAGTTAAAAACTTGCACAATCAGGAAAAAATGTGCATAGGATTTGTATATGGTGTGCGTATTTAAGAGGCCTTTCTAACCGATAATGCCATCTTCATCTGCTTGTTGAAGAATCAATAACTGTACTTAATTTATTTGCTTCCATAGTTGATTGAAGAAAGCAACAATGCAGAAAGTTCTGCTACAGTTTATTACAGGTGGGGAAAAAAATACTTTTGTTCTATTCTTCTTATGAAATGGCTTTCTTTGAATGGGGGCCAACCAGTCTCCCACTGACACACTTTTTTAAAAAATAAAACCATATTCCCCTCTAGTCTCTCCCCAAACAGCAGGCTGCAAGGAAGAGATAGATATCTCTTACCAGAACTCTGAAGTGATGATCTCTTGCAGAGCACTTTTGAAATTAGGACAAGGACTGCCTGTGGCCCTAGAGCCATAATTGCTCACCCTACTTTAAGAAGAGCCTCTGATAAAAAATGCTTTCAGTTAAGGATTATAGATCAGATAGCTATGGGAATTTCTTTTTTCTGTTTTTGCCCAAGGTCATGAAAAGCTTTTTCCATGCTCTAAGTATAGATGCATCTTTGTGTTGTCTTTTAGAAAAAAGGTTTGTGGCATAGGTAGTTCAGGAAGCGTTGTTGGAAATATGTCATTACAATGATGACAGTAATGTCAGAAAAGAAATAACAAATATGCTTCAGAGGTGTGTATATGGAGGGGAGTGAATGGGTGATGGAATCCAACATATTGCATACTATGCAAGTTAGGTAAAAAGTGAAAAAGTCCTTGTAACTTCTTTTTAAGCATTTCTCCTTTCGACTTATCAGTCTGTAGTCATGAAATATAAGCATATAGGCTTATATTTCATGATATAAGATTGTTAATAACCAAACAGAATATCACCTTTATTATGTATAAAAACAGCATTTCATAAAAAGTAACTATTTTTGGTTCATTTAGCCCAAAAGAAAATCCTCTGTTTTCAATTATACATAGACTTTTAAAAACTTCTTTTTTCATCAAAATACATACATTCCACCGTTTGCTAATTTTTGTCTGTTTGCTTGCCCTCCAAAATTTATTATAGTTCCAACAAATATTTGAAATTCTCTAACAGATTTTAAACAATTTATCCAGTTGCATATGCATACCAATAAACTCCCCTTTAATCCTATTTGGGGTAGAGTTGTTGCAACTGACTGGAACCAAGTGTTTACTGGCCAGATGCTCTTTCTGATGTAGAGTTTGCAGCAGATATTTTTTCTTTGTGAACTAAAAGTTAGATCATTTTCTAAGAATTCTTAAGGTTATATTTCAATGCAAATTTCAAACTTTCTTCTACATACTCTCCCATTGGTCCAACTGCATATTATATTCAATCTTATTTACCCATTGAATCACATAGCCTCTAGCTTTTTCATATTTCCATTTTCAATTAAAGCTTGTACATCTTAGCAATAATATTATTATCATTTGTAAAGAGTTTTGCATAAATTCAGTTTTACCCATTGAAAAATAATTATTATTTTTTATCTAATTTAAATCTTTCTGTTACCTGAGCATAAGAAACCAATGGCATATAAAACTTTCCAACTCCAAGCTTTTCTGTTTTTTTAAAAAAAGTTCTAGTTGGAAAAATTTCAACAAATCAGCATAGGTTAAACCACTTTCCTTCTTTAAAAGAGCTTCTTGGGATAACAACCATTAGGAGACAATTTTGCCTTGTACCTAGTTAGTCTAGTCAAAGGCTAGACTAATAAAATATTTTTTAAAAAATCTACTTTCACTTTCACTTTGTCATACCATAAATAACCATGTGCTAGAACTCTTAAATCATTTCATCCAATTGCAATACTTTTCTACTTCTTAAAATCATCCACTCATTCATGCAAACTAAATAGTCAGCTCAAAATACAATTTCAGATCTCCACTCTTTATTTAACATCCTGCAGCAGGTTGTATTTAATCTATGGTTTCTTGTCTTTTATAGATATTTTTATAGGTAATTTTTGTCATTGCTTAAATTGTACATTAATTGTACATAATATCATCATTATGGATATTATCTAGAATAAAAATAGCATTTTAGGTGGAACACTCATTTTAATCATAGAAGTTCTTCCCAAAAATGACAATTGCAATGATTCCCATCACAGCATATATTTTTTAACTTTATTCCATTCTATCATTGGTTGGAAGGACTAGACCAAAACAGAATATTAAGGCATTGATCATAGCTGCAAAAGAATAGGAACTAAACACCAGATCCAAAGAAGCAGGGATGCACCACGTTAGACAAGACCTGAGATGCAAACTATGCAAAGAGGCCTCAGAGACAACTTAACACATAGTAGCAAAATGTAAAATCTTTGCAGGAACAGCACAGCACAACAAGTAGCTGGTATTATGTACAGGAATATCTGCAGAGTGTGTATGGACTAAACTGTCTCAAGTTGATATAAAAGATTGGGGAATAACGGGGCTAAGATCCTTTGGAACTTCCAGATTCAGACAGACAGGAGGTATTAGACCAGTGATGGCTAACCTTTTTGCCATTGCATGCAAAAAGCAGGGGGAATGTGGGGGGATGGGGTGTGTGTCATGCATGCATTTGCCCACACTCATAATTTTATGCGCCCTGGCTCCCGTGCATCTGCGCATGACTCTCCTGGGTTCCCTCCCACTTTTAGCATGTGATGGCACGGTGGGCCCATTTTTATGCTCTCTCCAGGCTCCAGAGGCTTTCTAGGTCTTCCCCACTCCTCAGAAGGCTGGGACCAGAAGTCAGCAAATGGGTCATTTCTGGCCTCCGCAGGGCCTCCGGGTGTGTGGGAAAGGCCATTTTTGCCTTCCCCAACTCCTAGAAAGCTGGAGCCTGGAGAGAGAAAAAACGGGCCTTCCAGTTTCCAAGGAAGTCAGCAAATGGACCATTTCCAGCCTCCTGAGGTTTCTTGGGGGGTGGGGAAGACTGTTCTCACCCTCTCCGGGCTCCTAGAAAGCCTCTGGAGCCTGGGAAAAGTGAAAAATGGGAATTCCACCCCCCAAGGCCCTCCAGAGGCCAGAAACAGCTTGTTTCCCTACTTCTGGTGGGCCCAGAAGGCCCAAAAATCAGCTGGCTGGCGCGTGCATGGTTGCTGGAGCTGAGCTCACATGCCCACAAATATGGCTACATGTGCTACCTGTGGCACACGTGCCATAGGTTCGCCATCATGGTACTAGACAATCAATCATATATTGTAATAGTAGACAAGGACCAGAAAACAGCAGTGGTGATATTTGTGGTAGTGCTAAATGATAGCAAGATGAAGAAAAGGAGGTAGGAGAAGCTGGAGAAGTATCAGTACCAGAAGTACTCAAAAGAGACAGTAGAGAGGATGTGGAAAGTCAAGCCTAAAGTTGTCCCAACAGCGGTAGGAATGTTCCAGGTTGTGAACCATAAGCTGGGAAAGTGTTTCCAACAGATCAAAGTAACATTAGAGGTCTTTGTACAGAAGAATGCAATGCTAGGAAAAGTTACATTACTGGGTGAGAAAAGTTTTTTTTTAATATAATCAATATATTTTTTGACAAAATATTGAGATACGAAGAAGTTCCAAAAAGCAAGATAGCTAAAGACTACTATTTGACAAAATGTTTGTTTTATTTATACTTATTGGCAGATTTTCTAGTTTCAGATGCCATCCAGCACCTCTGATCCATTTTATCACCATTTTTATCTAATTGATGTTAAAGAAAGGGAGGGACCTTTATACAGTAAAGAAGGAGACAAGTTCTTAAAATTACTGAAATTGTTCTGCCCCAACTACGGACCCCAAAGAACACAGCACACACAAAGTCCGTACAAACCTTAATTTACTAATTAAAGACTACTAATGAGCTTTCTTAGTAGTTGTTCAAACACAAATAGAATAAATCAGTCTTTTCTGAACAAGGGTTGTTAATTTAACTTCATTAACAGCTGACAAGAATTCAAAAATAATAACTCAGTTCTGAAGGACAGTATTTCAGACCATAATCTGAACCATAATCTTACTGTGATTGGCAGTATGCCCAGAATCAATTTGCAGGAAAACTGATAAGAGAGAAACAAGAGCCAAATCAAACATTTTCTGTAATCAAGACTCAAAGGAACTTGAACAAAGTTGTTTCCTGAAAATTGCATCAGTCATTGTCCTTCCTTAAATAGGCTAGGGGAGTGGCCAATTATCCCCAAGCCTTACTCTCGGAGAAACCTCCTCCTGAGGAGCCACTTCTGCCTTTTTGTAGCTCTGTGCGCTCATGCATCGAGAAGAGGCTCCTCTTCTTCTTCCTCTTCACTTATGGGAGCTTCTGGAGGTTTTGAAGGCCCTGGCTGAATCCCCGCCTCTGGCACCACATCTTCTTTAGCCTCCTCATTATCTGACTCGAATGCCAACTGCACAGGTTACTGGCGCAGCACACCAGCCTCCTCGCTGTCGAAATCAGCTACTAACTGCACATGCCACTGACAGACCACAATAGAAATCTAATTAGAACATTATCATCTACCAATGATATTGATAGAATTCTAGAATTCAAAAGTCATGATGTATTATACCATGGAATGCTTTATTCTTTTAATGGTTCTTGTTCCGATTGTGAACCTCATTTGCACTTTAGCTTCTATTTTTATTTGGATCTAATATGGAGTTTCTAGGTTAATTTGTAGTTTCTGACTACTGATATTCACTGATTTCTCTAAATATATTCTTTCATATGGTCTCTAACCCGTCAAATCAATAAAAATAAAATCATTTCATTTCCATTCCTGAAGAGACAGATCCAATCAGAAATTTTGGAACTAGGGAGTCAGGCATGTGAAATTATACATGGAAAGCTCTGGACTGTTTTCAGGATAAAAAAATAATATAATAAAGTTTTACAGAGAAATTGCACGATTGGTGAGAGACATTTCCTTAGAAAAGTATCAGAGAAGGTCCATTATGAAATGATTGCTAGAATAGGGAGGGCTGTTTTAAAAGAAACATGGGAAATAGCAGAAGGAGAACAGTAATTTTAAAATAAAGATTCCATGTTATTTGTACAAATGGCAATGATAGTTATCCAAAAAGCCTACGTGTATGTTTATCACAAGCTAAAGTAGTTTGCTATATTTTTGAAATGCTCTAATCTTTTAAAATTGCAGGAATGGGTGCTTGGGTTCTTATAAACAGTTACGTGTATACCATATATAACACAGAGAGACTTGATAACCTCTCTAGTCCCATTCCCTAGAAAAGAATTCCACTCCCCTATTTCTAATTCACTTCTTAGTAACAGTGGTGGGATTCAAATAATTTAACAACTGGTTCTCTGCCCTAATGATTGGCTGGGTGGGCATGGCCAGGGAGTGTGACAGGCAGCACTAAGCCTTCTGCACTCCCCTGGAAGCAAAAATGAGCCTCAAGGAGATATGCCACCCTCCCCCTAGTAGGCCTCCCTGCAGCCTCCTGGGAGCAAAAACAGGCTGTGTGGGGCCGTACTACACTCCCCTGTGTCCCATTTTGGGCCTAGGAGGCCTCCCTGCACTTACCTGGGAGCCAAAATGGGGCACAATTGGACTCCTAGAAGGGGTGGGGTGGGACAGAGCCAGCCAGCAATTTAACTACCAGTTTGTCCAAATTGGCCCGAACCAGCTGAATACCACCACTGAGTAACAGCAATAGATATTTGCTAAAATAAATGCAAATCATTGTCCTACTCTGCTGCCTGAAATGACCTGTGCTCAGAAGAAGCTGTTACTGTTACTGAAATTTGAACTGATAAAATGTGGATATAACTAACAAAAAATAACTAATAAAAAATAATGGATTTGTCCAATATTTCTCCTTTTGTCCATTGAAGTACTGGTTTAAATTAATGCTATAGAGGACAGGGTTGGCTTTATTGTTATAGGTTTACCCTCATGGTAAAGATTGAATGGAAGAATTAATTAATTAATTCAATTATTAATAAACAGTATAGTCAATGATGTATCCCTTTCAACAGTCAGAATTATTTTCAGAAATTATCCTACCCTCCAATATAGATTAATGTTGTTCTGTAGGTTAGAAGTATCTCAGAGGGCTGTTTGGATTCCAGTCATGAAACAACAAACAATCCACTCATTTCAGATTGAAGACCGAGTTGTATAAGAAGCTTTCTTGCAGCTCTAACACATGAATTAGCTGCATTAAAAATGTTCTTAAAAAACCCAAAGCAATGAATGCTATTATTAAGATACTGGGTGATCATGAAATGCTTTGCAGCAGTGCATCATAGGTTGTCAGTGCTCATATATAGCTCTATATATCTGCAGCAACTGAATCAAAAGCAGTCATATGATTTTTGAATTGTGCTTGGTTACAATGATTGATTAGATGGTGTGTTGAAAATAAAGTAAATCCTATAAAAATACAGACTCTGCAAATATACAGTTCCCAGAAATTAGGTGGCATGAGGTTCCTCTACAGTAGGTGTTCCAGACATCCCCATAGCAAGAGTGGCTTAAGCAGTTTGGAGTTGCATCAAAATTCATTATTGTCATTAGCTATTCAAATGGTTCCTATGCCAAGGAAATCCTCTTCTCAGTGTCCCACTGTAAGTTGGCAAATGGGCCATTTCTGGCCTCCGGAGGGAGTCCAGGGGGGTGGGAAAGGCTGTTTTTTCCCTTCCCAGACTCCTAGAAAGGCTTTGGAACCCATGGAGAGCAAAAAACGGGCCTTCTGGTCCCACTGGAAGTTGGCAAATGGGCTGTTTCCAGCCTCCAGAGGGCCTCTGGGGGATGGGGAAGGCTGTTTTCGTTATCCCCAAACTCCTAGAAAGGCTCTGGAGCCTGGGGAAAGAGAAAAACATGCCTTCCAGTTCCACCGGAAGTTGTAAGGCAATTTCCAGCCTCCGGAGGGCCTCCAGTGGGAAGGCTCTAAAGCCTGGGGAGAGAGAAAAACGGGCCTACCGGGCCCACCATCACGTGCCAGGAGCGGGGGAGTGGGGGCGTTTGACATGTGCATGTACGGAGGTGGGGCACATAGATTTATGGGTGTGGGCACATGCACGCATGACACCGCCCCACACACACTCCTCCCCACTCCTGGCATATGATGGCAAAAAGGTTAGATATCACTGACCTCGTGTATACCTGTATATTTGTTTTTTATTACCTAAATATAAAACCTTGCTTTTCTCTACATTGAATTTCATTTTATTAGATAGGAGCCAATGTTCAAGTCTGTCAAGATCCATCTGGATCTTGAGCCTATCTTCTGAGGTGTTGGCTATAACTGCCAGCTTGGTCTTGTCTGCAAATTTGATGAGTTCCCCTTCTATTTCCTCATCTAAATCATTTATGAAGATATTCATAATTCACACAATTCAATATGACTATGTGGTCAAAAAATAGGAATCATTTTTTGGAAGCAGATCTGGCAATTCAAACTGAATCAGTCATTCAAATCTGATCTGATTTAATTTACATAGACCTATATACTGTCCAAGATGTACATTAATCTAGTAGCAAACCAAGTATTCTTTGGAAGATTCCACTCCTAAGTAAATATTTTCATGATCAGGTTTTTGTGTTTTGCATTGCTAAATACATGATTATAAGATAGTTTGCCATAGTATTCATTTTGTCTACTTCTAGTTTAATAAAACTCAAACTACTGCCCAATAATCTGAATTATTATTTGTGCCATATAACCAGCAAATGGTTGTTTTTAGAAGCAATTCGAAATAAGTATCCTGATATTCCAAGTTCCTGGGCTAGTGAGACTTACTAAGACTTACCATTTATCACCATGGGGTATCTTTCTCATTATCGCTTAAATAACACTTAAGCTTACAAAAGAGGCATTTATATCTTTTTGACATATTCAGCCAACCTTCAAGAAATAATTGTTTTCCCACAGATGCTTTATGGTCCCTACTGTTGCATCATGGAGTGCAAGAGGGCTTTGTGCAGTTAAATGCAAGCTGAATTGCACCTTCAAATTAAAATCTACTGTTACTTCTAAGTATAATACATGCCCTGACATTTAGTGTTATTTCAGGTTTATGTATTCAATACTAATGTTGTTGCGGATTTCTCTCCCCCCCTCCCCCTTAGACTCTCATACAAAACAAGAAAATAACCTTCCATTGACACAGTACTGGGATGCAATTTACTTTCTTTCAGTGTTGGATTAAGACCTCTTATTAACATTTATTTTTGTATTGAATAATGTGTAGATCTGCAGGCAAAGCACTTCAATCCAGAAGGCAGTTACATATGCTACAATGATAGGATTTAAATTCACGCAAGCTGAGAGATTATTTTAGCAGAATGAAATGAATTTGTATGATATCTATCAAATCTTCTTATTATTATTATTTAGTGTCCAAAATTTGGCAATTTAGAACATAAATCTATTAATCAGTTATACTGTCTACAAACCAGACATAGGCAGCTTTTTTTTTTTGTCTAGAAGCTGTACTTTTACTTGTCGTTATTTCTTTAGGCTCAGCAATACTTAATGAAGGGACTTATAACTGATCCCCAAAGTTATGGCTTTTGCAGTGTCTTCCACAATTGCATGATTTGATCTGAGTGATTGTCAACCCGCTCACACTTATTATCAATTGCCCTTTGCAATCTTTCTTGCTGGCTTCTCCAGAAAATAGCAAGCAAGGTCGTAAGCATTCCCTCCCATCTTTGGGGGCTGTTTGAAATACTCTGCTGTGAAAGATTTCTTACTTATAAAGCCAGCTCTCAGAGACCATGGCCCAAAATCCAGTTCTAGGCCAAAATCCAAGCAAGATTTTCAGCCACAAAGAATTCTCAGTCCCAGAGTGGAGTAGCTGAAAATCCAAGTGGTTCTGAAGCTCTTTCAACCTCTTTCCAACTGTCCGATGAACCCTATGCATCCCCTCATTACCTCTTCCTACCTGGCAAGACTTGTGTCTTGCAATGTCCTATTAGCTTCTCCATGGGTCCATTGACCAGATTGTGGGAAGCTGACAGGAAATTGCCTTGCCTAATGACTTTCTTAATGATGGCAACCAGGATTATTTCTCCCAGCTTTTCTAGAGAGGAACACAGAAACTGAACTCAGTAAAATGTGACTTATTTGCTAGAACTTTCTGAATTTCTGATAAGGTGTCTACCTATCTGTTTTTCAGTCTATTTGTTGGTATGTATTTTTACCAAGTTTTACTATCCAAAACAAAAATGTTTGGGAGAATAGGAAACAGGACAGGCAAGCATAGGACATTCAAAATATTCACCAACCAATCCTTACTTCAATTTCAAGCTTCCAAATGTCTTAAACTGAGGACTAAAATTTCCATATTGAAAACAAAGTCCTGGGGACCAAAGGTCAAATGACATTATCTTCCTTTCCTTTTCAGTAAGTTTTTATAAGTATCTGACTAACTGTGGAATGATAAGTTATAGTACATAACTGTTTCTTTTCTGTATAGATTGCATCTTATGTTTCTAGCAGGAAAAAAAGTAAAAATTTGTATGAGAGATACTGAGGTATATTAATTTAACTCTTATTTCAAAATAAAATGGCCATTCAGGATTAAAAAAAATTAAAGGGGATAGAAATTGTGAATTGCAAAATTGCAATCTCTCCACTCTAAATTGTTTTCCTGAGTGGCTCATAATATTTTGCATGCTTTTTCTTGTATATTATGGACTTCAGTGTACAGCTTGATGTCAATGTTTAATTGTATAAAATAATTAAAATGTTGAGTAAAAGTTTTTTTTTCCTTTGAAAAGCAACAGAAAGTCAAGACTTTTATATTGCACAGGCTTAAAAGCATGAAATGAAATATATTGGCTAGATTCCTCAAATCACTATTTAGCTGTTGGTTTGTTAGTAACATTCTGCTCTGGTAAGTGCTACCTTGAGTTAAGTGCGTCAGCCACTCCAATAGATTATCTACAGAAACAATTTTCAAAAAAGAAAAAAAAAAGAACACATTGAACAATTTAATAGTGTAGAATTTTTTCCCATGTTGTTTAACATTTATAGGATTGTTGTTTATTTGATTTGTAGCTCAAAGTCTCCCAGAGGGTAAATAACTACATTAAAAGCATGAAGCTTTTAAATATACTGACCAGAATCTCTTAGGACATATTTAACTTTGGCCACAAAAAATAGCCAGCATTAACAGGCTGTAAATGATGCATACATCAATATTCAATGGGAAAAGAATCTCATAAAATGAGACTTGACAAGGCATACCAGGTGGCTGGTATGAAGATAAGATAATGCCCTTCATTTATATATGCTTACATATATAACACAGTACTTTCCATCCTGCTTAAGAGTACCAAGAAAGGTTAAAAGGCAAAGGACAGATCATATGTCACTCAATATTATCCTAAACACTGTTTCCTGTCCTCCAGTGTATAGTAGTTGGGGAAACTAACTATGTTAGGATGAGTACAATGCTTTGATAGGATCTAAGAATAAGTTAATGAGATATATCGGAGGAAATTGAAATTGTTCTAGAAAACTTCAAGTTCTTTAAATGTTCTGAGAATTTCCCTTTTATTGCTGGAAGCAAGGAAAGAACTCTGTTGTACAGTATGCAAAAATAGTCTGGTGCTCAACTTTTAAAACAAACTAAAAATATCTGAGTAGGTGAAATTAAATATATTCAAATAATTGAAGTAATAGTAAACCATCTATTTAAGCTCAAAATTTTACAAGGATGCCTTTAGTCATGTAGTAAAGAAATTCTGTCTACTAAGAGAAAGACTATAACAATTCTAAACAAAATATAAAAGTGTAGAAAAATCACAATGACAACAAAGGTGTGTGTTGTCAGCATGATGCTTTTTTTTCTAGTTATAATATATAGCTAAGAACATTGAAAGACTAAATGAAGAAAACCTGATGATTTTGAACTGTAGTTCTGGAAAAAGAAAGGTTGAGAATGCAAGGAATACATAAAGAACAAATCACTCAGTACTAGATAAATTAAAATCAAGTATACTTAAGTATACTTATTTTGGAGACATTATGTAAATATAAAAATCATTGCAGAAAACTCTGATGCTTGGGGGGGAAAAACTAAAGACAATTGAAGGAGAAATCAGCAGAAAGCAAGGTGGATAGATACCATAGCATATAACACAAGCATATGCTAATAAAAACAGAAAAAGCAATTACTTATTCACAGTCTTGGAAAAATTATGTCCATTGGTCAAAAAAAGTTGAAAGTGCCTGAGTAACTGAACATATACACCAGTATTTCAGTAATCAACCAGTATTAAATACAGTAACTTACCATCATTCTGGGAATAAGAATGTAAGGGAAAGAATAATACAACAGTAACCAAGGAATTGCTAACAAAAAATCAGTATAAATTCATACTAATAATTTCAGAAGGTAAAACATCTAAATGGAGAAAGAAAAGACACATGGGTGCTCAATGGAAGATCATAAAAATAGAAGAACCTAGAGTAACAATTTTAGTTGGATTTCTGAGTGCTCAGCAATGAAGATCTATACTATTTTGTTTATCAATATTCCATAAATATCATTTTATTATTTCTTTGGCTTTGCATATCCAACGCATGCCACAAAAGACACCTAGGTTAAAGCTAAATATTCAAGGTTAAGTGGGCTTAGCCTTTTGGACAATATATCAGTTGTACCCAGTCTGCTTTACTAGAGTCAGACTTCTAAACAAGAAAGCCAGCTTTGATTTTCAGTACAGCATTTGGAACACAACTGGGAATATATATATAAAAAAATCACCCTCAGGCATTTAGATTGCACTTTTTGAAAGTGTTCAAGATCTCTGCATGTATATATTTTTGTCTGTGCCCGGTCAACAAATTGGACAATTGTTTTACCCTGAAAATATCAGATTGGTAAGAGTATAACTTGATATCCTTTTCACTGGAAAATGTTAAAATGGAAAATGTTGACCCCTGCCAATATTCTGTGATTGAAAACTTTGGGCATTCCAATTCCACAAACTTAAAACTTAAAATATTATGCTCTAATTTGTATAGTATGTATATGCATATGTATATACTAATCAAAGAGAGAAGCAACCTGGAATTAAAAAGAAATTTCCCAGCAGTAAGGACAATTAACCAATGGAACAGCTTGCCTTCAGAAGTTGTAGGTGCTTCATCACTGGAGGCTTTTAAGAAAAGTCTAGACAGACTTCTATCTGAAAAGGTATAGGGTTTCCTGCTGAAGCAAGGAGTTGGACTAGAAGAACTTCAATGTTTTGAAGAAGAAGCTTCAATTTTCTCCACAACTGTTTTTATTGGGTATAGTTAAGGATTTCCCAATGAATGAAACAAGATTGATATTATATATGATTACTGCAGCCAGGTTACTTATAAGCCAATAATGGAAAAAAGACATCTTACCTACTATAGAAGAATGGACTTTGAAAATGGCTAGTTTTGCAGAAATGGCAAAGATCTCGGCCTGTTTGAAAGATAGGTCTCAAGAAACCTTTGTTAGAGAATGGAAGAAATGGACAGATTATGTGCAGAATAAATACCAAATAAAGAAGTATCAGTTAGTATTTAGCTAAAGAGGGTTAGGTTGTCTAGAGAGTTTATATTATGTAGTGGAAAGAGTAACTGGAGGTAATTAAAATTAGAATAGACATTGATATATGGATATAGAATATTATTTGATATAGGTGATGATACAGGTGATGTTATGTTTTATTATTATTATACGGCGGCTGCAGTGAGAGGGCAGCCACTGCGAAGCCCTCAGCAGGCCCCAGTAGGTCCTAGTAGGCCTCCGGGGGTTCCCGCCGCCCAAAAACAGCTGGGCGGCGCTGCGAAAGATGGCAGCGCGGCGGGGACCGAGTGGCGAGCGGTGACGGCGGTGACGGCGGTGAGAGGGTGTTGACAGCTGGCGGGGGTCTGAGGGCGCTGGTAGATGTGGGGAAGCCCTCAGCATCCCCCCCCATCCCGCTTGTCCTCCGCTGGTCCCCCCAACCTACGCCTATTTACCAACTATTTAGGCCTGGACTTCGGCTTCTTTTAGCCTTTTCTAGCAGCATTCCATCCTCTGTGAGCTGTCCTCCGTTGGCCCTTTAAGTCGGGCTGTTTTTCCATCAGCCGCCTGCGCCTGGACTCCTGGCCTTCTTTATCATCTTAGCAGTATTCCACCATCCGCTGGCTGGCCATTAGAAGACAGACCAGCTCATGGGAGGACCTGTGGAGCCGATCCTGATATTTCCATCGTGAGGGGGTGCCCATCGCAGGATGAATCCGCCGGGCCACGGTGAGAGAGTGGCCTTGGACTTTCCAACGCGCCTGCTGATTGGACCACCGTGAGAGGGTGGTCTGGACATTCCCTCTCTTGAGACAGAATGTGGAGACTCCTTGGCCGCTACCGTGAGAGGGTAGTGGCGTTTTTCTCCCGATTGATCTGGTTTCTGCTTCAGGACATTATTCGAACTATGATCATGGACCTTTGCCATGCCACTATTTTCTGGCCCACCTCTGTTGGATGCTTCCTAGGTCGACGCTTCTTGCCCTGCGAGAGTCCCCCCTCTCGCGGGTTTGGCCCTCCACACTATCGAGGGCCTACCTTAATGACGGGTTTTGGGACCCCGAGAGGTGGCATGTTGCGAAGAGGGGACTGAGGGGTTTTTTAAGGACTTTTTTAAGGGGCGTTTTAGGGGGTTCTGGGGTGGGGGAGAGTGTGGGTTTGGGGGGAAACCCGGGGGGGAAAGGGACAGGCCCGACAGTCTTTGAGGCCACGGGGGGCTCAGTTTCTGGAGGCAAGGGGGCTCTTAATGAGCCCTCTGTGGAGGGTGGTGTGATCACTACATTATGTGGGAGGGGCAGATATGGCGAGAGCAGGGGACCATATCATGTGTTGGGGGCGCGCACTCGCTGTCTTCGAGCGATTGCGCGCCCCGGTCCCCGGAGCTATCCCTGTTCCCCGGGTTGTTTGGAGTCTCAGGACCCGAGGCTCCGGCTGTTGTTGTGCAATGCGAGGTCCGTGGTAAATAAGGCCCCCCTCATACGTGATCTTCTTGAAGAGGGGGGCGCGGACCTGGCTGGCATTACTGAGACCTGGTTGGGCCACGAGGGGGGGGTTCCCCTAGTGGAGATGTGTCCACCGGGTTTCCTTGCATTCCACCAGCCGAGAGCCCAGGGCAGGGGTGGGGGAGTGGCGGTCATTATTAAGGAAGGCCTGGGTCCGAGGGAGGCCACTGTACCTCAGATAGCTGGGTGTGAGTCCGCCTTTGTGAGATGGGGCCCTGGTGGGCAGATGGGTCTGTTAGTCACGTACCTGGCTCCCTGCCACGTGGCAACGACCCTGTCCGAGCTCCTCAATGTTATAGCCGAGGTGGCGGTTGATACCCCCAAGCTTATAGTCATGGGGGATTTCAACCTGCCATCTATCGGTGAAACATCTGAGATGGCTCGGGAGTTCATGGCTTCCATGACGGCCATGGACCTGACCCAGGTAATTCAGGGCCCGACTCACATTGGTGGACACACCCTGGACTTAGTTTTTGTCTCTGGTCAGTGGTTGAGTGGTCATGAGATTGGGGATATAGGTGTTGAACCCTTGTCATGGACTGACCACTCGCTCCTTCGTCTCGACTTTCTGACCGTCACACCTCATCGCAGGGAGGCGGAACCAATTAGGTGGTTCCGCCCCAGGCGCCTGATGGATCCTGATAGGTTCCAGACGGAGCTTGGGCCATTTCCTGAGACACTGACACGCGACTCGACTGAGGACCTGGTGGCTGCCTGGGATAGGGCAGCCGGTGGGGCCTTGGACCGGGTCGCGCCTTTGCGGCCTCTGACCCGGCGCCGAACTCACCCATCTCCTTGGTTCACCGAGGAGCTGAGGGAGATGAAGCGCCGGAAAAGACGCCTAGAGAGTGGTTGGAGGGCTAGTCGCTCTGAATCTGACTTGACACTAGTAAGAGCTCATATTAAGACTTACTTAGTGGCAATAAAAGCGGCAAAATCTAATTATTTCACCGCTCTTATTGCGTCATCAGATAATCGCCCAGCCGCCCTGTTTAGGGTGACCCGCTCCCTCCTTCATCTGGGAGCGCGGGAGGATCCCTTGCAGGGACGTGCTGAGGATTTTGTTCAATATCTGGATGACAAAATAACTCAGATTCGGGATGAGCTGGTCTCTGACTGGGTTAGTTCGGGCGAGGTGACTGAGCCCAGTCTTGAGAGTGTTATCTGGGCTGAGTTCGATCCTGTGGCTTCCGAGGACGTGGACAGGATCCTGGGTAGACTGAACGCTACCACATGTTTATTGGACCCGTGTCCCTCCTGGTTGGTGCTGGCCTCCCGGGAGGTTACACGAGGCTGGCTCCAGGAGATTATAAATGCTTCTTTGAGTGAGGGTGTCCTTCCGCTCGCCTTGAAGGAGGCAGTGGTGAGGCCCCTCCTCAAGAAGCCCTCCCTGGACCCGGCTGGTTTGGTAAATTATCGTCCTGTCTCCAACCTTCCCTTTTTAGCGAAGGTTGTTGAGAGTGTGGTGGCGTGGCAGCTCCCCCGGTACCTGGATGAAGCTGTCTATTTAGACCCGCTCCAGTCCGGCTTCAGGTCTGGTTACAGCACCGAAACGGCATTGGTCGCGTTGGTGGATGATCTCTGGAGGGCCCGGGGTAGGGGGTACTCCTCTATCCTGGTGCTGTTAGACCTCTCAGCGGCTTTTGATACCATCGACCATGGTATCATGTTGCGCCGGTTGGAGGGACTGGGGGTGGGGGGCACCGTTCTGCGGTGGTTCTCCTCCTACCTCTCCGACCGGTCGCAATCGGTGTTGACAGGGGGGCAGCGGTCGACCCCGAGGCGCCTAGTATGTGGGGTGCCACAAGGGTCGGTCCTCTCGCCCCTTCTGTTCAACATCTATGTAAAGCCGCTGGGTGAGATCATCCGTGGTTTTGGGGTGGAATTCCATCAGTACGCTGATGACACTCAGCTGTACATTTCCACCCCGGACCACCCCAACGATGCCGTGGAAGTGATGTCCCAGTGCCTTGAAGCTGTGCGGGTCTGGATGGGGAGAAACAGGCTTCGACTCAACCCCTCCAAGACTGAGTGGCTGTGGCTACCGGCGTCCCGATATAGCCAACTGACTCCATCGTTGGTTATTGGGGGCGAATCATTGGCCCCCACGGAAAGGGTGCGCAACTTGGGCGTCCTCCTGGATCCACGGCTGTCTTTAGAGGAACATACGACGGCTGTGGCCAGGGGAGCTTTTTATCAGGTCCGCCTGATACGCCAGCTGCGGCCCTTTCTAGATCGGGACTCCCTACGCACAGTCACTCAGGCGCTCGTCACTCTCGCTTGGACTACTGTAATGCTCTCTACATGGGGCTCCCCTTGGGATGCATCCGGAGGCTTCAGCTGGTACAGAATGCGGCCGCGCGGGGGATTATGGGAGCGACAGGGCGCTCCCATGTGACACCTCTCCTGCGTGAGCTGCATTGGTTGCCGGTTGATTTCCGGGTGCGTTTCAAGGTGTTGGTAATCACCTTTAAAGCGCTCCATGGCTTAGGACCAGGGTACTTACAGGACCGCCTTCTGCCACCTATCGCCTCCCACCGGCCGGTTCGCTCCCACAGAGAGGGCCTCCTCAGGGTGCCGTCAGCCAGACAGTGCCGGCTGGCGACCCCCAGGGGGAGAGCATTCTCTGTGGTAGCCCCCACCCTCTGGAACGATCTCCCTCCAGATCTGAGAACTATCACTGACCTCCGGACCTTTCGTCGGGCTTTGAAGACTCATTTTTTCCAACTTGCCGGACTTGCCTGATCCCTCCTATTTTTAAATATTTTTAATATTTTAAATTATTTAAATTTTTTAGTGTTTCAGAGTTTTATTCGGTTTGAATCTTCAGCCTAAATTTATATTGATTTTAGTACGTTTTAATCTTATTGTATTGCACTGGTTTTAAATTGGCTGTTCACCGCCCTGAGTCCGGAAGGAGAAGGGCGGTATAGAAATTTAATAAATAAATAAATAAATAAATACATTATGAGGGATTGATATCTACTATTTGGATTTAATTATTATAATATTATAATATTTTTTTTATTAATACTGGTTGAATTTGAATTGTGTTGATTGATAAATGAAGTTAATTATTATTAGTATTTGGATGTTAATTTTAGGAAAAATCTTATTATTAATAGTTTTATTTGATATGTTACTTTTTTTTGGATTTCATTGTACTTTTTTTATTTTAATATACGTAGATTGTGTAAAGATAATAATTTTTGTAAGGGAAGCCAAGGTGGGGAGGGGGGTGGGAATATGGGGTTGGGGGAGGGGGGAAATTGGGGGGAGAGAAAAATGAAAAATTTGTATTTGAAAAACTTTTTCAATTAAAAAAAAAGAACTTCAAGGTCCTTTCCAGCTGTATTCTGACTGATCACGTTATGTATATAAGTTTTGGTGGGAGATTCAAACTACAATGGATCAATTGTGATTGGTCAGTGCCCTGGCCAGCAAAGTATAAAAGGAGGGCTATTTGCCTGTAACCCTTGCTGAAATCTCACTCTATATTAAACAGCTGTTATCACTACCTTGCTTCTGCCTCCTCAATCGTCCAATCCAACATTGGCGATGAATTGAAAAAACATTTCAATTATTATTTCAATTGAACAATTGAAAACTGTTAAGGCATGGAGAGCAAGCCGAAAAAGAGCTACCTACAGCGGATTCAGCCAGGCTGATGAGCCGTACACAGCAGAATGACCATGATGTCTGCGTTCATACCGCCAAAGCCTTTTGACTCTGCCAGAGAGAAGTGGGGGTCGTACATGGTCTGGTTCGAGTGTGCCTTGGAAGCCGGTGACATGCAGGGCCTCCCTGGGAACTGAAAGAGGGCTGGACTAGTTCAAGGCCCTAGGAATAGGATTCACCAGAGTCCACAGCGCCAACGGCAGCACCCTGAAGGAGGACCTCATGCAGGAGTTCCAGGACGTCTTCAATGACTGGCTGGGCAACTACGTGGGGACCCCTATCTCCTTTAACTTACACCCTAATGTGGCTCCAATCAAACTGAAGGCTAGGCGAGTGTCATTTGCACTCAAACCCAAAATCAACCTGGAGCTGGATAAGCTCATCAAGCAAGGGGTGTTAGTCCCAGTGGATCATGCCAAGTGGGAGATCCCAATAGTGACCCCGGTCAAATCAGATGGGTCTGTGCGCATATGCGCGGACTACAAATGTACCTTAAATAAGGCTCTTCAGCAGAGCGCTTATCCTGTCCCAATTGTGCACCGCTTACTCCATTCTCTGGGCCCTGGCAAGATCTTCACTAAACTCGACCTTTACAGGCATACCAGCAACTACCGGTAGATGGTGCTACCACAGAAGCACAGACTATAGTCACCAACAGAAGTGCATTCAAGTGCACCAGACTTCAATTTGGAGTCAGCATAGCCCCCAAACTTTTTCAAAGTACCATGGAAATCTGTTACAGGGTCTCCCAGGGGTTGTGCCCTACTTTAATGATGTACACATTAGCACAACAGATGAAAAGCAGTTAGGGGACAGACTCAGGCAGGTTTCGACCAAATTCAGAGAGGCTGGACTTCACATAAAATGGAATAAACGCATGATTGCAGGCCCCTCCATTGAATTTCTAGGGTACCAAGTGGACGGGTCAGGAATACACCCCACTGAGAGTAAGAAAAGGGCCATCCAGAATGAACTCACACCCAAGAACAAATCGGAGCTACAGGCTTTCTTGGGTCTCCTCAACTTCTACACTATATTCCTCCGAGACAAGGCAATGGTCGCCGAGCCACTACACCGGTTACTGGCCAAAAATGCACCTTGGGTCTGGGGGAAGGCTGAAGCTTCCACATTCAATGCAGTGAAAAAAACTTCTATCAGTGGACAGTTATCTAATTCAGTACAATGTGACGCTACTGCTTATACTTGTCTGTGATGCATCCCCTTTCGGCATGGCAGCGGTCTTGAGCCATAGACTGCTGAACTTCCCAGAGGTGCCCATCGCCTACTACTCACGAACCCTGTCCAGCACAGAACGGAATTACAGCCAACTGGACAGAGAAGCCGTCACAGCCATGTTGGGGGTCAAGAAATTTCACAAGTATCTATTCGGCTAACATTTCAAATTGGTTACAGACCATCAGCCACTTTTGGGCCTACTGGCTGGGGATCGGCCCAGCCCCGCTGCCTTGTCTCCACGCATGACATAGTGGACTATCTTCCTGGCGGCTTACTTCTACCAACTTGTCCACCAACTGGGAATGAGTTTGAGCCATGCTGATGCCCTCAGCTGTTGTCCGCTAGTGGACCTGTTAGAAGACCTGACTCCGGAAGCACCAGTTCTCCTTACCAATGTTTTGGACTTGGGGCCTCTCACTTCAATGGAAGTAGCGAGAGCCTCAACTAAAGACCATGTGGTGAGAACTGTCATGAGTTGGATCATGAGGGGCTGGCCAGCAAAAACTGAGGGTGGGGAATTCAAAGCATTTTTCACATAGAAAAATGAACTGTCCATGCAGGGGAGTTGTTTGTTATGGGGTGATTGCGTCATTGTACTCTTATGCTTAAGGGAAAAAGTGTTAAAGAAGTTGCATGCAGGGCACCTGGGAATTGTACGAATGAAGGGCCTAGCTAGGAGCTATGTGTGGTGGCCCCAGAAGGATGACGACATTACCAAGTGGGTGGGGAAGTGCAACCCTTGTCAGGAACCCAGGCCAGATCCCCCCACAGCATCAGACAGGGAATGGGAGCATCCCCAGAGCCCCTGGTCATGGATACATGTAGTCTTTGTGGGCCATTCCATGGCCAAACCTTCATGTTGATCGTTGATGCCTTTTTGAAGTGGCTCGAGATCATCCTCATGCAATCCATAACTGCCGAAGCCGTCATTAAGGCACTACGCAAACTCTTTGCCACCCATGGATTGCCCGAAACCCTCGTATTGGATAATGGGCCCCAATTCACTGCCACCCATTTCAAGGGGTACCTAGCAGAGTTAGGCATCCAGCACACACACTCTGCCCCATTTCATCTGGCCAGTAATGGACTAACCAAAAGATTTGTGAGAACAGCCAAGGAGGCCCTAGGCCAGCTGGACGCGGGAAACTGGCAGGCCCGAGTGGACAAATTCTTAGCAATCCAACACGCCACCCCTTCTATGGCCACAGGGTGCAGTCCAGCCGAACTCCTCATGGGTAGGAAGCTCAGGTGTACCTTGGACCGATTACACCCAAACTATTCCCTGGACAGGTTTAAGGGAACCAACCAGAAGTTACGGGAATTCCAGATAGGGACACCAGTGTTCGCAAGAAACTATGCAGAGGGTCCCCTATGGTTGGCCGGGGTGATCTCTGACATCAAGGGCCCAAAGTCTTACACAGTAGACATGGGAGATGGAAGGATCTGGCGCAGACACATTGATCAGCTTAGAAAGAGGATGGCCGGACAACCAGTGCCTTCTGGGAAAGGAAGGGTGTTATGTATATAAGTTTTGGCGGGAGATTCAAACTACAATGGTTCAATTGTAATTGGTCAGTGTATAGCAGAGTATAAAAGAAGGGCTATTTGCCTGTAACCCTTGCTGAAATCTCACTCTATATTAAAGAGCTGTTATCTTGCTTCTGCCTCCTCAATTGCCCAACCCAACAGATCGTATATTACTTCACTTCAATCATGTTGACTAAAATAGTCACTAATTGCCATTTATCAGTATTTTACAATGATTCATAATATTAGCTTTAGAATAATTTATAATGTAAATTACACTATACACTTTATTCTTTGCAGTATGTTGTGAATGATTGTACAGCTTTCCTAACACCATTTCAAAAAACAAAAAAAAAGAAAGAAAAGTATTGAACCTAAATTGCTTAAATTCCAAGTTCAATAGGAAATGACCCAGTATTTAGCCCTTTTTCATCCCTTTGTTCTGAGGGATGTTTTACATCAAGTGTTCTGGGCACTGCAAGAATGGTGATGGTGATGATAAAGGAGGAAGAGGAGGAGGAGGAGGAGGAGGAGGAGGAGGAGGATACTTGTGCCTTTGACCTATTGTTGACTTCCAGTGACTACCTGGACTGCCTGGACACATCCCTTCAGGTTTTTTTCTGAAGAGATGTGTCCAGACAATCAGACTACCTCGACTGCCTATCCCTCACCTCCAGTACTAAGAGAGATTTGGTAATTTGTGCCTATGGTGGGATCTTTAGTCACCTCTTTCAGTTTCTAGTCTAATGCCTTCACCACCATACTAAACCGTAATGAAATTTAAGAATGTTATTTTTTTAAAAGAATTTCTCTATCAGAAAATAAAGTCTCTTATAAATTTCTTCTTGTCAAGCAGGATAGAATTAAAGTCAAATTTAAGATCAATTAAAGTCTATAGAATTACAGTAGGCTTGTCACTATATTTTTCAGCCATGTGTTGAAATACCAATCAGTTATCATTTTAGTCCTGTCTTTTCATTTTTGTTCAGGCTCCAATTGCAAACTTTTAAGCAGAGAAATTTCAAATAGTTTGCTAATTATACTCCACAGACTAATGGGACAATAATTGGCAGAAGCTTTATTTATTGATGGGATAATAATTGAGAAAGGGCAGTCTTTGAGGATCATCTGGGATGACCTTCTGAACCAAAATAACAATTTTCTAGTCTGCAACATATTATAAGATTAAATTAAATACTTATAGATCAACTTCTTTTGGTTTTTAAACATTTAAAATATATAGTTTTTAATATTAGCATATTTGGAGTTAAGTAAACACATATTAAATATTCAACTACTCTTGCTATTAAAATCTCTTCCTATTCACGTTGTTTCTAGAGTTCTTCCTTGAAAATCAAAATATAAATTAAGAAATATACGGTATATTTTTCAAAAATCAGGTAATATCTTTCAATTTTTTACAATTTCATTTTCAAATGTGAACAGGTATACATCATCACAACCAATTTGGCCATGGTTCATTTGCTGAATAACTGTCATAAAAAATAATAATTCATACCACAGTAATTTATATTACAGCTTCCTTAGCTTTGCCTGAGGCGCAGCAATTCCAAGGTGTTTCTGCAGAGAGCTGGCTGGAATTCAAAGTGGAGAAGTTGAAGTTTCAATACAGAAAAGCAACTGAAGACCTTATATGCCATGATGCTGTGGAGATATATGTAAATTGAGATGATTAATTCCCTGTTGCTATGGATGAAATACTATATTGAAAAAATGTTTCATTGAAACCTTGTAAATACTATTATAGCATCAATTACCTTGAAAGGGAAAACCTGTCAAAACTGCCAAATTTGAACTAGTTTTGGAGATTCTTCAAAGCTGGCCTTCTTACAATATATTGTAATGGTATTTATCAGGTCTTATTAAGGTGTATGTCTGAGTGTGCCTGTAGGTGTGTGTGCACAGAAATAAAATATTGTAACTGATAGTTTATGCACAAAGTTAGAAACATTTATCATTTATGATGAAGAAATGAGCTGCTTAATTTTTCTGCTGTTTCCAAGAACAATAAATAATATGCATGACATTTTTAAATGATCCTTGGGCACAAGATCAATATGAATGGGTTTATTCGAAGTTGGTCTAATATAATATTATGTCATGTGGCAGTGAGAAGGATCTAAGCTTTCTACAGGTCTATAACAGAATTTATAATGATCAGAACTTCTTTTTAGAATTCTTTAAAATTACTTATTATTATATACAGTCTGTGCTTAAAGCTCGGCTTGGCTTAATTTTTAATAGACTAATAGCAACACCTTCAAATATGCTGGATATATGATGGACAACTTTGTTCAGTTGTGAAAATCTCAGCTTGAGAAAATAAACTTAAAATGAATCCTAGTACAACAAAGTTACTCCTTACTAAGAAATTGTCTAGTCTTTTGTCAGTTCTTGCATAGGATATGGATAGAGTTGCATCTACCCAAAAGAGTAGATTAATAACTTGGGGGTCTGCTGCATATGACATCTTCAGTCGTAAGAACTTTACTACTTTAGCTGGTATACACAATTGCTGTCTTATTCAGTAAAGGATGAATAATATCAATACACAATAACCTTTAAAATAATAATAATCAACATTAAAAAACAATATTAATATATTCTTAGTCTTTAATTCAATTATCTATTGACTATAAAAGAATCATAAACTTATATTTACTAATCCATAATTTTTTACAATCAAATATAAAATAATATCCTCAAATCCCAATATCAAAATTTCATTTTTTTCCCGTCTAGGAAATCTTATAATGATCTCCAAGCAACAAGAAATTTCATCAAGTTGTTGTGTCTAATCAAATTCACCATTTCAGAAAGCTCTTTTCTTTCTTTTCTTTCTATTTTTTTCTTTCTCCATATTCTATTTCTTATTTTTTCATCATTTTCTTTATGTTTACATTTCTTTTCTAAAATTTGTGTTTTTATCTAGTTAAATTGTAAATATGTATGCATATATGTGTTTAACATTAATAATAAAATATATATTTAATATAGTAGTGCCTTGCGGAATATATTGCCAGCCTTTCTCATTAGCATTAGGTTTAATACATTTTTAAAATTCATTCCAATACTATCATTTCAGGTTCCTGATGACTTCACCTAAATCCATTCAAACGGTATGTGAAAAGATAGTGAGAGTTCCTACCAATGGAAATTTTTTTAAAAAAAAAATCTGGTACTGTTTCACTTTAAGCTCCTGCAGATATATGCATAACAAAAATCCACCCTGAGGAGAAACTATATGACCTTAAAATGCTGATAATGACATACATTTGTCTATAACAGGGATGTCAAAGTGGCAGCCCATGGGTCTGATGGGTCATGTGGAAGCCACGCCCACCCCAGCTCCACAAGGGGAAAAATATTGTGAAACTTCACGTGACGGCAAGTGACATTGTGAGTTTGACACCCATGGTCTACAAGAATGATATCTATATATGGAAGCTTCTGAATATTGCTCTATTCTGTGAAGGACTAAATTTATTTATATATTGTATTGTATTGTATTGTATTGTATTGTATTGTATTGTATTGTATTGTATTACATTACATTACATTACATTACATTACATTACATTACATTACATTACATTACATTATATTATATTATATTATATTATATCATATCATATTAATTATTTCTATACCGCCCTTCTCCCGTAGGACTCAGGGCGGGTAAAGCCAAGGTAAAAACACACACACACAAACATCATAAAATACAATTTAAAATTATTAAACAGTTTGGCCCAATTGAATAAAAAACCCAGAATTAAAATAACAAATTAAAAATTGTTTAAATGGTCAGCCCCGCCTGTTGGAACATCAGGGTCTTGAGGGCACGGCAGAAAGTACGGAGGTCAGGGATGTTACATATCTCCAGGGGCAATTCATTTCAAAGAGCTGAAGCCCTCACAAAGAAGGCCCTGCCCCTGGTGTCACCAGTTGGCATAATTTGATTGACAGCACCCTGAGGAGTCCCTCTCTGTGAGAGTGAACTGGTTGGTGGCAGGCTATTGGTGGCAGAAGACAGTCTCATAGATACTGGCATTATCATTACAGTTTTGATTAAGATATTATTATTATTATTATTATTATTATTATTATTATTATTATTGCTCAATATACTTTATTTCACATTACTTTGATAAAAGGACTCATTGGTCTTATCTTTTCTAACTTTCCATAAATTCTATTGAAATCACAGTTTTTGTAAAAACAAAAGAAGAGATATTTTCTTTTTGTAGGAGAAACATTTGTTTATCTTTGATATTGTCTCCCTTGAAAATATTATCAGAGAAACAGAATGTAATTCATCTTTGCTATCATAGAGAGCAGCAAGAAGCAGCAGTTTAGTTAAAAGTGATGCATCTTTGGAGCAAGATGGTTACAATGACAAATGTTGATTTATTTATGTGAAGAACATTCAAAACTGTTGATCAAAAACGTTTTATTTTAAAAGAGAGAAGTAATAAAAGCAAAAATAAAAACATTTATAAGCATTACATTTAAATAAAACTTGTAGAAATTGGTATGGTTCTGAATATTAAAATATATTAATTTAAAACTTCATATAATTAAAATAAAGATAGTAATAACTAATTATAAATAACCACTATATTGGAGATTATAAATACAAATGAAATATCACTGTATAATTTCTATTTAGTCTGGAAAAAAATTATTTAGCTATTTATGGATAAATTTAAATATTAAAACTATTTTAGAAGAAACCTAAATTTTATACAATTTCATATGTAAAAATATCCAATTATTTTACCATTCTTTTATATAAGGGATTATACATAATTTCCATTGAGAAACAGAGTATTTTAGCAACTGTAACTCTTTATGTCTGGGTGTCTGTATGTGTTTCTGAGTGTATCTGTGTCTGTGAGTATTACTTTGGAAAAGGCTCTAATATTGGGAAATATGAAATGAATGAAAGACGGAAAGAGGATTAGAGGGAAAACCAGCAGCAAGGTGGGTGGACTTAATTATGCTTCAAAAAATAATTGAGTCTTAAGTATTCATTGTATTATAAATCATTTTACAGAATTATTGAACCACACAGAAAATACCAATTGAAAAAATGCTGACTAGATTTTTATATGTCCAATTGTTCAGTCTACTATCTTACAATTTTTTAAAACCTTTATTGTTCATCTGAAGATATTGAAATTAGTGATATTATTCTGCTTGTTCTGAAAAAGGAATCTCAAAAGGTTTTCCTTTATTAATAATTAGAACTTTTAGTCTATAAGAGTTATTATCTGTCCACTAAATTTCTTTGTACATTCACCTTAATGAAAGAAGATATTTAATATCTATGCAAAAATGTCTAATTCTTTTTCTATATATACATTTTTTTAATATGATGCTGAATATGGATGGTCTGCTATAGGCTATATTTTCTATTTCTATAGAAACAAAAGTTGTTATGCAAACTTTGGAAGTCCTAGTCCCTTGATTTAACCAACACAGAAAGCATGATAGAAACTTACAATAACTATAATCCAAATTTCTGGTAAACAATGAGCTAGTTGGTAATATAATTTGAAATTTGGTAGTTCCAATCTAATTCAGTCTTTTACATTTCCTAAACTCTTACCTTGATGGTTGGACTTTTGATAAGCCATATATGGTTAGTTGCATGAAGGAAGGACTTGATGATGTTTTATTATACTCAGTATTTACGTTGATGGTTAATCATCATTTCCTGAAACATTTCAGAGTAATCTTACTTGGGATTTATTAAATTTTAATTTCTGAATCACTTTTTTCATGATTAATTTATTGAGAACTTTATTTTGTTGACCTATACATTTTGCAATCAGTATTATATATAATCTTCAATCTACTCAATCTTTTCCTTAACTGCTTACTGAATTATCTGGAAAATTTAACAAATTGATTTATCATGTCCATTGTTTTATTGATCTTATTTCCATCCCAACTAATGATTCTATTGCAGTTGATAACCCAACGATTTGTCTAGTTTATTTCCCTTTTAAAAAATATTGTTAGCAAAGTTCATCTTCCTATATGTTCCATCTATTTCTATTAAGTCCAGCTAATTGGGATCACATTAATCTTTTCTCTGAATCCTGCTTATTCTTCACTCTATTTGCTTGAATTCATTCATCAATATGTCATTTTGTTTTGTATGACTTTCCATTTTATGGCAGAACAATAAGCCATCCTCTAATATATGGAAAGAATCACATAATGTAGACAAAGGAACATTAGGAATTAAATAGGATTGGAAGAAGGTCTTTAGTTCATGTTAGCCCTTCAGTTTAATATTTTTTCTGCTAATAATAAAGTATTAAGCTTCCATCTTTTTGGACTAGAGATTCTTCTGTGTAATTTTACAGTTATTGGATTATGATCTGCATAAGTAAGAGCTATGAACTTCACATCTACATATTTAGTTAACAATGAAAGAGACATCCCTCATACTTGTTCTTAAGTAATTGCTATGGTTTTATGAAAACAATAATAATAAATATATTTTTTCACAAGAGGATAGTTGTGTGTCCATCATAAAAAAAAATAGTGATACACAATATGCAACATTTTGAAGAATTTTTCAGAATTTTTTTTAGATGGTCCATGTTTGGCAGTTAAAAACCATTCTTATAGAAATCTATGTCTGTCTGACTGTCTGTATGATCAAGCCTAAATTAAAGCAATTAAGCGTTTCTCATATTCAGTCTGACATTATAATAATATAAACCCTACTTATCCTGAATTTGTTTATCTAGACATCCGAAGTATATAGTGTTGACCTTGAACTTCTGAAAAGATGCAATTTTTGAGAAAAAAATATTGAAGAGTAGAGATTCTTCTGGAAAGAAAAGCTGTTGATATTTTGTATTGTCCCACTTAGTAAGGCTCTGCCAACTCTATAATCTCATCAAATTCAAAAGGTTGACGTATATCTTGTTGTCTAATGACTTGAATCTTCAATTAAAGTGACTGATATAATTCTTGTCAGCCCTGAAGCCATGAATGCCATGTTACCCATACTAAAAGGCTCTGTCCAACTAGCATCTGATCCAAATGCATATTTTATATTGTAACCCACAAATGTGTAACTATTATCAGTATTAGATCATATTCAAAATTTCTGGCTTTTTTTTCTTTTTTCTTTTTGAACGGATGTGTGTGTGTGTGCATGTGTGTGTGTGTTTTTTCTGAGGTTTGTAGGTAGGTCTTTGGTTATTCAGATTTTCCCCTGTGTAAAATTGGAAGTGTCTTGGTGATGTCTCATTCATCATCTTCAGGCTGGTGTTTTCAGCTTCGTGCTTCTAGGAGCAATGTGTGATCGCAGCTGTTTCTTCCTTTTAACTGCTAGTGGAGGTGTGAACTGATTGGGTGGGAGCTTGACTGTGTTCTGATTGGGTGGAGGTGTGTTCTGATTGGTTGGGGCCTTGGCTGTGCTCTGATTGGATGGCGGGGTTGTGTGCTCTGATTGGTTGGTTGTGTGTTCTGTTTGGGTGGGGGCTTGATTGTGCTCAGGTTAGTCTGAGTTGCAGGGGGATTTGAGCTAGTGAGCTGCTATATATATGTAGGTCTTTGATTATTTGGGTTTTCTCCCGCATAAAATTGGAAGTGTCTTGGCGACGTTTGGACAAAGTCTCATTCGTCATCTTCAGGCTGGTGTTTTTGGGCTTCGTGCTTCTAGGAGAAATGTGTGATTGCAGCTGTTTCTTCCTTTCAACTGCTAGTGGGGGTGTGAACTGATTGGGTGGGAGCTTGGCTGTGTTCTGATTGAATGAAGGTATGTTATGATTGGTTGAGGGCTTGGCTGTACTCTGATTGGATGGGGGATTGGTTGTGCTCTGATTGGCTGGGGGTGTATTCTGTTTGGGTGGCAGCTTGGTCGTGCTTGGGTTAGTCTGACTTGCAGGGGGATTTGGATGTGTGGTGGTGACATCCTGTGTCACTTCCATGCAGAAAGCAGACTCAAACCTTCACCGATGATGAGGCACGACCACGGACCAGAAGCCAGACTGCAGCTGCATCATTAGCCACTTTAAACCCCCCCAACCCATATATGAAGCAGACTGACACCCACCATGAAGATGTGGCATGGCCACAAATGCGAAGCCAAGCAACAGCAACACAGCTCACCAGCTCAAATCCCCTTGCAACTCAAACTAACCCGAGCACAACCAAGCCGCCACCCAAACAGAACACATCCCCATCCAATCAGAGCACAATCAACCCTCCATCCAATCAGAGCACAGCCAAGCTCCCACGCAATCAGTTCACACCCCACTAGCAGTTAAAAGGAAGAAACAGTTGCGATCACACATTGTTCCTAGAAGCACAAAGCCGAAAAGACCAGCCTGAAGATGACGATTGAGACTTCGTCGAAATGTCGCCAAGACACTTCCAATTTTATGCGGGTGAAGACCCGAATAACCAAAGACCTACATACATACATACATACATACATACATACATACATACATATATTTATTTATTTATTTACAGGGAGGAACATGAGATGTGGTGTGGCTTACCGAGGACAGCTAACGAACCAGAAATAGCTATATAAATCTCCCACAATGCAGCACAAAATTTGCTTGCTGCCAGATGAAAAGATGGAGAAAAAACCCAGAAAGTAGTGAATGTGATTTCACTCAATTGTGGTTCCAGAAAAATCTTGGTTACGTAGGAAAAACCTGGCTTAAAGGAAAAGTATATACATATACATATACATATACATATACATATACATATACATATACATATACATATACATATACATATACATATACTTATTTATATACATACATACATATCTACACACCAATTAAATATATTCCAATTAATGTGTGTGTGCGTGTTCAAAAGGGAAAAAGAAAAACAACCCACAAATTTTAAATATGATCCAATACTGGTAATAGTTACACATTTGTGGGTTACAATATAAAATATGCATTTGGATCAGATGCTAGTTGGACAGAGCCTTTTAGTATGGGTGACATGGTGTTCATGTAGGATTATTTTATGCTAATGGAGTGCTAAGAAATTGATAGAATTATTGATGCAGTTTGAATTCTGCTTAATCCATGCATTTAGAATTCTGCTGGCTTGATCCGTGAATATCCATGGTATGATCAAGTGCAGCATGAATTATTGGATCCAAGAGGTTATTAATTATATCTATATCTATATCTATATCTATATCTATATCTATATCTATATCTATATCTATATCTATATCTATAGATAGATAGATAGATAGATAGATAGATAGATAGATAGATATCCCCAGATGTAGTTAATAATAGTTACTACATCTCCAAATTTTCCTTTACAGGAAATACATAGAAAAATTGATTTTTCAATATTTTCCAGTCATTGAGATACAAGGTCCAGTCATTATACAGAAACATCTCTAGGAGCTGAGAGTTGAAGACCTGTAATATAATGAATGGGTAATCTTGAGAATAGAAGAGAAAGATGCTGCTTAGGAAATCATCAGACAAAAAGGCAGAAGTCCACAATATTTTAACATTTAGATATGTTAATCTTTTTCATTAAAAATAAAGACTTTACCTTTGCCATTAATTGGTAATAAACAATCTGCCCTATTGGGTCTAGAAGTTAAAAGTAGTGGATGGAAAGTTTGTATTTTCAGACTTCTAAACTTCTGTTAATTTAAACTTACAATAAAGTAGATTTAGTTTTCGAGTTATATTTTCTGTCTGTCAGGAAGGCACTGTTGTATAATGGTTCTTCACTCTGACTGGCAACATTCAAATCCTTGGGAGGTCCAGTGTGGGTTCCCATAGGACATGGCATTTTCTCCATGTTGTTTAACTTCTATGCATAGAAGAAGATAATATATAGCAATAACTAGAAAATTATTTCACCTTGTCTTCTGATTTACTCCTAAATAAGTTTCAACCAAACTATGAAGATTATAATATAAAAAGATGTTGAACTTTAATGCTGCTTATTAGCAGCCCCCAGGTGCTAGGGGACCTGTTCTATCAATCCAGGACAGAGCAGCCTGTTTACTGTTTATATAAGTGATCTTGCACCTATTAATGCTGACCTTTTTCAAGGTCTTCCTTCAGCAACCATGTATGGCAGTTGTAACAGAATCCATGTAGCACTTAGGCAATAGCTTTGTGTTCTGATGAATTCGAACATGTTTTGTAGAACATGTTTTTTCTAAAGTATACACTCTGTGCAGAACTGCTTGTGTCAGCCAGAATACTGACAGGACAACACCATCTATGTAGAATGATAATGTATTAATATAATTATATTGGCCACCAGTTGATTTCAGATCCCAATTAAAGTTCTGGTAATTACTTTTAACTCCCTAAATGCAATAATACTGCAATATATCAGACAATATGTTAAGAAAGAGTATAATTCACCTCTCCACCTGAATGTATTGTTGACTTTTACCTTTATTATATGATGTATATATATTTTATATGCAGCCTAAGACAATTCCGCTTCACTCAATGCAGCCCAAAAGCAAATGACACCCATGGTATAGATAATTCATTGTATCCATTGTTCATTGTATTGTGCGTGTGTGTGTGTGTGTGTGAGAGAGAGAGAGAGAGAGAGAGAGAGAGAGAAAGAGAGAGAGAGAGAAAGAAAGAAAGAGAGAGGGAAAATTATCCTTTTATTATGTAAACAGGGTAGAACTTCTGACCACAAATACAAAACCAAAAGCCATGCAACTGCATTAAATAAAATCACATTTAAAGCGTTTTCCTACAATAAATTGATGATACATATAAGCAGAAGTGGGATTCAGCCGGTTTGTACCTGTTCAGGTGAACTGGTTGTTAAAATTCTGCCCAGTTCGGCGAAGCAGGTAATCCCACCACTGCCTGGCCCTGGCCCTGCCAACTTTTTGAGTTGGTTTTGAGCCGTTTTTGGCTGTTATTTGGGTTGTTTTTTGTGCTGTTTTGGATGTCGAAGTCTTCAACAAGGCAACAAGGTACTACACAAACACACACACACACACACACACACATATATTTACTACTACTGAACATCCAAAACATCCAGAAAAATGGCCCGAAAATGGCCAGAGAAACAGCTGAAAAACAGCCTGAAAGTGGCCCGAAAATGGCCTGGAAAAATGCCCCCAAAATGGCCTGAAATGGCTGAAATACAAACTGAAAAATGGCAGGAAAATGGCCCAAAAATGGCTTGAAAATGGTAGAAAATGGCTTGGAAAATGGCTGAATATGACCCCTAAAATGGCCAAAAAGGGCCTGAAAACCAGCCTGAAAATGGTTGAAAAACAGGCTGAAAAATGAACATTTCAACTCTTCAATTACATCTCTTGAAGCTGTACAACAATCTGGATTTGAAAGGGAATGAGAAATTCATAACTTGTGCGTGCACACACTTCAGAACTCTCAATACCTCACATCCATTGTGCCCCTCTGGACAAATCTTTTAAACATTTGCTGGCAAACACAAAGTGTTTCATCCCAAAGCATATTCCCCCTTCTGAATTTGGATTATTACACGATCATATGAAATAGTATAAAATCACACTACTAAACACTGGACTATAGCAAAACTTTGTGAAAAAAATGATATAACTTCAAAATATGATATAATGTCTTTGGGTTGATTTAAAGGTATGAAAATAAGGAAAACAAGAAAAATATTCATCAAAAATATGAATTGCTGTAATGTTGTCTTACTGTACTAATAAACTTTATGTGCAGTTGTAGAACCAATTCTGAGAAAATAAGCTTGAAAGAGGATCGAAAATCCTTCCACCCACTAGGACCTTTTCCTCATAACAGTAATGGGGTGGAATAGGGAAGGAATTTCAAGTATCAGTGTAAAAGTCCCTTTTTTTCCAGTGATAACAGTTCTAGTATAAATCAGATCAATTATAATGTCTGTCCATGTATCTCTCCTACTCAGCTTTTCCTCATTATCTGACTATTCCAGAATATAAATAAAGACAGAGGAGGATAGTTTTATGACTGGGAGAACTTTGTGTCTGTTTTTAGGGTCCCATACTATAAATAAAGAGAATGGTGGACAATTCTTTTGATTGAGAGAACTTTGTGTCTATTTTTAGAGCCAGAATGATTACAGTTCAATGACAGAACATAGATATTGCATATTCAGGCAAAGCAGAGCTGAGGAAAACTGTAGAGATCATTGCAAACTTCTCATAAATTATGGTCCATGAAGGTGGGGAGATTAGTGATCCTTAGATGAATTTCTATTTTTTTATGCATAAAGCATGTTTCTATTAGTCTTCCTTCATAGATATGCTGCTCAGGATTATCTGTAATATGTTTTTACTTTATTTTATTTTTTAAAAAAGGAGACCAAAGCACAGATCCCTAAAAAGGATCTTAATTTGCCTATTTTTTACAAGGTTTTCCAAATCTGCAATCCTAAAATGTGTGGACTTCCAGAATTGCCCAGAAAGCATTCTGGAAGTTGAAGTCTACACATCTTAAAAGTTGCCAAATTTGAAAAACACCAATTTATCAAAACATTTAGCTCAGGAGTATCCAACCTTGGCAACTTTAAGACCTGTGGACTTCAAAATGGGATAAAAAACAGGTGGGGGCAGGGCCAATCACTGGTGGGATTTGCCTAAACTGGTCCGAACCAGCTGAATCCCATCTCTGCCTTTGAGGCAGGTGGCCAGGAGGTGGAGCTGAGTGTTATGAATGATGTTGAATTGGCCATGCCCACTGAGTCACATGACAACCAGCCATGCCTACCCAGCCAGTCATTTGGGCAGAGAAACGGTTGTTAAATTATTTGATTCCCACCACTACATATAAATGATTGTCTACAGAACAGTACAAAATGAACTGGTAATAAAACAAAACAATTAAAAAACCTTGTCAGTTGAAACCAAACAATTTTCAATAGAGACTTCTTCTATGATATTTTAACAATTATTCTATCCAACCTGTAAATTAAAATCTGAATTTTTCAGAACTATTTCTAAAGGAAAATATTAATGAAGTAGTCCAATAAACTGGAGAAATAATAAAATATTCAATATTTTGACAAAAAGTAACTATATTTTCTGTTCTATCGTTTTGCTGGGCTTATGGTTGTTCAAGTAACTTTATTAAAGGTATAAGTATGCATCTGCATGTATTTGTTTAAGATTCTCATAATTTAGAAATATGTTTTCTTTTTGATCTTACTCTACAGTTCTGACATCCTTTTGACTAGCTGTTGTCCTATGAACAATGGAAATGTGATTCATTGCATTATTAAAATCTAGATATTAGCCATTACATGTGTTTTGTTGTTGCAAGGTCATTATCCTTGACAAATCCTAAAGTAATTATCTTTGACAAGTAGTGTTGGCTTCAATATTATATAATCATATTTGGTGAGGCAAAATGAAAATATATTTCTACAGAAGATTTGCAAAATCAAAATATTTCAAGATACATGACCAAGTAAGATTAACAAATGCATAAATCATTCTCATTCAGAGTCAAATGAATAAGCCAAAAGACATAAGAATTCACAGATTCACTGTTGACTCTTAGCGATCACTTTGATAGATCATCTTCAGTCCTTCAGATCTTACAGTGATACAGGTTTTCCTCCTTGCTATAGTCATCATCTTCTGTGCTGATTTCCTAGCAATCAAATGACATGCCAGCTCTGCATATACCATATTTATTTATTTACAGAACCTCTATGGCTACTCATCCATACAATGTTTCTAGGTGGCACACAAGCAGTAAAAACCTGATAAAAACAACTCCTCCCCTCCATTGTACTCTAATTTCTGTTTTTCAAAGAACTATTTAAAAGAAAGCTTAGACATTCTTGAGGATGTACTACATGAACAAGACCAATACCTTTTCGCTTGTCAGGAAATGTTCATTCAAAACTCCTTCAAACTGGCAAGGCAACTAAGCCTTCATTTTAAAGTGTTAGTATATTACCATATTACCACTGTAAAGTGGTAAAGGGTACAATATTTTATGGCACATTGAAAATTTTATGCAATTTTTAACAATAATGGAACAAAAAGAGCTATCTTTCATTTTAGTTTATTAGAAGTAATAGCAAAAAGAAGCAATAAACCAGCTTACATGATACAACCTGTTAGCTCGGCGCCGGAAAGAAACGCGACTCAGCTGTTCGTTCAGAACCTTTATTTAGAGTGCAAACTGAACTGCCGGCTGGGCTGCTGAGCCTCCTTATATCCTGCTCAGGCATGCCCTCCGGCCAATGACAACAGTTTAAACCTCCCGCCGGTGGGATCGACCAATCCCCCGGCGGATGTCCTTATAAGGACATAACACCCCTCCCCTCCTAGTCCTTAGTCCATCAGTCCGTGTGTGCGATCACATACTCACGCAGGTAGGCGGGACGCCTGACAGTTCTGCCGGACCTGCACGGCCCAGTCGGTGGGTTGATGTTGCTCCGGACGGGTCGAGCCCCTGCTGGCTCTGGCTCCCCCGTTCGTGAATCTCCGGACTCCGCGTGCTGTCCCCGGGTTGCGCCGCCGTAGGTCCGGTGGCCCTCCGGGCTGTTCCAGTTTCCGCAGTCGGGAGACGGTCGTCTGAACCTCGGTACGGTTCCCGGGTCCTCGTCTGGTGTCCAGGGTGCCCCCAGGTCAGGGGGTGCGGCGGCTGTCCCCGTGGGTTGACCCCCGGGTGGGGGTGGTTGCGACGGTCCCATCTTGGCCTCTCCGGGTCGGTCTGCCTCGCCGGGGTAGGGTAAGACTCCCTTTTGGGGTTGTTGTTGTCCTACCCTGCCGGGGTGGCAGCGTCCCTCCAGGCTGGGGTGTAGTCGGCCCTCGTCTTCTGGGTGCGGTAGGTCTACCCCGCGGGGTCGTGGCTGGCCTACCTCATTGGGGTGGAGTAGGCCTACCTCTGGTCGGTGCGGGCCTACCTCGTCGGGGTGAGGCAGGCCTACCTCGTCGGGGTGGTTTTCCTCGACCTCCTCGATTCCCCTCCACCTTTTCCGGAGCTGGTCGATGTGTCGCCGGCAGGTGCGGCCGTCGTCCAGCTCGACCTCGTAGGACCTTGGGCCGGTCACCCTCACGATCTGACCCTTGAGCCACTTCGGATCGGCCTGAAAGTTTAGCGCGAAAATCAAATCTCCGCAGGCGAAGCTTCTTGACGGCGGTGGTTTGTTCGGCTTGTCTTTCGGGTTGTACATTGGGTGCACGCGATCTAGCGGTGAGCGCAGCTTCCTCCCCATCAGTAGCTCTGCCGGGCTTTTCTTTGTTGTGGTGTGGGGAGTGATGTGTTGGGTCAAGAGGAACTGGTCGATTTGTTCCTGCCAGTCCCCATTTCCCATTCTGGTCAGTGTCTCTTTAGTTAGCCTCACCATTTTTTCGGCCTGTCCGTTTCCGGCCGGTCTGTAAGGGGCGATGAGTGCGTGCCTGATTCCGTGGCCGGCCAGGAACTCTTCCATCGCCTTCGCTGTCAGCTGAGGCCCGTTGTCGGAGACGAGGGTGTCCGGAAGGCCGTGCGTGGCGAAGAGTCGTCGTAGGGCTCTGATGGTGGCTTCCGTCGTTGTGGAGGGCATGGCTATAACTTCGAGCCACTTCGAGAATGCGTCGACCACGATCAGGAGGGATTTCCCATTCATCGGCCCGGCGAAATCGATGTGGATTCGCGACCACGGTCCGGATGGTTGTTCCCACTCAGTCGGCTGTGCTTGCGGGGGTGCTGGTCTCGTTGCCTGGCACGGGTCACATCTGGCAATCCACGCCTCAATGTCTTTGTCTAAGGCGGGCCACCAGACGTAACTCCGTGCTAGGGCCTTCATTCTGACGATCCCCGGGTGGCCGCAGTGGAGGGTTTGCAAAGTCCGTGTTTGTAATGAGGGGGGGATGACCACTCGGTCGCCCCAGAGGAGGCAGCCCTGCATTGTGGTGAGTTCTTGTTGCCTTCTCTGGTATGGGGCAAGTTCTTCCTTCTGGGCTTCTTCTGGCCAGCCCCGCAGAACCCAGGATAAAACTTGCCTGAGGATCCTGTCTTTTGCGGTGTGCTGTGCCACCGTGGATGAGGACACCGGGCTGGACTGGTCATCGTCGATGTGGTGGAGGCCGAGTGTGGGTGCTGGATCCTCGATCTGCTCTTTCAGCGGGCACCTGCTGAGGCCGTCGGCGTTTCCGATGATTTTTCCAGGCCGGTGGACCAGGCGGTAGTTGTAGCCCGACAGGAAGATGGCCCAGCGTGTCATCCTGGGTGACATGAAGGTTGGGGTGGGTTTGTTCCCCGCGAGGAGGCCTAGCAAGGGTTTGTGGTCGGTGACGATTGTAAAAGTTCTTCCATATACGTATTCATGGAATCGCTTTACGCCCGCCACCATCGCTAGCGCCTCCTTGTCGATCTGGCCATAGTTCCTCTCGGCTGGTGACATAGTCTTGGAGAAGAATGCAATTGGTGCTTCTGTTCCATTCGGTAGTTGGTGGCTTAGGACGGCCCCGACCCCGTAGGGTGAGGCGTCGCAGGTCAAGGTTAATGGTAGCTCTCCGTTGTACTGGATGAGGAGGCTGTCGGAGGATAGGAGTCTTTTGGCTTTCTGGAAAGCTTCCTCTTCTTCGCTCCCCCACTTCCAAGGTGCCGCCTTCCCTAGGAGTCGGTGTAGTGGTTCAGCAACGGTGGCTTTCTGTCGTAAGAACACACTATAGAAATTAAGTAGTCCCAGAAAAGCCTGAAGCTCCGTTTTATTTTTGGGGGCTGGAGCCTCGCGTATAGCCCTCACCTTGTTTTTAGTGGGGTGGATGCCCTGGCTATCAATTAAATAGCCCAGGAACTCGACTTCCCTGACTCCGATCACGCACTTGTCCCGTCGGACCCGTAGTCCCTTCGCCTGGAACCGCTGCAGGGCAAGCCTGAGCCGTTCCATTAGTTGGGATTCTGATGACCCTGAGACTAGGACGTCATCAAAGTAGGGCACTACCCCTGGAATGCCTTGGAGAAGGCGTTCCATCATCGATTGAAAGATCCCCGGGGCGGCACTGACGCCAAATTGGAGCCTGTTGCATTTAAAGGCGCCCCGGTGTGTGACAATCGTTTGCGCCTCCGCAGTTGCCTGGTCCACTGGCAGCTGCTGATACGCCTGCGCCAGGTCCAGTTTGGCGAAAATTGATCCTTTGCCTAGTGAGTGCAACAGATGTTGCACTACTGGCACTGGATATGCGCTCTGCTGCAACGCACGGTTGATTGTGCACTTATAATCAGCGCAGATGCGCACTGATCCATCTGGCTTCATGGGGGTCACAATGGGAGTCTCCCATGCAGCGTGATCGATCGGTTCGAGGATGCCCTGGGCGATTAGTTTATCCAATTGTGCATCCACTTTTGGTCTAAGGGCAAACGGGACTCTGCGGGGCTTTAGCCGAATTGGGTTGATTTGGGGGTCTAAATTTAGTGAAATGGGTTTCCCCAAGAATTTACCTAAGCTCCCGTCGAAGACGTCCTGGAAGTCTTCTAGGAGTTTGTCGAGTTGGCTAGTCCTGATTTGGTTTATTCCGCCAATGGTGAGCCCTAGTGGCCTGAACCACTCCACTCCAAGTAGGGTCGGTCGGGCGTCCTTGACGACGGCGATGGGGAGGTCTCCGTTGAAGTCTTTGTATTGCACCCTGATGTTTGTGCGTCCCAGGATGCCAATGGGGTGGCCACCGAAATCTACCAGCTTCGCCTGGATCGGCTTCAATTGTCCCTTGGAGATATTAGGCTGGAGCTTCTTTAGGTTATGCCAGGCGATGATTGAGAAAGGTGAGCCAGAGTCTATCTCCATGGGGCATGGTGCCCCTTCCACGTGGACGGTCACGTGGAATTTTTCGGATCCTTCAGCTGTGGTGTGGGCGATGGTCGTCTTGTTGACTTGCCGGCCGTTGGATCGCCGCTCGTCGTTCCGCCTCGGCTGTTGGGATCGTCTAGATGACCTTTGGTAATCGCGGTCCGCAGGTCTTTGCCGCTCGAATGTTGGTTCTGCCGCTCTGCAGGCCTCGGCGATGTGACCCTTCCGTCCGCATCGGCGGCATGTTGCGTCTCGCCAGCGACATCTGGCGCGAGGGTGGTCTCCTTTGCAGCTGGCGCATCTGTCCTCTCGGTTGCCATCTTGTTGGTTTTCCCGCCTTTGGGGCCTCGTGACCTTATGGACGGCCATTTCTCCATCTGACTCAGAGCACGTGGAGATGTCCTCGGATGACTGTGGTTGGTCTCTGTGGATCTTGTGGATCCCTTTCGATCGTCGCATCGCTGCTGCCGCTCTGTCGGACGTTTCCGCCGCGGTTGCTTCTTCGATAACGTCCTTGAGGGAGATCTTTTTCCGGCTGAGGAACTTCTTTTGGACTGAACAGTCCCTCATGCCGAAGACGATCCGGTCTCTCAGCTGGACGTCCACATTTTCGAACTCGCAGCTGGCCGCGATCTTCCGGAGCGCCGATACGAACTCCTTGAAAGTTTCCCCTTCGTGCTGATTCCGTTGATGGAATTCGAAGCGGTTGGCTAGGGGAGTGCTCGTGGGCGCGTAGTGTTCCTGGAGGACGTCTTGGAGCTCGGACCATGGCATCTGTTCGATGTCTCTGGGTGCCACGAGGTCCATCGCCATCTCCAGAACTTCGGATCCGCAGTGGGCCAGGAAGAGAGCCCTCTTCCTGTTGTCGTCCAAGTCGGTGAAGCCGTTGCCCGCCAGGAATTGTCGGAATCGCACCATGAAGGACTTCCATTTTTCCTGGCTTGGATTGAATGGAGCCAGAGAAATTTGGGGTCCAGACATGGTTCAGTGACTTTGCTCAAGTGCTTCAGCTCTTGGATGGCGGTAGCGGTCGTGCTGTTGTTCGTCGGTTCTTCTTCAGTCCTTCGTCGCCAGTGTTAGCTCGGCGCCGGAAAGAAACGCGACTCAGCTGTTCGTTCAGAACCTTTATTTAGAGTGCAAACTGAACTGCCGGCTGGGCTGCTGAGCCTCCTTATATCCTGCTCAGGCATGCCCTCCGGCCAATGACAACAGTTTAAACTTCCCGCCGGTGGGATCGACCAATCCCCCGGCGGATGTCCTTATAAGGACATAACACAACCAACATTATAATAAATAGTTTCAATGGGACTTCTGGTTGGTGAGATGCAGCGAAATGGCGCGGGGTGAGTAATCACTACTCCTCAACGCCGCCTGTCATCTTGTTTTGGGGATCCCCTCGGGGGCACGGGAGCTGGAGAGTCCCGCGGACAATAGGGAGAGCCGGGGTAGTGAGAAAGCGGAGCACTAATGCTTCTCACTAGACCGGGCAACCCTGTCAAGCCGGCACGGTGAGTCAGCCATCTGATGGCTGACCTGAAGCTGCAGTAGCCGACAATCCAGACGGGAAGCAAGGAAGATCGGAGGCTGCAGTGTTGGAATCAGAAAGTGCCACCCCCACCTAGCCGAAATTGACTATCAATCAAAGGGGTTGGCGGAATCTGGCGAGGAGTGCTCAAAGAGCGAAAGAGCGGCGACAGAGAGCGGAGAGCAGAGAAAGAGGCTAGAGAGCCTGATAAGCCGACGAGAGCAAAGGAGAACGAAGGATTGAGGACGCTAGTTTTGATTGTGCAAAACAGAAGAGGCTGGGCAGAGTTGACAATTTTTATATTAATTAATTGCTGATCTTTTCATATATTTAGTATATATGGTATATATTAGCATACAGTAGGTTAGACTTAATATATTAATATACTAATTAATTATATACTACATTAAATTTACTTGTATTATATTATTATTTATGTTAATTTACTTATACATAGCTATACATAGATTTTGAATTTAAGAATTAGCTTTAAGAATCAGATCTGATCTAGAAATTTTAGATATAAATTATAACTGTATTTTGTATTGTTCCTTTTTCTTTCTCTTTTCTCCTTTTCTTTCTCCCCCCCCTCTTTTAAGAATATAGAGATCTATGCTATTAAGAAAACTTTAGTTAATTATGGTAAGACAGGAAGACTTGATTTAATTTTTTTTTCTCTTCTTCTTTTTTTTTTCCAAGTAGATTTAGTCTTTATTAATGTGTTAATTATTGTTTGGTAAATTAATTATTAATGGTTAATTTAATCAATTAACTATAAGCTATACACTATTTTTTGGTATTAAGATAACTAATTAAGTGATATTTTATCTAGGATACTGATTGAAAGTGATATAGATTGTTAAACAGACTTTGATCACTGAACGGGTCTGAATTGATAATCAGGGGTTAACTACATTTTAAGTCCTAGAAAAGCTACTGTATTATAAATCCACAGATAATATTTGAAGAAAGAAGTGTTACCTAGTGAATGTTAATTTGGAAAAATATTGAAAGAATAATTAGGGAGCAAAAAACAATCTTGAAAGAAATGGCAAACGTGTCATCTACAATTGTGAAAACAGGAAAAAAGACCCCTTCAAATCCCACCATAACTATGACCTCCCCAGCGATGAAAAAATCAATGGAAGGACTATCAAAATCTGAAAAATCTATAGCAACCCCATCGCTGTTTTCTATGCAATCAACGCTGACGTTAATTCAAGAGACCATGATGGCTTTACAGAAAAAAATGTCAAGTAACCACACCGAATTAAAAACAGATATTCATGCACTAGATCAAAAAATGAATGAGATACAAGTTTCAATATTCAACAACGAACAAAGGATTCAGAAGGCGGAGTCAAAAATAGAAAAAAATGAAAAGAGAATAGATACGGTGGACCAGACATTGACAATGCAGAATAAGAATTTAGAGGACTCATTAATCCAATTGGAAATGGATTGGGCGTGGTTCTACCTCCGCTTCCAGAATGTTGTAGAGGACAAAGAGGAGGAGCTGGGAGAAAAGATGGCAGAATTGATCGCAGAGGTGCTCCAACAGGATAAACAAGAGATTATTAGAGAATTGGATGAGGTCTATCGTGTCCAAACAAATTATGCAAGAAGAAATAGATTACCTAGAGAAGTCCACGTCCGGTTCGCAAGAAAGAAAGTAAGAGATATACTATATAACATAGCCAGAGAAGAACAAATAACATATGGAGGAAAGGAAGTGATCATTCTGAAACAGGTGCCAAGAAGGGTGAGAGAGGCAAGAAAGGAATATAGATTTTTAGCGGTGCAATTGAATAAAAGAAATATTCTATTTAAATGGCTTCTTCCAGAAGGGATGTTAATCACTTGGCAGGGGAGAAAAATAAAAATCGACAGTCTGAGCACAGCGAAAGATTTTCTCGACCAATTAAGGGGAGCAGAGGAAGAACAAAGTAGCAAGGAGGAGATAGAATCAACAAATCCAGTAGAGGAGATCCCGCATCAACAGAACAACAAGGAAGGAATCTCAGAAGAGAAGAAGACAGAAGAAGAGGAAGCTAAGGAGAAGAAAACAAGACCAGTAAGAGCCGTAAGAAACAAATAGAATCTAAGAACCGGAAGGGGAAGGGGAGGAAAGGGAAAAAAAAACATTAACAAACAATAAAAAAACCAGGAATGAATGATTTGAGATTAATATCAGTAAATGTCAATGGACTGAATGAAATTAACACTTACAAAATTAGCAAAACAAAATGTACATATAATTTGTTTACAAGAAGTTCATGTAAAAAAGGATGAAGGTAATTGTTTAGAGTATAAAATATTTGGTAAAACATTTACCTCGTTAGCAGAGAAAAAAAGGGGGGGATAGTAATCTATGTTAAAAAAGGGATTGAATCAGATTTAAAATATAAGGATACAAAGGGAAGAACCCTTATGATTGAAATAATGAGAGGTAATTCTAAAGTATTAGTGGGCATTTATGTTCCGAACAAAAAACAGGGAGAATATTTTAAAAAACTCCACGAGCAATTGGGAAAAATGGAATACGATGAAATTTGCTTAATAGGTGATTTTAATGGAATTGTGGACCCAGACAAAGATTATAAAAGTAATAAAATAAATAAAAATAAAAGAGCAAAGTTACCAAGAGCTTTTTTGACTTAGTTGAAGAATTGAATCTAATTGATATATGGCGAATCCTACACCCAAACGATAGACAGTACACATTTTACTCCAACCCACAAAAGTCTTGGTCGAGAATAGACATGGCTTGGGTCACCATGAAGCTTGGAGCAGAAATAGCATCAGTAGAGATCAGTCCAAATATTTGGGTGGATCACAACCCCCTGGAGATAAAATGGAAAAATACAACAAGAAGGAAACATCAGAGATGGAGATTTAATGCGAATTTATTGAACGACAAGGAGTGTATTGACAAATTGAAAGAAGAAGTAAGGTTCTTCTTTAAGGAAAATGGGAATCAAGGAACATCTCCTGAAATTGTATGGGATGCGATGAAAGCTTATTTAAGAGGGGTTGTGATATCATATAGTGCATACAAAAATAAAGAAAAAAGAAAATCCTTGGAAGAGCTTTTAAAACATCTAGGAGAAGCAGAAAAAAAGCTCCAAGAAAATCCCGGAGATAAAGCTACAAAAGAAAATTGGCTGATGTGGAGGCATAAATTAAATATTTTAGAACAAGAAGAATTAGCACAAAAATTAAAAAGAACAAAACAATACTACTTTGAGAACGCCAACAAGACAGGCAGGTGGTTGGCCTACAAATTAAAAAAGGAAAATGAAAAAGGGACGATTCAAACACTAGAAGACTCAGACTCTTAAACGAAGAAGATGATAAATTAGAAAGAGCGAGGGAATACTATGAAACCCTATATAAAGCAGAGGAGGTCCCAGAAGAAGAAATAGAGCAATACTTGAAAAATGCAGAGCTCCCACAAATAGCCGAGGAAGAGAGGGAGATGCTTAACAGGGAAATAACAATTGAAGAACTTAAAACAGCTCTTTCAAAACTTAAGAATAATAAATCGCCAGGTCCTGATGGGTTCCCAGGGGAAATATATAAAAAACTTGAAGAAATTCTACATCCAAAGTTACTTGAAATTTTTAATGAGGCACTGAGGGGATCAAAAATTCCGGATTCGTGGAGGGAAGCACATGTTACACTCTTGCCGAAAGAAGGTGCTGACCAAAAACAAATTCAGAATTATAGGCCTATTTCTCTTTTCAACACCGACTATAAATTATTTATGACTATAATGGCGGAAAGAACTAAAAAAATACTAAATGCTTGGATATATAAAGATCAAAATGGATTCCTCCCAGGGAGACAAATAAGAGATAATTTGAGAACAATATTAGATACACTAGAATACTATGAGGAACATTCAGAAAAACAGATGGCCTTAATATTTTTGGATGCCCAAAAGGCATTCGATAATTTAAATTGGAATTTTATGATTAAACAAATTAGAATAATGGGATTTGGAATAAATTATGAAAAAATGATTAAAACTATATATGACAATCAAAGGGTGAGCATCCTGGTAAACGGAGATAGGACAAGAATATTTCAGATCAGGAAGGGGGTAAGACAGGGATGCCCCCTATCTCCACTATTATTTATTTTGGCCTTAGAAGTCTTGTTACGGAAAATTAGGAAAAACGAGGAGATCAAAGGCCTAAAGATTAGGAAGGAGGTTTATAAAACACAAGCATTTGCAGATGACGTGGCCCTAATATTAGAAGATCCATTAGAATCGGGACCAAAAGTATTAGAGGAATTGGATAAATATGGAGTAGTGGCAGGTTTTAAATTGAACAAAACCAAAACCAAAATATTAACTAAGAATGTAACTGAGACACAGAAACAGGAGATAGAAGGAATGCTGGGACTACAGGTTGTCAAGAAAATAAAATACCTCGGAATTTAGATAACTGCAAGGTGTTCATCCCTAAAAGATGATAATTATACCCCCCTACTTCAAAAAATAAAACAAGATTTGAACAGATGGAAGAAAATCAAATTGTCACTTATAGGTAAGATAGCTGCGATCAAAATGAACATCCTTCCCAAAATTTTATTCTTATACCAAAATATACCAGTGAATTTGGATAAAAAAATTTTCTCAGAACTAAATAAAAACATTAGGGAATTTGTATGGGAGGGCAAAAAGTCAAGGATTTCACTTAAAGTGCTACAGGGGAAAAGAAATATGGGAGGATTTGGCCTCCCGGATTGGGAAACATATTTTAGGGCCACCAAGTTAGTATGGATAAGGGAGTGGGCCACTTTGGAAAATAAGAGAATTTTAGAGAAGGTTCACGACTTACAGAAAGGGTGGCATGCATATTTATGGGACATAGATACAAAAAAAAAGAACACATTTCCGTAGACATAAAATTAGAGACTCACTAATACAAACGTAGATTGAAATTAGACAGAGATATTACAATAAAGTTCCAAAATGGCTCTCTATGATGGAGGCCTTCATCCACCCAAACAGATGGGGGATGGAAAAAATTTGTAGATATAATGACATTTTAGATGGAGGAGGAAATCTTAAATCAAATGAAGATCTGAGACCAAGGCATAAATTTAGATTGGTGGACATATTTACAAATAAAGTCAAGATACCAGAAAGATAAGGAAGAATATGGTTTAGAATTAGGATACAATGGATTGGATAAAATTTTGATGGGAAACGAAAAAAAAGTCCTAGCTAAATTTTATAATTATTTATTAGATCAAGATAGAGCCGAGGCCATAGCCAAAAATCAACTGAGTGTTTGGGGAAAAAATATTGGATATAATTTAAATTTTAATGAATGGGAAGAGGCGTGGAATAAAAATTATAAATTGACTAGAGCTGCATCATATAAGGAGAATCACTATAAAATGCTCCATAGATGGTACTTAGCGCCTGCTAGACTATCGAAGATGTTCCCTAACATGTCCCCAAATTGTTGGAAATGTGGCCACGGTCAGGGCACCTTCTTTCACATGTGGTGGACGTGCCCCGAAGTGAAAAAATATTGGACCAAAATTGGGAGATGGGTACAAGAAATAATTAGAGAAGAAGTAGAGCTGATACCGGAACTATTTCTCTGGGAATAGTGAAGAAGAGACTTGGAAAAATAAAGACCCACTTAATGATTCATATAATTACAGCTGCTAGGTTGGCCTATGCCCAATACTGGAAGGAAAAAACCCTGCCATCAGAAGAACTTATACTTAGGAAGGTATTAGAGTGTGCAGAGATGAGCACATTAACCTATGAAATAAATAATGATGAAAACTCAGATTATTATACTGTGTGGGAAAGGTGGTACGAATGGATGAATGAAAAAAAAAACAGGAGTAAAAGGTGTGTTAAATAAATAATAACAAATGGTAAAAGTGACACCAAGTAATTTTATGTATATATGTATAAACACTGCGTATCCGATGTAAATAGAAATGAAAATTTTTTGTATCTATAAAAAATCAATAAAGTATATTTAAAAATAAATAAATAAATAAATAGTTTTGAGCCATTATGGAGACATAAAGGCCTTAAACATTTGAAGCCAAAATATAAATATCAATTGTGTTTATTGATTGATTCCCCCTTCCCCCCCGCCTGCAATTCAGTGAGTTCTAGAAATTTCTAGAAATATTTCCAGACTTAGACAGGCTTTCTTCTCAATGTGGCTCTTCAAGTTTCCAAGGGTGCACCCATCTCTGCTATTTATATTTATCCATCCTATTGCTGTACATGTTCCTTTTCTTTCTGTCTATTTTTCTCAAAATTATAGATTTTTCAAATCAATATGCTTCACTGATTATTATCGCTTTGGAGATCTGTATTTTCTGGATTCTAGTGCTTCAATTAAATCCAAGGTAACATAAGGCAACTCTTCCTGTATGATGTTTTTATGTCAGGAAAAGAGAACACACAAACAGGTTACAGTGATGACTAGATGGTTAGCAGAAGGAAAGAAAAAAAGGGGGGGCAGAATCCAGTATCCTCTAAAACATCTATATTGAGCAAGTATTAAGCACCAGAAGGAAAGGCAAACCAATGGATGGAAACTAATTAAGAAGTGTTCTGCCCCAGCTATGGATCCCAGAGAATGCAACACACACAAACTATAAACCAAACTCAATTTACTTCCAAACGTAGTTTTTTACTAAAACGTCCTTAACGACCTACCAGAAATTCCACAGAAAGATAAAGTCTTATGAGAGTTGGCAAAAAGCCCAGAAGCAAGGTTTGCAAAGAAAATCCAGATTCAATGATTCTCCAGAGAACATGCATTGTTTCCTGCAGCTTTTTAGAAGCTGCGTGCAAAATTAAATAGGCTAAGGGAGTGGCCAATTAGCCCCAAGCCTTACTCTCAAGGAGATGTCTGGAGGTTCTGAAGGCCCTGGCTGAATTCCTGCCTCTGGCACCACATCTTCTTCAGCCTCCTCACTGTCCGACTCAAGCACTGGCTACACAGGCTGCTGGCGTGACAGCATAACAGCCTCCTCATCGTCTAGATCAGCAACAATCTCTGCTGGCAAGCCACAACAAGGAGAGAGCAACCTGGAACTAACCAAAAAATTCCCAACAGTGAGAACAATCAAACAGTGGAATAGCTTGCCTTCAGAAGTTATGGGTGTCCCATCACTGGAAGTTTTCAAGAAGAGACTGGACAGCCATTTGTGTCAGACCTGGAAGCCATCTTTTGTATTGGGCCTTCAGACCTACCTTCAGACCTGTGCGAAACTGGGAGAGGGGATTGTATGGAACATGGGTGATATATAGTCATAACAACATTCTTTTCTCAGAGAGCCAATGACATCTTGTTCTGTACCTGGAAGACTGGAACTGGGAGGCATCTCCAGTTGGGATGGTGCTTTGATTGTGCCATGTGATGGATGTGTGGGTGCTATGCAGGGACTTGGACTTTCTGTTGGGTGGGGAAAACCTAAAAGCTTTCAGATTTGGGTTTTCCCAGATGTGGCAATATGACATCTCTAATAAAATGGAACTTTGAGGAACTTGTAGCCTCAGAGTTTTCTTTCATTGTGGGTGTTACTTGGAACCCTGACAATTTGTCTGACATGGTATAGACTCTTCTGCTCAAGCAGTGGGTTGAATTAGATGACATCCAAGGTCCCTTCCAACTCTGTAATTCTATGTTCTAAATAATATACAGTAAAACACCTCATGATCCATTATGTTCATCATTTCATATATATTTATTTACCTAAAGAGAAAAATAGAATGACCAGGCTAAAAAAAATCAAAGAGTGTAAGACAAGAAAGATACAGCCTAGAGAGGAATCAGTTGATTGTGTTATCACAAGTGATCCAAGTCCAGGCCCCATCCCTGAATTTTATTGATTCCTTTTTTAAAAATTTGATTTATATGCTGCCCTTCTCCAAAGACTCAGGACGGCTTACAATGCGTTAAGCAATAGCCTTCATACTTTTGTATATTTTTTTAATACAAAGTCAGCTTACTGCCCCCACAAACTGGGTCCTCATTTTACCTACCTTAGAAAGGATAGAAGGCTGAGTCAACCTTGGTGAGATTCAAACTTACAGTAATTGCAGACAGCTGGTGTCAATCACAATACTTTAGTCTGATGAACCACCAGTCCCTTCGTACCAATTTAGTACCAATTTGGTGATGACTATTAGTTTACTAGGTTCTTGTGTACCTATAGTCTCTATAGTTTCTTGGTAATATTTTACAAATAGTTCCTAGGGTTGAAAGAAAGCAATTTGCCCAAGGTCATTCAGTAAGGTTTATTCCTAAAATGGGGCTAAAACTCAGGATATCCCAGTTTCTAGCCTGATACCTTCACACCACAATATACTGGATCTCTTTGTTTCATTTAACTATAGGAAAAAAAATTTACTTCAATTAATTAATGGTCATTATGAAAGGGGTACCTCCTTTCCTCTATGGACTCCTCTACCTCTTTCACCAGGTAGAATTGACAAGTATTCTACTACTCTTCCCTTCTAGCCCAAAATAACAAGAAAAATGATTAAATTGGTAGAAAAATTTTGGTGGATGTTTTGCTTACTACTCAATGAGAGATAAACAAGCACAATGAATGAATCATTCAGAGACTCAGATAAACATAGTCTAGAGCAGTGGTGTCAAGCTGGGTGCCCTCAGGCCAGATGTGCCACATGCAGGCTACACCCACTCCAGCTCTGCAAATGGGAAAAACATCATGAAACATCATGACGGCAATGTGACACCACAAGTTTGACACCCATGGTCTAGAGAGAACATCAGGCCATTACTGTGACCAAATGAAGCTGAAGACTGCAATGCAGAAAAACCAGGGGTGAAATCTACTTACCTTTCTTACCAGTTTGGAAGTGCATGCACCGCACATGCACACCTTCTACACATGCGCAAAACCTTCTGTGCAGGCACAGAAGGTAAAAAAACGGGTGGATACCCAGGCGGAGATCACTACCGGATCGCCGAACCACAGGGAAAAATCACTACCAGGTCAGGAGATCCGGTCCGATCCGGGAGCATTTCACCCCTGAGAAAAACTGTAGGTCATGTGATTTCTCACATACACAAACTGTACTTGCAGGTGATAATTTGGAAATAGGAAAAAAATTAAGAGAAAACATTTTCTCTCCATGCAATAGTTTACCCTGATGGCAGGGAGAGGAACTGGACTATAAACTATCAGGAAGAGACATGTTGTTGGACTTAGAAAAGGAAAAGGAAGAAAAAAAGGTAGCAAGCAAAATTAGATTTAGATGCAGCATGCTGAAAATGTGAGGGTTCCTGAATGATTCAGCAGCAACAGATATAAGTCAGCATAGAGACCATTATGCAGAAAGAAAGATAATGTGCTATGTCATTAGTCTACCTTGCACAGATGTCCAGAGGGGGAAAAAAAGTGTGTGTGTGGGGGGAACTCAACACAATATGTTCTGCCAGCAGTAAGAGTGTGCTAGCTAAGTTTTAATTAAAGCCCTTGATTAACTCCTTGGGGAATATAGTAATAACTACACACTTAACAATAACTTAACAAAGGTATACTAGCATAGTAGGAGAAGTATTATTATTACAGCCAGGGAGATAGGTAATCACCAAATGGAGAATTAGGCCATCAATCAATTTGCTACATTCCACAGTTTTCTGAAATCAGAAGTGGGAGTGAGGAGGCAGCCATTTCTATGCTTTAGCTGCATAGAAATGGAGCTTTCATTCTCTTATGTGAATGAAATGATCTTTTTTATCTGTCATAGATGAAGAAAATAATTGAAATGGTTCCCCAAAACACTTTGCATACTGCAGCTTGTCTCTATCATTCCACAAAAAGAAAACTAAATAATAATGTAATATAAAGGGAGAATAAATATAGTGCTTAATACTTAAATATACTTAACAATACTTAAAAAGTGACAAAAAAGAAATAGGTACATAAAACAGGTACATAAAACCTCTACAAATGTGGAAGTTATTTCTGAAATAAGTATTGTTTGACAATTTACATAACCTAAGAAAATCTTAGATTCTATGGACAGGATAATTTATGAATAGATTTAAAAAGTACCAAAAAATTACCAAATTTTTATATCTAAAAATTTTGCTTTATATCTGAAAATACATAAAAGACATAAAATAGTAACAACATATAACAGTTACAACATATAACAATAACAGTTACTATTCAGTTCCAGCTACCCTAATAGTCACAATGTCTTTCAATTTTCTGCTAAAGCAACTCAAAGGTTTAAAGTAAAATTAAATATTAGATAAATGGTTAGATGTTCTTTATGAGTTCCATAGACACATCTAATAACCCTAACTAAAGGATTTGTATACTACATTTTATCCTATCAGTAAAATGGAAAAAAAAACCAGTAAAATGGAAAAAAAAAATAGAACTTACAGAAAAAAATGGAGAACTGCAGATGGCTACATTGAGGTGGAGTTAGGAAAACCATTAGAACACTGATTTTGAAAAGTTAGAAATGGACTAACAGTCCAGATTGATATGAAATACATTTTTGAAATTAATTATAAAAATGCTTAAATTTTAAAAAGATAGATAGATGATGGAAGAAAGAAAGAAAGAAAGAAAGAAAGAAAGAAAGAAAGAAAGAAAGAAAGAAAGAAAGAAAGAAAGAAAGAAAATGTTGGACACTACAAGGAACTAATGATTACAATTAAATGAGAAGAATATGTAAATTTGAGTCATTAATGCAGAATGAATCAAAACATCTTAATATTGAATGAATTGAGGAATATTTGTGAACAATGAGCCAAGAAGTTCATTTTAAGAATGTTTGCTCTTATGGTAAGATTTCACATAAATAAATATTATGAAAAAGGAACAACTTGTACCAAATAAGACTGAGATTGATCTGAAAGTGAATTTTAAAATGACAGGTTTTAAGAATGATATAGAAAAAGTTGCTATACTAGAAATACAAATGGAACTGGGTGTTGTCTTAGTAATTAATTACTAAGTATTAATAACCAGGTACATTATTAATGCCTATACTAAATAACAAGGGTTCATCTAAATACAGCCCTTAGAAAGCATGCTCCTTCTACTCATGCTCTATTGAGCACAAACCACCTTCTCAAATAAGGGTATAAAAGTAATAAATCAGAAGAGTGATTTGGATAATTTTCTTATATTGGATTTATAAAAAAATACAGTAAAATGTTGAAGAATTTTCTGAGACAGGACAAAGAAAACTGAAAAGAAAGTTCCAGAACATTATTTGAATGAATTAAAGATCAAGTCTATTAAAACTAAAGGAAGGAATTTAAAGTTGGTTTAGTTGATCAAGGTTAAAATAGATATGTTTTTTTTTCTGGTTACCCTTAACTCTTCTGCTGATTAGGACTGAATGACAAGGTTTAAGGATTTGTTTCTAGGTAAGAGACAATATATGGATAAAAGAGATCTTCACATATTTTAAGAGAAGGTGATAAATTATTAAAATTGTTCTGATGAAGGGAAAGTCATTTTTTAATATATTTCTTTTTCCTTTTCCTTACTATATTATTTTTTATTTCTTTTCTATTTTTTCTTTCTATTTTCAATTTCTACGCTTTCTATCTTTTCCCTTTTTTCCTCTTATTCTTTTTTAAATTTTATATTCTTTTTTTACTTTTCTAATTGTAATGTTTAATTCAATCACTATAAAAATAAAATTGAGAAAACACATTTGCAAAACAATACATTGAAATTCTTATCCATATTCAGATATTACATTTTCAAGATTATCTGATTGGATCCTTTGATGTTGAAAATGGCACAATAAAAGAAGAAGAAAAGTATGTGGAAAATATGATTGTGTAGCTTTATCACTTCCTATTAGTAAAGAAATTAGTGTGTGTGGGGGGGGGGAGGTTTATTCTTGGCATATGGAAATAATATGTGAATTATTTTTCTTCAAACACCTGGTTCCCATTCCTTGTAGAGTACCCTAAACTTCTTTTCAGTAATAGTGTTGTTCATATCCATTGACAGTAACAATAATAATCCTGCATAATAGGTTCATTGCAAGAGCCAGTGCCTTTCTTCTCCAGCTTAGACTTGGTATTGTGCAATGCAAGAATAATTCAGTTGTAGCTTGTTTGAACAGCTCTAAGATAAGCGAGCACAAGTGGTATGTATCCCTGCTACAAGTTCCTCTATTCATTTTTGCTGCTCCCTAGTGGCCTGCTACTTTTTCTTGGCAGAGAAATATTAGCTGAAAAGAAAGAGGTAGCACATAAATGAAAGATGGGTTTACAAGGCTTTTGATTGAATCTGGCATCCAACCATAGCTCACAGACGTTAGTGTAGCAAGTATGAATGCTAGCCAAATTCAAATATGTTACAATGACTTATTTGTGGATTAATCCTTTTTAAACATTAAACTTCTCACTTTTATTCTTCTTATTTCAAATTTTGTCCTCAACATTCACTACTGTATATTATACGTGGATGAAATACCCATTGTTTTAATGAGTAAATTTTATGAAGGAGGAGGAGGAGAATATATAGCTCTGAAAAAAAATATCACTGAGAATGCTTCAGCTGGGATTCATTGTGGAAAAAACACAAAAGAGTTATTGATATACATTGGGAGAAATTACTATAATAGGATAATGGGTCAAATTTGATAAACTATGAGCAATTCTATATAAGAACATATTGTCAACTTGAAAGCAGATTTAGGTCTCATGCTTCTTATGATGTCAACAGTGCAGGAGAGTGGGATGATTTATTTGCATTTCAGCTATTGGAGTTGAAATATGGCATCAGTTTGTTTGCTCTGTTGAAGAACTGCACCTCCTAGATTCTGAACTGCATCCTCCTAGATTCTGAACTGCATCCTCCTAGATTCTGAACTTCAGGATAGTAAGATAAATGCTATCTTTATGGCTTTATAGCTGTCTTTCAATAGCCCAGATAATATGGCCAGGATAAAGTTGATAAATCTCTTGTTGGTTAATCATTTTCCTTCAGCAGTTGATAGACCAAGTTTCTCTTCTTCTTTTTCTTCTCTATGGAATATAGGGTGAGATTTACAGTTTGGAGCAAGGCGTTTTTTATTCTTGTATCATTTCAAGCCAGAGATGTAAGAACCATGGATCCCTTACAAACTGTTTCTGAAGTATGGGGGACTGAAAATCATGATGGCTTGGAAATGGGTTGTGAGAATTTAGCAATGTTTTATTTCAGAGGTGGAATGAGATGAAATGTATCAATGTGTGAAGGTATTTATTCTAATGCTTGATTTCACAGGACATGGTCTTTGTTTGTTTGTTTTTTTCCTCAAAGATTAAAAATCAAGGTAAAAATTGCTATATGCTATACACTCCGGGTTTAAGATTTTGGTAAACTTATCATAGAATTTTGTTCTTTCAAAGAAGCCCCATCCCTTTTTTTAGTTCTTCCTGGCAACAAGACAGACTTCAGAGACCTGAAAAAGTTGCTACAGTAACTTTTTTTTTCAGATTAACAAATAATTAAGAGCATTAAACACTGGAATATTCCAGTGTTCTTGCAGGAAGTAATCTTCCTTTTATTATCTTCACATTTGCTAGAAAAAAATTTATACTATTTACCTTATATTTCCACACCTGCATTCCTACATGATTGTCTGTGATGGTGAAACAAAAAGACAGTGTGGTAAGCCCAAAGATATATAGAATGATTAGAAATAAATTTAATTGTCTAGTCATGGACTCTTTCTGGGAAATACAAAATATGCCTGCAAATAAAATAGTAACTGAACAGAAATAACATTAGAGAAATCAAATAACTGAATGTAGTGGGGTACGGAAAAAATGGGTTAGTCATACAAATAATTTGTGGACAATATAAAACAATCAGGTATTCCAGATTTTGCACTTGCAATGTATAGTGTTGCATACCTACCATAGTAATATATAGTTAGGCTTCATATAATTAAAGTTATTACTAGATAATACTATAAATTACTAACATTTATAATGTCCATTTTCTCAAGATGCTTTGTGATTTTACTACTTTTTGTTTCTTTATGTTTGATATCTTCGTGATAGGAATATTTGTTACACTGAGTTGCATTGTTGTATGGAGGTTTGTTATTATTAAATATTTCAATTTAGTTGCATATGAAAATAAAATAGAAAAATAATTAAAATGTTTTTTTTTAGTTTGCAATTGTTTCTAAACAAATTCTTTTTAACTTTGGAAGAACACATAGTTTTGTGTTGGCAAAGTGCATTTTTATTATCCACTATCTCCACGAATCACTTAATTTGTTTCTTTTTAAGAAAAAAGAAAAGAAAGTGTGCATGGAAGCAAGCAAAGCCCTAGCAGTTCTGATATTATTTTACATTTACATCTTGGTTTTATTATAATTACTTTTGTTTAATTTCTGCATAAATTGAAATACTGCTTTTCCTGGCATTTATAAATATGATATCACCAAAATCAATAATTTGCAAACATCTTTAAAGAATTATTGATGCCCTGGGAACTAATCAACTGGACATGTATTTGCTTTTTAATTAGCAGAATCTATAACTCATAACATCACTTTTCCTTCCTTTTCTTCTTTTATTTGAAACCGTGACAAGACAAATTTGTTTCAAACTGGAGAAATTATAGGAATGAGCAGATTTTTAATCTTTCTTTCTTTCTTTCTTTCTTTCTTTCTTTCTTTCTTTCTTTCTTTCTTTCTTTCTTTCTTTCTTTCTTTCTTTCTTTGATTTGTATACCACCCTACTCCCGAAGGACTCACGGCGGTGAACAGCCAAACAGTAAAATACATAAATACAAAATTTAAAAAACAACATTAAAATCGAATTAAACAATTTTGCCCAGACAGATTAAAACATCCCGATCATTTAAAAACAGATTAAAATTTAGATATTAAAAAGAAAAGAAAAGAGGGAGAAAATTAGGCCATGCCCGCCTGGTGGACTAAAAAGGTCTTAAGAGCATGGTGGAAGGTGCGCAGATCCAGCATCCTCCGTATCTCTGGGGGGAGCTCATTCCAAATAGTAGGGGCCCCCACAGAGAAGGCTCTCCCCCTAGGGGCCACCAGTTGACATTGTTTGTCCGACAGCACCCGGAGGAGCCCCTCTCTATGAGAGCGTACCGGCCAGTGGGAGACTATTGGTGATAGTAGGCGATCATGCAGATAACCAGGTCCTAAGCCATGGAGCGCTCTAAAGGTGGTAACCAAGACCTTGAACCACACCCAGAAGACCACCGGGAGCCAGTGCAGCACGCGCAGGAGGGGTGTTACATGGGTACACCATGTGGCTCCCATTACCACCCATGCGGCCACACTTTGCGCCAGTTGGAGCTTCCAGGTGCTCCTCAAGGGGAACCCCATGTAGAGAGCATTACAATAGTCCAGGCAGGAAGTGACAAGGGCATGAGTGACCGTGCGTAAGGAGTCCCGAATCCAGAAAGAGATGCAACTGGTGAATCAGGCAAACCTGATGGAAAATCCTCCCGGTCACGGCTCTTCTAAAGACAGCCGTGAATCCAGGAGAACGCCCAAGTTGCGAACCCTCATGGGGGCCAATGATTTGCCCCCAATAGTCAGTGATGGCACCAACTGACTATATCGGGATGTCGGAAACCACAGCCACTCAGTTTTGGAGGAATTGAGCCTGACCCTATTCTTTCCCATTCAGATCCGCACGGCCTCCAGGTACCAGGATATCACTTCAAGGGCATCGTTGGGGTGGTCCAGGGTAGAAATGTACAGCTGGGTGTCATCAGCATACTGGTAGTACTTCACCCCAAAACCACAGATGATCTCGCCCGGAGTCTTTACATAAATGTTGAACAGGAGGGGCAAGAGGACCTACCCTTGCGGCACCCCACATATGAGGGGCCTCGGCCCCCTGTCAACAGACTGCAACCAGTCAGAGAGAAAGGAGGAGAACCACCACAACACAGCACCTCCCACCCCTAACTCTTCCAACTGGTGCAGCATGATACCATGGTTGATGGTATGAAAAGCCACTGAGAGATCTAACAGGACCAGGACAGAGAACTACCCCCTGTCCTGAGCCCTCCAGAGATCATCTACCAATGCAACCAATGCCATTTCCATGCTGTACACAGGCTTGAAGCCCGACTGGAATGGATCCAGATATGTCATTTCATCCAGGTGCCAGGGGAACGGTTGCGCAACCACGCTCTCAACAACCTTTGCCACAAAGCGAAGGTTGGAGATCGGACGATAATTTACCAACATTGCCAGGTCCAGGGAAGGCTTCTGAAGGAGAGGCCTCACCACAGCCTCTTTCACCACCCATGGCAGGAAAGTCACCCTCACCCAATGAAGCATTTATAATCCCCTGGAGCCAGCCTCGTGTCACTTCCTGGGAAGCCAGCACTAAGCAGGAGGGACACGGGTCCAATAAACAAGTGGTCACATTCAATCTGCCCAGAATCCTGTCCACCTGATCCTGTCCTGTTTGATCATATCCTGTTTGATCCTGTCCTGTTTGATCCTGTTCTCAGGGGTCACAGGATCAAACTCATCCCGGATAACATTCGCAAGACAAGCTCCTTCCCCTGACACTACCCAGTCAGAGTCCAGATCTTCCTGAATCTGAGTGATTTTGTCATACAGATACTGAACAAAATCCTTGGCTCTGCCCTCCAATGGGTCTTCCCATGCTTCCTGGTGGAGCAGGGAGCAGGTCACCCTAAACAGGATGGCTGGGCAGCAAATAAGAGCAGCAAAATAACTACATTTCGCTGCTTTTATCGCCACTAGGTAATTCCTAATATGAAATCTTACCAGTGTCCAGTCGGATTCAGAAAGACTGGCCCTCCAACTACTCTCTAAGCGTCTTTTCCAGCACTTCAACTCCCTCAGCTCCTCAGTGAACCAAGGAGCCAAATGAAATTGGCGCCGGGTTAGAGCCCGCAAAAGCATGACCTGGTCCAGAGCTCCAGCAGCCGCCCTATCCCATGCGGCCACTAGGTCTCCAGTCCAGGCATGTGCCAGAGCCTAAGGAAATGGCCCAAGCTCCATCTGGAACCTGTCAGGTTCCATCAGGCACCTGGGGCAGAACCATTTTACCAGCTCCGCCTCCCTGCAGTGGGGTGCAGTGGTTCAAAGGTCAAGATGAAGGAGAGAGTGATCTGACCATGTCAAAGGCTCGGTAACTATATCCCCTATCTCCAGATCACTCAACCACTGTCCAGAGACAAAAACCAGATCCAGCATGTTTCTCCCCCTGATGGTAGGGCCATGAATTAACTGGGTCAGGTCCATAGTTGTCATGGAAGCCATGAACTCCTGGGCCACCTCAGACACCACACCCATGGATGGTAGGTTGAAATCTCCCATGACCATAAGCCTGGGGGAATCAACCGCCACCATGGCGATGACGTTGAGTAGCTCGATCAGGGCTGCTGCCACGTGGCAGGGAGCCAGGTACGTGATCAGCAAACCCATCTGAACCCTATGACCCCATTTCACAAGAAGGGATTCACAGCCGGCTGTCTGAGAAACAGTAACCTCCCTCGGTCTCAGACCTTCTTTAATGATAACTGCTACCCCCTCCCCTCCCTGTGACTTCGGCTGATGGAATGCTAGGAAACCTGGTGGGCACATTTCAACGAGGGGAACCCCCCCTCCTGGCCCAACCAGGTCTCCATAATACCTGCCAGGTCCGCACCCCCCTCCTGAATGAGATCACAAATGAAGGGGGCTTTATTTTCTATGGACCTGGCATTGCACAGCATCAGCCAAAGGCCCAGGTCTTGAGGGCATGTGCAACCTGGGGAGCGGGTGGAGCCTTGGGGGCTGAAGGACGCCACTACTCATAGACAGTGAGTGCACACTCCCCTAACATATGGCCCCCTGCTCCCACCATATCTACCCCTCCCACCCACAGTATTGATGTTCAAAACACTATCCAGATGAGCTCTAACCCCCTTCCCTTAACCCTGGGTCCCCCACCTCCCATGCCGCGCTTCATGACCAGACCCAACCCTCCCCCTTGTGTGTTATCCCCCATACCCACAGCCTGAGTTCCAATCAAACCCTCCCCCTCCCTGGCACCCCTTAAAAGTTTAACTAAAAATTTCGATAAAAAAACCCTCAACCCCCTAGTTTTCACATGCCACCTCTCTGGGTCCCAAAACCCATCATAAAGGTGGGCCCTCGATAGTGAGGAGGGCCACATCTGTGAGAAGGGGAAATCTCGCAGCGCAAGAAGATCTGCTGTCGTGTACATCTCCAAGTGCGGCGAAGGAGGCACGGAACTTAAACAGGAGACTCAAAAAAGAAGTAAACATGGAGCCATTGTTCATTGATGTACCATTGGTATCTCTACTGTCCTCCCACAACAGTAGGAGGGTCCTGACCATTTCTGATCTGTCCCCCCCTTCAGAGACCCACAAAAACACAGCCAGTCGAGGGTTAAGAATCACTTGGCACACTCCACAGTTCTTATCTCAAACTTGGCAGCGATATGCACACCGTCTGCCAAGGACTTTATTAGTTTACACAAAAAGAAAATCACCTACGTAGCTTTGCCGTTCATCTAGCTTCCAAGACTACGAGGTTGCTATGTTTGTTTTGTTTGTTCGTCACAAACATCTTGACCCACCGTCCTGTCTTATATAGGCTCTGGGTGTGGTCCAGTGACTCATTGATCCTGTGACTCCAATCCAGTGACTCAGGTCTATTTCCTCATACGTCGCCGCAGCTGCAGTAATCTTTTCTCTCGCCTTCTTTGGCGTGCGTCCAGGAATGACGTCTCTCCCTCACTCTCATCTGAGACACCTGTTTCCCCACTACTTGGCTCTCTTTCAGCTGGCACCTGAGACGGTGCCAGAGGGGGGGGGGGCTGGGAGATCTGGCTGGCTCCTCTTCCTCCTGCTCAGAGCTTCCTTCCTCCAATGGGATAGGCTCAGAGGACGGGGCCACAACAATTTCATCCAATGGGAATGACATCTGGCCCGGCCTCTCACGGCGGGACTCCCAAGGGGTCATAGATCGAAAAGTATTTCTCCCAGTGGTGAAAGTCATGATGTAATAGAGGATCCCTCAGCAGTTGCATCAATTGGCTGACCCATGGTCAGAGAGAAAGTTTATCAATCTATCAGGAAGAAAGGAATCAATCTATTCCCATTTCCATTTCAGAACCACTTTATCTTCCTTTTTTATTTCATGTAAATACTAGCTGATACTTTTAAATATCACATTTAAAAGTATTTAACTTTTAAATGAGTATGAAACCAGTCATGGGTTATGGATGTTTATTTCCCAGACTGCTGCATCATTGGGGTATTTTATATCCAGTTTTCATTCATAAGCCTAATGTAGTGTTTTTTCCTCCTATGAAGCAACTTCCCTGTCAGGTGGTTGGAGATGAGTTAAAGTGACTTGCCCAAAAACATCCAATGGCCTTCCAGGGCAAACAGCAAAATAGTACTGCTTCTAACTCAATTTGCCTGGAGTGCCTTGTTTCACACATTCTTTGAAATTTACTCTGAGAAGAGTAATAAGGATAATCATTGCTCTTCACTCAATTAAGGATTCTATTGCTCCTAGGTGCCTTAGTTCAAAATAGAGAGTGATATTCTTGAATGTAGCCTGACTTTATCTAACATACAGGATAGGAAGGACAAATTTGAAATTAAACCTAGGTTAAATGAAAGTGCAGATGATCATAAAAAAATTCAGATCTGGATTTAGAAGCAAACCATTCTGGAAAGGGTTGAGTTTCATAAAAGAGCACATGTGCTTTGATTTTCAGATATCTGTGGTCTTCAGCTAGCAGTAGTGAAGTAATTAATCAGTTTCGGTCTTACTTGCCTACCATAGCTAGGTTGCTACAAAATATTACTCTTGAACAGCATATATAAGCTTCAATTGTTCATGCAGTATCTAGGCTATTAATCATGCACGGTCCCCCTGTGCCTCATTTTCACCCTCCAGCACCTCCTGCAGTACTCTGCTGGCCATTTCTGGGCCATTTTTTGGCCTGTTTTCAGCTGGCAGACTACTGCAGGAGGCCATGGACGGTGAAATGGGAGGGCACAAGCAGCCCCTTTTAGCCACCAGAGGCACTGTGGGCTGGTCCTCTGTTATTTCCAGGCCAGCCCCACAGGCTGGATTTAAGCATTCAGCAGGCTCAAGGTCTGTGGGCCTTGAGTTTGACACCTCTGATCAACATACTGACAACAGTTCACTGTAAACCTTTCCATTATTTGATGGCTAGACTTTCATCTAGGTTTATGGCACTATTACTAGCTTTAGAATGGATTAGGGATATCCAAAGTAAATCAGAGTGGTAATACTATTTGATACTTTGTTCCTAGAAAGTACAGATATGGACTCTAAAGCTCAAATACCTTTGTCAGAACTGGTATAATGGATATTTAAAAATGATATGGTGAATGAAATTTAGATTTGGAACATAGAATTATGGATACTGGGTTTTTCAATGTACTTCTGTTAAATTCAAGCTAAATGGGCATTTTGAAATGAAGGTTTGCATCATGCTGATGTGAATATTCTTTTGCTTTTATCTCCTTTGCAGATCAAATTGAGGTTTAAATGGAAGATGAAAGCAGATATAATAGGAATTGTAATATTTTGGGAGGAGTGTTCTTTCTACATTGATTTGTCTAATTTTCAGGTTTTGATTGTCAGAGAAAAATTAAACAGGTTATTCTTTTCTGAGTTGTGCTAGGTCATTTGTGCATTAAGAAGAAACATTCAGCTATTGTCCATAATAGTTGAAGGATGGAAGTAGCACTTCATCATGTATTTTAGGATATAGTCATATGATATTGATAAAGACCTGCTGTTACAAGGACTCTCTGATTTTGTTGTTCAAATTCCTTCTTTAAGCATAACACATAATCACAGAGCAATTTGAAAGACTCCTTTACATCTTTTAATATTTTTGAAGGACTGAATAATTTACTGCATAACTGAATTTACGTCCTTTCAGTAAGAAGTGATAACACAGCCTATATTGCTCTTGTTTCGCCATTATCTCTAAGAGAGAAAGAAGACCATGATATGGTTAACTCGTGTACATAGTAACCTAGTAAAACAAATCCATTCATCCAGAAAAACATCCCCAACAATCCGCCAAGCAATCTCATAAAAGCTCAGTATATCAGCCTCACAACTAATCAGATCACTGGCAGAAGTAGTTTCCTGTTCATCTGCTGTGGTTACCAGTTGCCTGTCCTGGTTCTAAATAATTCTGGTTGAATTTAAGTGAAAACACAATTCATAAAATAAACAATTAAACAAGCAAAGGCTTTAATGTTAATTTTATCCAGTTTAATTTTGTTTTTAATGATTGTTAATGCTTCTATCTAGTTAATATTAATACATTTAATATTAATTTATTAATATCAATAAATTTAATACTAATTTATCAATAAATTAACAATAACAATATTAATTTAATGAATATTGTTTACTATAGATCATTAAGATACCTTTGTAATTATGACCGTTGTAGTTTTTATTAGTAGTTTTTCCAACTTGACACCAAGCTGTGAGAAATTGCTAATACTATAAAAGATAGAGTCAAAATTTAGAAGGATTTTGATCATTGGGCTCTAACCAGAAGATAGAGTTCATTGGTGAATAAAGTAAGGTCCTGCACATAGGCAGTAAAAATTAGATACATAGCTATAGAATAAGTGGTAACTGGATCAATGATAATAAATGTGACAGGGATCTTTTTATCCTAGTGGACAATCACTTAAGCATTAGCCAGCTGCCTGACATTATCCAGAGAGGGGTCTAGAAGCTAGATCAGGGGTACAATGCTTCTGGTTCAGACCGGTTCAGCCGAACCGGTGGTGATGGCAGCTGTGATTCGGAGAACTTGTTGAGATGGCGGCGCAAGGCTCTGCCATCCACCTAGCTATCATTAGCTTCCAAACCAGAAAGTAGCATGTTTTTACCCTCTGCGCATGTGCAGAAGGGTTTCCACATGTGCAGAGGGTCCGCATGTGCACGTGACATGCATGAACATGCACTTCTGAACCGGTTGGGAAGGTTGGGTATATTTCACCCTTGAGCTAGATCATATGGTGAATAGTTAAGAGATGTGTCGCCTACGTGTAGCCTAATAAAAAGAAGGTTTAAGAGTGATATGATAGCTGACTTCTATCAGCTATCATATCTTGATAGCTGATAGAAGTCATAGCTTGATGACCTATCACAGAGAAGACAGGATTGACTTATTCTCCAAAGCACTAGAGGTAGAGCAAGAAACAGTGGGTGGAAGCTCCTTAAAGAGAGATCTAACCTGGAATTAAGGAGAAATTTCCTGACAATGAGAACAATTAATTAATGGAACAGCTTGCCTCCCAGAGTTGTGGGTGATTCATTGCTGGAGGTTTTCAAGAAAAATTTGGACAATCATTTGTATGGGATGGTATAAGAGAAGGTTGGAATAGATGGCCTTCAAGATCCTTTCCAGTCCTATGATTCTATGTAATGCTTCTATTACTCACCCATTAATTTCAATAGCAAAGGCACAAATTTTGCAAAGCTCATATTTCAATTCATCTCTTTTTTCAGTAAATAAAGTATGAATAAATCACATTTCCACTCTAAAGAAAATTTCTGTATTGGGCTTAAATGAACAAAAAATAATAGATTACATCCAAATGTATACATGTGCATATTACATTTTATTTATTAAACAATTAACAGTCTTGTTGAATAGTAAGGAGTAGGTCCAATCAAATTATTAATATGGAAAGCTAGGCAGCAAAGAAAAGTTATAAACTGCTTACAAATGGAATTTAGAATGGCAACATGCTGGAACTGGTAGCCAGCTCAGAGACTAGAATTAGCAGAAAACTATCACACAAGCTGAAAGAATTATACTACTGTTTATCAAAGCAAGATAGCTGTGCTGAATCCAACTGAGAAAAGCTTACTGAGCCAAAAAAGAAATCTGTCAAAGGTTCCTGATAGCTGTCTTTTATGCTGATAAATTCTTTTCTTCTGTCTTTAGCAACTGATGTAGATGTATTATAGAAGTGAGATGCTGGTACTTTTAAACCTGGTGTGAGTGTAAGATTTGGTTCAGGCACTAAAAAATAATTTTAAAGGATTAGTTTTATTCCGCTTACATAGTCTGAACAACTTTTCTTTTTTCTGGTTTAATTCAAGTGTTTATTGGTTAGTTTATGGATACTTAAAAACACATATACCTGTACATTAAAAAAAAAAGATCAGGTATTAAAATACTTCCAAAATAAGATTTTTATTTTGATGTGCTTGGATTCTTAGATTACATTTTTACTAAATAAATGGCCAGATAAGGCCATCACTCATAGAAATCTCTGGCAAGGGAAACTAGTTTAATAGTTAAAATTGCTTATCATTTCACTATTATCAAGACTAAAATTTTTACATCAATTGAAACTTATTTATACTATTCATGCAAAATTTAAATGAGGGGATTTAAAGTATACATTATGTAAATACTAATAAGGATATATATCTAGTTGAATCTAAATTATAAATTAATACTTTTTATTATCAGTTGCAATATAATCTTCAGACCATGCTTTGAGAAGTGGAGACTGCAGCTTTCTTTTGTTATTGACACAAAGGTCTGTCAGCTATTGTTATGCGATGTTTGAATTTGCATTAGTTTCATGCAATCATTTTATCAGCTATTGCTTGCTTCTGATGTAATCTTTCTTCCTCCTGCCCTCTGTACTTCATTATTTTCACTGGAGTTTTATTTTATTACTTTTAAGATGCTGCTAAAACGTTGGAACATCATAAAATGATGTAATTTCAGCAATTTTGCAAAACATATTTTAGCTACAAATATTCGCTTTTCGAATATCAGATTAAGAAAGGTATAGTGATCTAACTATAACACTTTACCTGATCACATCGATCTGTCATTAAAGAAACATTTATTTATTAAACAAACTTATGTAGCTGTCCATTGTTACAAATGTTTTCTTTGTCTTGCTAATAGACACTCACACTTCATTTTGAAGGGATATGAATGACAAATAGTCCCTGTTGCATTTCCTATTCTAAAGGTCATCAGCTTTTCTTTAGCCAAAGAGCAGAAGGTCAGTAAAAGAGTTTCTTTATTAAATCAGGACAAATGTATGCCCCTTAAACATATTTCAGATTTATGCAATACTCCCTATAATTATCATTGTCTACAATGAAGCTAGGAAGTTGGAAGACGTCATATCTGAATCTTGAAGCTTCTCAGTTCTTTCCTAGTCCTATCTTTTTTTTATAAGCAACTCTGCAGGCCATGCGCTGAAATTGAAGGCCTTTTATTTTTATGGACATATTTTGTTGGACTCATGTTCTTTAATCCATATGTGTACAACTCATCAGTGGCTATTCATTCCATCATCTTTATATTTTTATATATTTTTTATTTTATTCCAGAAGTGTTTCCTTTCTTCAATTGCTTTTCTTGAGGTATTTTCTTCTATAGGATTAATTCAGACAATATCTAGCAATGTTGTCATCATCATATAAGAGCTAGAATGTTGTCCCCAACAATTCACATAAAACTGTTCCACCAAAACAGAGTTTATATATGAAGAGATACCAGGAGTATGAACATTCTCTGGGTTGGTTGGTTGTATTTTTAAAAAATGTGTTTATTGGTATAGGCATCTTTAAAATGGTCTTTCTTCATGAGATAACTGAAGAGAGTATGAGTTGGAATACACAGATGTACAATACAATACTACCTCTGAAGATAATTGATTTTAAAAGAATTGAAAGTGGACTCATTTTCTATGTTGTACTTTTATCTCAGTAATGTCTGTAGATAACAGATACTGAACACTTTAGAAATGTTTCAAAAGCCAATGAATGAAGGTGATACTGAGTTTAACAGAGCACAACAACTTTGATACTAAGATAGGCTATCTTGAAGGTGTTTTTGAAAGGATATATTACTATTCTTTTCTCTCTATTGCAACCATTCACTCAGAAGTCTACCTGGAGAACATGAAGGGCCTTACTAAACAAATTGGGATATTGAAAAGGTTGCTTCTCAATATCCCAATATAGCATTATCTAAAATGCTACATTTTAGATAATGCACATTGCTACACTGATAGTGAAAGATAGAGAAATATGTCCAAAATACAGTCAGGAGAATAATAAAGTTATTTGACAACTTAGTGATATTATAGCATTTCTATAGCTACAGTATGTATGAGATGTATAAAGAATAGAACAGCCAGGATAAAATAACAAATAGAAGAACTGGGATTTGTTTATATTATTATTGTTGTCGTTATCTCATTAAACATGAAACTCAGTCAACTGAACATTTAAAAATGTATCACAAACACCATTGACTGGCGTTAATGGTTGATATGGATTGCTGCCAGCATTCTAGGTATTAACCAAGTATCTTCTTAAAATATATGATGTTTTGAGTAGTACAGTTTTTTGCAGTTTCGCTGGTGTTATTGCAGGAAGCTGCAATTTGTTGATGTATCTTATAAAATTCTTGGACATGGTACTAAGTGCCCCAATGACAATGGGTGTGACTGTTACATGTTTCATACATAATTGCATAGTTTCGATGGCAAGGTAGCAATATTTCATGATTTTTTCCAGTTCTTTTTCTTCAACTCTGGCATCTCCTGGTATCACGATGTCAATAAATTGTACGTTTCAGTTTTCAACAACTATGATATCTGGCAATATCATATATCAATGTCAGGCGGATTGTAAATGACAATCCACTTGTATTCGAAAGCCCCACAAGATCTTCACCTTTTCATTTTCTATAACTTTTTGCTTTATGTTCCCATGACTTTTTAGATAAAGGTAAATCATATTTTTTACATAATGACCAGTGGATTAATTTAACAAGTTAGCTTTGTAACCAGTTTGTGCGATTTTGCTGCATTCATATATTAAATGTGAAACAGTTTCGACTTTGTTGTTGCAAAGTCAGCAGTTTGGATTGTCGGTGGATTTTATATCTTTGCTTTCATGGCATTAGTTTGTAGTGCTTGTCCATGAGCAGTGAGTATTAAACTTTCCTTTTCTTTCTTGATGGTTCCCATCTTAAGCCATGCCCATGTAAAGTTGTAATCACATTTTCCTTCAATGTTTTTCAAGTGCTGTCCATGCAAAGCTTTGGTTTTCCATCCATTTAATGTCATCCAGCTGTTTTTCCTTATATTCTGACTTTGTTTCTGTTGTTTTTATAATGTTCTCTGTTTTTACAGCCTGCAGCATTTTTTTCTGTACTTTGATTCACATAATTATTCAAACTTCATTTTTCTTCTTCTACAGTTTGATGGATTTGCAATAGTCCTCTGCCCCCTACTTTTCTTGACAGGTACAACCTGTCAATGTCACTTCGTGTACGTAAAGCCTGGTACAGTTTGTGCGTTTTCCAGTCAAGTTTTCCAGTTCAGCCAAAGTCCAGTTGATTCCAGTTGAGTAGCATATCACTGGAACTGCCCATGTATTAATGCCTCTAATTATATTTCCACCATTCAGCTTTGATTTTAGTATTTTGCAGTTCTTCCTGATGTATTTCTTTTGCATTGATTCTTTGACTTTTCCATTCAAGATGTTATCTGCTTCCAATATGCCTAGGTATTTGTAATCATCATCCTTTGCTAATGCCTTTACTATGTTTCCATTTCCCAGTTCTATTCCTTCTATTTTTTCCATTTTTCCTTGCTGCATGGATAAAGTACCATCAGTATGCTGATGATAGTCAGCTGTACATCTCCACCCCAGACCACCCCAACGATGCCGTCGAAGTGATGTCCCGGTGCCTGGAGGCCGTACGGATCTGGATGGGGAGGAACAGACTCAGTCTCAACCCTTCCAAGACCTAGTGGCTGTGGTTTCCGACATCCCAATATACTCAGTTGATGCCATCACTGACTATTGGGGGTGAGTCATTGTCCCCCACGGATGGGGTTCGCAACTTGGGCATCCTCCTGGACTCACGGCTGTCTTTAGAAGGGCATATGACGGCCGTAGCCGGAAGAAGTTTTCATCAGGTTCACCTGATTCACCAGTTGCGTCCCTTTCTGTTACGCACGGTTACTCATGCCCTCATCACCTCACGCCTGGACTACTGTAATGCTCTCTACATGGGGCTCCCCTTGAGAAGCACCCAGAGGCTCCAACTTGTCCAGAACACGGCCGCACGGGTGGTGATGGGAGAGACGTGGCGCTCTCATGTGACTCCACTCCTGCGTAAGCTGCACTGGCTTCCGGTGGTCTTCCGGATGCGCTTCAAGGTTTTGGTTACTATATTCAAAGTGCTCCATGGCTTAGGACCAGGGTATCTTTGGGACCGCCTTCTGCCACCAGTAGCCTCTCACGACCAGTCCGTTCCCACAGAGAGGGGCTCCTCAGGGTGCCATCAGCCAAACAGTCGACTGGTGGCCCCCAGGGGGAGATCCTTCTCTGTGGGGGCACCAGCCATCTGGAACAAGCTCTCCCCTGAGATAAGAACAATACAGGACCTATGTACCTTCCGCTGTTCTTTAAAACAGTCCTATTTCATCAGGCTGGTCTGGCTTAAACCTCCCCTTTATAATGGGTTTTTAAATGTTTTATATGATTGGATTTTAAATTTTTCATCCTAATCATTTAATTTATCTTAACTATTTTTAACTTTTGTATGTTCTATATTTTATTTGGCTGTTTACCACCCTGAGTCCCTTTAGGCAGTAGGGCGGTATATAAATTTGATAAAATAAATAAATATATAAATAAATATAGCACATTTTTCAAGTCCAAAGTTCATTTTGATGTCGCTGCTGAACAGTTGAACTGTGTTGAGTATTGATTTAAATTCAGTAGGGCTTTTTGCATACATTTTTAAGTCATCCATGTATAGTAGATGTTTTATTTTGCCATGTTGGCTTGAGATTTGCTATCCCAGTTTTGTGTTTCATAGGATTATTGTCAATGGAATTAATGCAATGTTGAAAGTGAGTCCTCCTAGAAGATTCCTCATCTGATGTTGACTTCACCAATGTTCTCCCCATTTGCTGTTAGAACTGTTTTCCATTTTTGCATATTTGCTTTGAAAAATGTACAAATATTTTTGCTGATTCCAAAGTTTTCCAGACAGGGGTTAATCCAGCTCTGGGGTAATGAGTCAAATGCCTTCTTGTAATCGATCCATGCCATATTTAAATTCATTTTTCTTCATTTTGCATTTTTAGTACCATTTTGTCAATGTGCAGCTTTTATTCCTCTTGATTTTTTATAATTTCCTTTTTGTTCTACTGGATACAAACTGTTTTCCATTAGATGATTGAATACTGAATTTGCCAGTATTCTTGTAAAAAGTTTGAATGTTGTTGGCAGACAAATAATTGGATGATAGTTGCTTGGCTTTGTGCCCTTTTCTGGATTTTTCATTATCAAGTATGTTCAACCAGCTGTTAACCATTCTTTGCTTGTTGCATTTTGAAGCATTTGATCAAATTGAGTAGCCATGCAATTGATTGATTGATTGATTGATTGTATTTTTATACTGCCCTTCTCCCGAAGGACTCAGGGTGGTGTACAGCCATACTAAAAACAGTAACACATAAAAATTAAAAACCAATTAAAATAATTCAATTCCTTGGCCATTGTTTAAACCCCAAATTAAAAATCATTTAAAAACCCCAATTAAATCAAACTATTCAGTCAGCCCGGCTTGATGGAATAAAAGGGTTTTCAAAGCACACCGGAAGGTGTGGAGGTCAGGGATCCTTCATATATCCGGGGCAGTTCATTCCAAAGGGCAGGGGCCCCCACAGAGAAGGCTCTACCCCTGGGGGCTGCCAGTTGACATTGTCTGGCCGATGGCTTCCTGAGGAGGCCCTGTCTGTGAGAGTGTATCGGTCGATGGGAGGCAATCTGTAAATATCCCGGTCCTAAGCCATGGAGCACTTTAAAGATGGTAACCAACACCTTGAAACGCACCTGGAAGACCACTGGGAGCCAGTGCAGCTTGCACAAGAGAGGTGTTACATGGGAACGACATGTTGCCCCCATAATTACTCATGCGGCTGCATTCTGGACTAGTTGGAGCCTCCGGGTACTTCTCAAGGGGAGCCACATGTAGAGAGCATTACAGTAGTCCAGGCAGAAAATGACAAGACTGTGAGTGACTGTGCGTGACCAGGCTCCATGCGATGATGGAAGTTGGTCAGGTGTTTTAGCCAATACCCATATAGTTCGTCAAGTCCAGATGCACTCCAGTTCTTGACCTTCTTTGCTTGTTTTGCAACCATGTCAGTTGTTATTACAATATTTTTCATTTTGTTTTGTGTTGTTTGTTGTTGAATATCTTTGATCCAGGAGGCAGTTTTGTTGCGTTCCACTAGGTTTTCCCACAGTTCTTTCCAAAAGTTCAAAGTTTTTTTTTCTTTACATGGGTGAACATTAGTTTGGACTCGATTTCCATCAAGGGGCTGGTAGAAGTGTTGGTTTCTTCTGAACTGGACATTTTCATGGTATTGTTTAATTCGTCCTTTGTATCTTTTAATTTTCTTTGCTGTTGCTATTATAGGTTCTTTTAGTTCTTCCATGATTTTCATTAGTTTTTTCCTCCAGGTTGTATTTATTGTGTAAACTATTTTTCAGCTTTTTGTTATTTAGTTTTCCTTCTTTCAAGTACTTCAGATTGCTGACATCCTTTCATAGTTTTTTTATTTTATTTTTAAGTCAAATTTTCCACTTTGGTGTGGGAAAGTGGGTGCAGTTTTGTTTGTTTGTTTGTTTGTTTTGGCATTTTATAACGTAGTTCTGCAGTTATAATGGTGGCTGTGCTATACATCATTGGTTGTAATTCTAGGTATAAATAATAGAATTTATAAAGAAAGGACTTTTCTATTCAAGACAAGTATAAATAGTTTCAGTAACCGTAAACATTTCAACCCAAAATATCTTTAACCAATACCTTATCTTTTATTTATTAGCAAATAATAAAGCTGTATATTAATTCAATATTAATGAAGAAATCTATGAAGAGTTTTCAGAAATACACACACACACATATTTTTAGCTTTATTATATCTATATCTATCTATATCTATATCTATATCTATATCTATATCTATATCTATATCTATATCTATATCTATATATATATATATATATATATATATATATATCTAATACACACACACACACACACACACACACACACATCATAAAGCTAGAAAATATGTGTGGGGGGGAATTTATGAATAAATGGGATTATAAATAAATAATATTTAATTATAAATAAATTATAAATAAATGGGAATTTATTTATTTAGAATTAGGTACCTCCCAACTCCAAATCAATGCTGGGCACTTCATGACTTAAAAAGAAGTAACAGATATATGAAAAAAATAACAATAAGAAGTCCAAATACAACACAATATGCCATATATCTACTAGGAACTCCAGCCAATATCTGTGAGATATGCCAAGTCTAAAGCTCTTCAAAGTGAGAGCCATCCAGATAGCATAGGAAGAAAAAGTCAGAGTGCAAGTACTATGACAGAGAAGACACATTTCTGGGTTCCAATAGATTGCACTGATAGATGGAGCCAGCCAGCCAGGCACCACAAGTAAGTGGTCCTTCAAGTAAGTGGTCCTATAACATGTAAGGCTTTATGGTTCTTAGCCATGACTTCCAATAATATCTGAAAGCAAACTGGTAATAAGGTCAGCTCACAGAAGTGTCACACGGTCACCACAGCATTACCCGTGCCATTACATTTTGAACCAGTTGAAGCTTCCAGATGGTCTTCAATGGCAGCTCCATGTAGATTGAATCACAGTATTCAAGTCTTGAGATATGTAGGTCATCAGGGTTTGAATGGTCTCATGATCAAAGGAAGGACACCACTTGAAACTACAAAAAGACCTTCCTGTCATAGTTGCCACCTGCACATTGACCAAGAGTTATGAGTCCAGGGAAGTTCCCAATTATACACCATTCTTGAATAGGGAAATCCATCCTGAACCAAGATCACCAGAGCTAGGGGTCCTTAACAACACAGCATCTTGATGGGAGTGGGTCAGATACAGTTCTTGTTATCCAGAGGCACACAGCCTCTACCCACTGGGGCATGATCTCAATAGCCTGATTTGGCTTAGGTCAAAAGATACAACTGATTTTCAGCTGGTATGCCTAACCCAATATCTTCATATTATCTGACTGAGCAGTTTCATGTAGATATTGAATAGGAGGGAAGACAGAGCGTTGCAGCTTATGGCACTCTACTGTATAAAGAGGAAGCACAGGGAGCAACCTCACCTTCCCAACCAACTTCAACTGAAACCTTTTCTAGGGAAAGGAGGAGAACTACTATAAAATGGTGCCCCTTTCTGAGATGCCACAGACAGTTTACTACGTTATGTTTGCTATCCATAGTTTTTAGGAAATTTTCCCCATCTGAACTTTTTTTTAATAGTATTTCTGCCTCAGTTTACATGCCTTTAAAAGTTAATTGAACTGAGATTGCAGAGATCCAGAATCATACAACTCCTCTACCACAGCTCATAATTGAATACTCCTTTTTATTTGTTTCAATATGCTCATCATATAACATTGCATAAACATTACAACATGGTTGCATGCACACACACACACATACACAGAGAAAGAGAGAGAGGCAAGAATATTTTGTAAACATTTTTTTTAATTCAATGTATTTTGTTGTCTGATTTTATCATATAAGCCATACATTTCTTAAATTATAAAATATAATTAAATTATTCTTTATGAATTATAAAGTAAATTAAGAAAAACCTTCAGGAAGCCACAAAAAGATGTATAAGTGGGCTTAGCTTTACATGTAAAGCAAGAACTATGTATTCCTTTCTCATCATTCATTTTCAGTTAGTTGAAGATTTTAATGTATAGTCATCTGAGGCCTTTGAGTTAGGCAATGATTATTCCTTGAAACAGAAAGAGGTAGCAGAAATCAGCACACAAAAGGTCGTAGAGAAAAACAGTTCAAGACAGGTTAGATTTTAAGAGAGCAAGTGTTTAAAAAAAAAAATCCAGGCAGTGTGCCTGATTTCATGAAAGCAGATGCTTTGCTCCAGTAACTGACAAAGTCAATTTGAACTCTTATAGAAATTATAATAAAATTTAGATCTTATTTTGAGTTTTAATTTATATGTCTCCCAAAAGTAATTGTGCTAAAATTGCTTCACAGTATATACAGATACACAGTTCATTCAAACACCTTGTAAATTATAAGATTTACATTCTAAACAACGTTAGGAAGTAACAAAAGTGTTGCTTTATAATAATAGAAAATATTCAATATGTATATGTATGATAACTTAAGCAATATACATACCAACATTCCTTCAATTTGTTTTCTTTCACAATTCTATAAGGGAGGTTAGTTTGAGAATCATCTACTCAAAATCTCCTTGTGAGTTTCCATGTCTGAGGAAAACTTGCTAGGATATTATCAATTATTAATTACACCTAAAGCCTGAACAAACTTTCTCCACAATGGTCCTCTCCAGATGCTATTGGCGTGCTGTCTGGTAATCCAGAATTCTAATCCCAATAGTTATAGAATATGACAGGGTTAGCAAATCTATATTTACAAGTAGCTCATAAAATGAAATTTGGTGCTAGATCCATATTTTGGGAGACTCTGTCCTTTGTCTTAAATAAGTACTTCCCATTCTTGTTACTCTAGCCATGTAAAAGCAAGAGGGAAAGACTTTGGGAGACTGGGAAAAGAGATATTGCCAAGGGATGATCAGATAAAAGTCAGCATAGCCCACTTATGAATAATAGGTTGGGCAAGAGGATCAGAAGAGACCCTCCCTTGATTCTCAGGGAAAGGAGACAGAAACTGAATTGTATTTTCAAACTTTTAGGATTAATGTTGACCTCACAGGGTAAATCAGATGAGAATTACAACCAGATGAGCTAATTCTACTTTAGTGCGAAGCTACCTTGATGGAACCTTGCAAGTTTGAAAGTACAATCTTCTTTTGTGTTCTGTATTTTATCCCTGCTAGGAATGAAAGGGTAGTAAGAAAATGGTTTCACAACTTGCTCGCACATCATTGATTTGGCAATATAATAGTTAGACTTAATTGAAATATTAATTTAAAAAATGTAATCCAAATTGAAGAGTTTTTCTCTAGATAGTGGTTTCTGTGATTTCTGGCAGCATTTGTCTAATGGAAACTGGGAGACATACAGAGTCTGATAATATATATAATGATACTATCATAAGAAATTCTACATGAAAGCCTGAAACCAGATTCTACATCTTTCTAGTTGAAGAATGATTTCTTGCACATCAATATCCTGACATTCTTTTTTTGTGACTGTTCACTGAAATATTAATAGAATTTTATATCTGCTCTTTTATCCATGTTATAAATATGTACTATAGGTTCTATCGTCATTAATTTTCAAATCTAGCTCAGTATGTAAATCTGTACTGAGAAAGTAAACAGGTCTTCATTCCATCCTATAAGTGGAACTCAGCTATGGCCAACACAATATACATGCTCACTTTAAACCCAAGAATATACTAAGACAGAAGCTTGTCCACCCCAAGAATAAAACACCCAGACACAAACTGAGCAATGCGGTATATGCAGTACAATGCAGTGAGCCATATGCAAATCTGTACATTGGGGAAACAAAACAACCACTTCATAAATGCATGGCACAACATAGGAGAACAAACACATCAGGACTAGATTCAGTAATCCATCTGCATTTAAAAAACAAAGAACACTCTTTGGAAGACAGCAAAGTCCATTTTGGACAGAGAAGACTGCTGGTTTAAAAGAGGGGTCAAAGAGGCCATCTATGTCAAAATTGGACAAACTTTTCTCAACAGAGTGTGAGAGATACGTCATCTATCTTCATCTACAACACAGTTCTTTCAACAGTTCCAAGGTGACTCCACATCCATTTGCACTACTCGTGACTCTGATGAGAAAGATAAATCTCCAAATGGACTCAACAATTCTCTAAAAGAATGCAAATGACCAGCTATCTGCAAGCACTATAAAATCCTTCCATTCCCCAAAATCTAGTCAGAGCTGAAGAAGCTTCCTACATGACAAGCAAAACAACTTCATAGAAAAACAAGAAAGTTGCTTCTTGATAAAGCATTTTGGGAGCTTACATAATACTGAAAAATAAATGGTGACTCGCTTTGCATAAGTAAAAGAAGATTGTCAATTTTTTAATTATGTTGAGAATACATTATTATAGAACAACAGTAACTCGGGAGCTATGTTCAAGTATGCTTAGCATGTGACCTTTTCATATCAGATTCCTGCCTTTCAGTGATTATAATTTTGTCATGTTAGTAACTAGCAGGGCCACAATTTCAACAACAGTTTTGTTGTTTTTTTAAAAAAATTAAAAATAGTATGCCAAGGATACACAATGGCTGGCTACATTTCAGCATGTACTTTAAAACACATAACTGGACATAAAGCTGACAGGTACTTATTAGCCTTCATGTTATATTTCAACATCTGGGATGCTTTAAATATAACAATGGAACATCTGTATCAGATTACATGTATGAAAGGCCTCTAAATTGTTAAATTGGCTATCTTAGTATATCAGTATTTAAATTGACTTCTCAACACTGATTTATGCACCTTGGAGACTACTTAAAAATCTGCTCTCCTGGGATGATTTTTGGACTAAAGAATTTAGTAGGCTCATCAATCCCTCTGCTATATTTTTCTATTTTGGACTGGAAAATTGGATCTGTTGCAAAGTTTTTCAATTTTACATTTAACAAATAATAATAATATTTTTAAAAAATACACTATTAAATAGGATTTGGAATAATTACGTAATACATTTAGAAAGAAAAAAGACGTTTTCAGGTTTACTTCAATTTTTTTTTATTGCTGTTCAACATCCATTATCAAAAGGATAGTAATAAACCAAACTATTGTATTTCTGCAGTATTGCTGGCTTTTATCTATAACACTTTTAATTGCTAATCATACAGTAGATAAGGAATCATATTCTCCTGTATCCATTTGCCTTTTGTTAAAATTGTATCTCTAAAGCCATTGACAGGACATCTACTTCTTGGAACTTCAATTAACTTCTGTAGTAACGTGAAAGATCTTTTTATTCTCTGTCTTTGGTTACCATGTTCAAACAATTCTCTTTATCAAAATATTTCAAATTCAAATTAATATTGACATATATTTTTTTCCCTAAAATATGTCTCCATTTTTATGATTAATTTCATAAAATTAAGTGCAAATTTCTAAGATTTTATGAAAACAAATTTGATATAAAGAATGTTAAAATAAAACCACAATCTATATCACGGATGTCAAACTCAATTTCATTGAGGGCCGCATCAGGGTTGTGTTTGACCTCAGGGGAGGGGGCAGCACGGCCAGCTCAACATCAATTATGTTGGGGGCTTCTGTGGTGGCCAAGTGCTAAGGCAGAACTGCCCTGAGACTGTCCTTTTGTCTCATTATAATCTCCTTCCTTCCATCTTTCCTTTTCTTCTTGTTCCTTCCCTCTTCAGTCTCTTTTCTTCTTCCTTCCCATCTTTCCTTCTTTTTCTTTGTGTTTCCTCTATCCCTTTCTCCTTTCTTGTCCCTTCTTGGATGCTCAAATGCATCCAAGAAGGATGCATTTGTTTTGTTTTGCTTTTAGTTTGTTTGCTAGCCCTCTGCCAGCAAAAACAGATCTGGGGAGGCCATGTGTGGCCCTTATGGGCCCTGTTTTTAGCTTTGATGGCCTTTTGCAGCCCTCTTGCAGAAAAATTAGAGCCTGCTTTCTCTGGCAGAGGACTGAGGGAGGCCATTGTGGCCAAAAACGGAGCCTGGGAAGGCCATAGCTGGTCCTTCACTATTTTCAGGGTGGCCTCACAGGCCAGATCTAAGCACCCTGCAGCTGGATTCGGCCTGAGGGCCTCGAGTTTGATACCCGTGATCTATAACTATCTTCATTGTCAAAGATCATGAAATACTTCCAATTGGGAACAATATTTGACCTGTCCTAGAAAGTTAATGCCATTGGCAGGCAAGATTTTATATGGGACAGTTTACTTAATTTTATCAAACCTAGCCCTATAAATGTTTCATAGGACCATCTTTTAGCTTGAAACATTGAATGTGATAAAATGTAATAAATCATCTTTCAATGGTAGGGACAAAAGTGGTTTTCAGAAGATTTGCTCAAAACCCAATTGAACTGAAGTAAGCCCTGGGATTAAAGGTTCCAATTCATTAATTCTTCATAGCAATAATAGAAAGACTGAACTCAAATATTACAGAAAATTCTTTGAAAATTCCAATCTCCAGTAGACCTACACTGTATTGAAATCCATGTTGAAGAATAACCAGTTGTCTGTACAATGTAACATAGATAACTACTTATTTGAAGATATGGTTGCTAGCCTCTTAACAGCATTAGACTTTCACTTTTATTTTATTTCATAGAGAATTTTTTGAGTTACTTCACTTAATTCAATCAAAAATGTGAGACTACATCTCTTTTACACCTTTAGTTATATACTTGAACATATGCTTCAACCAGCACCTTATTTTAGAATTACTATCAAGTGTGCTATGGTTCAAGCCAGGCAACAGTTTCTGCCAAATTCTACCATATGGAACTGTAGACAAACTGGCAACCAGAAAGTCTTAGCATAGAAGTTTCTTAAAATTAAGCACTGATGGAATTTACTTTACTTCCATCAGTACTTAATTTCAAGAAGAAAGGGATATAATATCTGATAACATGCAGTTCTTTCCTGCTGCCTACCCTCATAATTCAATAATTATGTGACTAGGATATACAGAACGTAGAATAGGAGTTTAATTAGCATTGCTAATCTAAGGGAAAGACCTATTAGTGTGTAGCCCTGCATAAATAGAGACAACTGCAGATCTTCTTTTATATCAAATTTGCATCTCTAAAACCTGCAGATCTTAGCCAGTGAGTAAGACTACAATTCCTAATGCAAATACTTTACATGTGAATGGACAGAAAGTGAAAAAGAGGCTTAAATCTTTAAATCAAATATTTTTTATACTTGGTATACTGCAGCTGCATAAATAAATAAATATAAATATTTGGGTTAAGCGGCTACAAAGAAGCATTTTATGAGTGCTTATCCCTTTGTGCCCTGAAACAGCTTTTAGCTTTCAAATACAAAACACTGCACAGGACCATTATATATAGTAGTAGTTTGTAGAGCAGTAGACTATATGTACATTGTATGTATATACTCATACAAAAACAATCCTATTCATACTGGTGCTGTGTTTTAATGACATTGATACTAACCTTTTAAACAGAGAAGGGCGGAGGGCATAAAAATGGAAACACTCTGCATGTTCTAAATATTTTTTGTAAATATTTTACCAAAATAAAATATGGCAGAGGAATATTGCAATTCAATTTAGACTTAGAATACAAACCTGGAAAGATGTTCAGATTAAGGCAATTTTATAATGAACTGAGGACATAACTCTTTCTTTTTGCTATGGCTTAACTTTGCCCTTAGCAATTGTTATGTACTGTATTATTAATCCAGTCCTTATGCCTCTTGTTTATTTTGCTACAACGTGTCCTAGTATAAAATAGAAATATATTCTATGCATTTCTTCATAAACATTTATAAACACCAACTAACATACAAATAAACTGAAAACCCTGAAAAATTTGTCAGTCATCATTATTCTGTAATCGTTGGTCAAATTTTACAGTTAAATCCATATCTGTTATATCAGTAATAATGATTATCAACAAATACTGCATGTATCTGGAGTTTTCTAAGCCATATAAACATACATCAAAGTGAGAGGTCAACTAATGTGAGATAAAGCAAGGCAAGAATTCCTTTCAATGAGAACAGAGATTGGCCCTTGAAATCACAAGCACATTACCATTTTTGAAGCTGCATTCTCTGAGTTGAAATTGCATTAACATAAAACTGGGATAAGGATAAGTCTTAAAATCCCTCATTATGATATTGTGCAATCACTAGTGAGTTGTTATCGAAGTGTTGGGACTACATTGTTGCCTGAAATAGCCCTTTGATTATAATTTAATCCTTACCAATAATTGAGTTGATAGGAGGATTTTGGTCTTATCTCTGAACTCAAACTTTCCTGAGATCTTTATAGAATCTCCCCCAGAAAAAAACATAACTTCATTGCAAACCAATTTAATAACATTTGAGAAATATATTTGAAAACATTGGTGGGGAACTGCTCTATTTTTCTTTCTTTCTATAACACTTCATATACAGTTAGGAATGATATATAACTAAAACAGAAGTATGTGCATTATATACAATCAAATCCACTCTCTTATAAAATAGATTTATCAAGCTAAAAATTTAACTAAAATTTAAATAAATTTATTCTCTAGCTACTGAAGAGGAAGTATTCTTCGTTTGATGTTATCTAAATCATCTTTTCGGGTAAGGTACTTAAATCATCTTAAATCAGCTTTTTTCTATTTTTATTATATCTATCTCTACTGAAGCCTTCCTTGTCTTCTGATCCTTTGTTTTCTAGCCTTCCAATTGTCAGATGAGAATGCACCTGCTTTCATGTGAAGAAAGGACAGTAATGGACAGAACATAGTGCAGCAGGATAAAATAGCCTAGCCAGCCCTTTTCATGTCCAACCATTGTTGCAGAAGTGTCTCTGTCTCAAACCTTAAACATTGAGGGACATGAGAGTCATGTTCCATTGTTCTAACAGGAGTTTTAAAAATCATTTAAAGGTTACTGAATGTTGCATATTCTCTCAGTTTTATTTAAAACTCTTTATTATACACTCATAAAATTGCAAGATTTAAACACCTATAGAAGCATACATTATGCAAATAGTAAAGAATGAAACTTCTGGTGTCTGTTCCAATTGTAGAAAGAGTCCCGTGCAATTTTCAGACTGAAATAATTAATAACTTTTTCAAGAAGGAAGAATAAATCCAAGAAATCAAAGAACTTCAGCTCTAATCAGAGATAGAGATGGAGATGATAGAGATAGAGACAGATAGACATAGATAGACACAGAAATAGAGATAGAGAGATCTTGTTCAAAATCTGTTTTCAGAAAATTGAACAGAAATATATTGCTCTGAGAAATATATTTTCATTTTCATACACTCTTTTTCTGGAGCACAGCATTATCTTATAACTTACACTAACAGCAGATCAGTCAATCCTTTTCTTGCTTACCAATGCAAATTTTAAACATGACCTTGGCATGCCTGCACTAAATTAACAGTAGGGAAATGATGCAGGGGAGAGAGGTTTATACTGTGAAAATATAATATAAACCTGGTAGGGAAAATAATCCTATTACTGGACTCTGCATATCCTGTTTGAATAAAACTGTCTGAAATAAATGTGTGGTTAAAAATGAAGCTGTAAACAAGTATTATGATATATTTCCCATAGTAAGTATAATAAAATTAAAACTGCAAGCATGCATTTGTATCCGTCTGTAAGTGAGAATACTCCTCTTTGGATAATAAATATCTGATTAATTAAGCAAACCTATAGAAACACTGGGGCTTGGAACCCAATAGATAGGATTAAAATTGCACCTCAAAGAGCTAGTTCAGTAATATGGGGATGATAGCAGCTACCTGAGTCCCAAAGAATGGGTGTGTCTCATACTGGAGGTAAAGAAATTATTTTACCCATGCATAGAGAGTATAGCAAGGAGCCATAGTGATGTAGTGGTTAAGACATCTGGTTAAAAACCAGAAGACTGCATTCTAGTACCACCTCTGACATAAAGTCAACTGAGTGACCCTGGACCAGGCATTCTCTGTTTTAGGCTAGAAAGCAGACAGTGGTAAACCACTTCTGAAATCTTGCCAAGAAAACTGCAGTGACTTATTCAAGCAGTTGCCAAGAACACTTACAGGGAGGGAGGGAGGGAGGGAGGGAGGAACCATAGCTAATTGATGTTTGCAATGTCATTTTCTTTCTTTGCCTAGACAGGCAAAAAGAATCAGAATTTGTCCAAGGATCTTGGACTGGTATACTGAAGAAAATGAAAAAAGAAAGAAAGAAAGAAAGAAAGAAAGAAAGAAAGAAAGAAAGAAAGAAAGAAAGAAAGAAAGTAAGTTTGCTCTATTAAAAAAAAACCCTAGTAACACTGCCTAATGTAAATTGAATTGTTTAAAATAAAACATGGAACATATTCTTTTCTGCTTCTTTCATTTTGAAAATATACCTCCCATCCAATATATGATTACTGCCTTGACGATGGATTAAAATAGGTATTTAATTTAGTGTAAAAAATATGTAGCAAATTTTGATAGATTAAAGATAATGCCAATTGTGAACAGATAAACAAAATAAAACTATTGTCATGATAAAAGCTTGTAAATTTTGATATTATAAAAAGAAATAAAACCAACCCTTTTCCAGTAACATTTTAATACCCCAAGCATAGTGGGGTCCTTTCATTACTATAGACTTCGAGGAGGAATCTGAATGTCAAAAAAGTTTTCATAAAATGAAAACAACAAAGCCAGTAGCATTTATTATATATAGAAAAGAAAAGACTAGGAGTTTGTATTAAAATGGATTCTGTGCCACAAGTTGACTGGATTCATTAACTTGTAGGTTTGTTAACCGAATTTATTAAATATGTTATAGATATATAAAGCAAAGCTAACCCTAACCCTAACCCCTAGTGAAAGCCAATTCAAATTGGTTGCTTTAAGGAACCTTATATTTATACTATGATTTTCTACCTGAAAAGGGAACCATAACCAGCAACATGGGCTTAACTCTACAGAGGTAGGCAATCTATAGAGATAAACAATCTAACTCATCAGATGTCTTATCATCAATGATCTAGTCTTTTAGTTTATTTGCTTTTAAACAAACATCTTTCTAATTTTCTTGGTTGCTTTTCTTGCTTGATATATATTATTAAGTGTACAATCACAAGGAAACACAGATGAAGCCATAAAGATAAGCCACATACAAAGGAAGCCAAGTATACTTATATACTTGTAAAAAATTAGGAATATTAATAAAAATTCTTAGGAAAGCAGCCATGAGACTGTTCTGATTTTTCACCCCACCATAGACGAATATGGCTTTCTTCCTGCAAGGATAGCAATAACAATAGCACTTAGACTTATATACTACTTCATAGTGCTTATAGCCCTCTCTAGGCAGTTTACGGAGTCAGCATATTGCCCCAACCATCTGGGTCCTTATTTTACTGACCTCGAAAGGATCAAAGGCTGAGTCAACCTTATGCTGATAAGAATCGAACGGCTGGCAATTGGCAGAGTTAGATTGCAATACTGCATTCTAACCACAGGCCACCATGGCTTTTAGGATACATGTAAAATTACAATTCTAAACATTTTCATACAATCATACAGAAAAGCATACTGATGGACGTACACTGCAAAAAAAAATGTTTAAATAGAAAGCTGCTGGACCTGATCTTTTTTTTTAAAGGAAAATATAAATTAGGTGTGTACAGAGAATCAGATGATGAATTTGCTGATGATTGTGTTATACTAGAATTATACAGGCATTTTCTTTAATTTTAAAAATTGTATTATATTAAATTTGGCACAGGTTAGTAGAAGAATAAGAGAATTCAGTGCGATGTCTACCATATTACTATGTCTCTTCCATAGCATAGCTGAAATAAACAACAGAAGGTTTATTATCACAGCACACTTACTCCTACAGAATATAAATGTAATCAACACCTGTAACTGCAAGCAGGCTGGATTCTCACGCTACCTTTCTGAAGTAACATTGACATCCCTTTTTAAGTAAAAGGGCTTCATTATTAGATATTTTGTGGTTTATTAAAAAGTATAAACTATACACTTTTCAGTTATAGAAAAATGAAAAGAAATATAAACTGAATTTAAGATATTTGAGAAATTCAGTATATATACCAATATAAATATTTATCAGATACTGGCAACTTAGCTATCAATCAAATTTTGCAGTTCTACAACTAAAGCAATGCTATATTTTAAGCAAGCATTGTGCCAATTTCTTTTGTACAGGTTGTCATTCTCATTCAATTTAGATTCCCCCCCCCCTTTTATTTAGAGAACTGATCTTCATGGGTGGGTGGCATTCTTATATTTACTTATGAGATATGTTGGATGAGTGGCAAGCTGCTTAATATTCAGTTGCTTTTCCAATCATTTTAGATTTTCCATACAACAATTAAATTCCATCCTACAGATGTCTTCCATGGAACATTTTAAGATAAAGAACTACAAGCAGTCATGAAGCTGATGGCAAGATTTGCTAGAGGAAAAAAAAGGCAACTACTTATCTTCCCAAGTATCCAGCAATTTTACTAGGAGGACAAAAGCCTTTTTGCAGAAGTGTTTTAAAAAATGAAGGCAGATTTTGGAACAGGATTACTTTAGCAATTCTACTTTTAAAAAATTTGGATGGGGGGAGAGGGATGTATTGAAACAAATATTTTAAGAGATGTTATATCTAAATGTCACCAGAAAAAAATATTTATCCAGATATGTCTTAAAATATGCATTGAAATGGTTTGCAATATTTCTGGAGAAATGTTTGAAGTACACAGAGAGAGAGAGGGGGGGGGGGAGAGAGAGAGAGAGAAAGAGGAGAATGGAATTATGGATAACATGAAAAAAATGGAATAGATGGAAAATTTTAAAATGTTTGTTGTCCCCCTCCAATATAATCTCCTATGAACTTGATTTACATTTTATAACAATTTCTAACGTTCTTAGAAAATGTAAATTGCTAGCATAGTTATCTCTATGTTGCAATTCTCTATTCTTATATAAAGCACTGTATAGGAGGATACCTTTAAACCATTCAGAACCACAGTTGGTGCAGCAGAGTAGGATTTCAGTCAGAGTTGTTTGGCATGGAAAGGTCACTCCAGAGTCAGTTCTCTTTTCCCTTTTACTCAACATCTACATGAATGATGTACAAGCTGAGGATCTTCCTGGGTTGACACTTTTCTTGATGAGTAGGAAGCAGTTATGTGAAAGAAGGCAAACTGTTTCCTGTGGTGCACCTCTTGTGACCTTTCCTTACTCAGGAGGTCCTTCAAACAATCATTCCTACCCTAGCGTCCATTTCTATATGGGGATGCAATGGTGTTACTGTGTTTCCCTGAAAATAAGACCGGGTCTTATTTCTTTTACGCTTGAAAATAAGCACTTGGACTTATTTTGGGGAAGGTCTTATTTTTTTTTGAGGTCAGGAGGTGGTGAGCGCAGTCAACTCATGGCTGCTGGCAGCCAGGCAGCCTTGCAGCCAAGGACCCCTCTTTCCCACAGCTCACCTTGTGGCAGAAAGCTATGCAGCCCATCAGAATCAGCTCCACCTGCCTCTACTCTGCTGCTGCTTGAGAAAGGGACAGGCCCCCGCCTTCTACCCTGGCCTTTACTTTTGCCAAGATAGAAGGGTGCTATCCTGAAGTCTTCCCACAGCTTGGTTTGGGGCTGACAGTGCCCAGCAGGCCCAGGTGCGGTGGGCAGAAAGGTGAGTGGAGTGGAGAAGATAAATAGCGGAGAGGAAACTCTTTCAAACAGTATTGCCTGCAATCCTTGTTACTCTCCTCTGTTGTTTCTCTCTCTCTCTCTCTCTCTCTCTCTCTCTCTCTCTCTCTCTCTCTCTCTCTCTCTCTCTCTCTCTCTCTCTCTTCTCTCTCTCTCTCTCTCTCTCTCTCTCACACACACACACACACACACACACACAGAGATATTTGATTGCTTGAAAGGGACAGATTGGGCTTTGCTTCTGTCATAAGCACACACTTCCCACACTCTTCCACAATTGCCTATCCTTTTCTCAAGCAGCAGCAGGGTAGAGGCAGGGTGGGGGGGGGGGTGAGCTGATTCTGATGGGCCACATGGCTTTCTGCCTCATCATAGCAGCAGCCTAAGCAATACCTGAGCTCAAAGCCAGGCGCAGCACAAACCGTGCTCGCTGCCTGCTCCATAGCCACAAGTTGAGCCGAGAGGGGCCCTCAACCGCAGAGTTGCCTTGCATCGTTGGCAGGGCTGGGGCTAGCAAAAGTTAGCTGAGAATATCTCCAGGTACCCGGAGAGACAGAACTCCCAGCCCTCACTGGATTAGCGGATCCATGGGCTGCACTTGCCATATCCAGCATATTAAAAAAAATGTCCCCCCAAATAAGCCCAAATACTTCATGTCAAGCCTAAAAGAAAATAAGATCCGGTCTTATTTTTGGGGAAACGCAATAGCAATGTAACAGTGGTCACATGACATAACATTGATGACACATGGACATACTGTGAAATGCTGTACTGATCACATTGCTGCATTTGGTACCAGCTATAGCTTCTAGAATCTAGATGATCTTCAAGGACAGCCCCATTTACAGTGCATTTCAATAATTCAGTCAAAACTTGGCCAACGCACCTGAAAGGCTTCCTGGTCAAGTTACCAGTGTATGTATGTATGTATGTATGTATGTATGTATGGATGGATGGATGGATGGATGGATGGATGGATGGATGGATGGATGGATAGATAGATAGATAGATAGATAGATAGATAGATAGATAGATAGATAGATAGATAGATAGATATTTGTTTTCTGAGGTTTTTGCGGGTGTTTGTATGTAGGTCTTTGGTTATTCGGGTTTTCTCCCATGTAAAATTAGAAGTGTCTTGGCAATGTTTCGATGAAGTTTCATTTGTCATCTTCAGACTGGTGTTTTCAGCTTCGTGCTTCTAGGAGCAATGTGTGATCGCAGCTTTTCTTCCTTTTAACTGCTAGTGGGAATGTGAACTGATTGGGTGGGAGCTTGGTTGTGTTCTGATTGGGTGGATGTATGTTCTGATTGGTTGGGAGCTTGGCTATGCTCTGTTTGGATGGGGGTTGGCTGTGCTCTGATTGGCTGGAGGTGTGTTCTGTTTGGGTGGAGGCTTGATTGTGCTTGGGTTAGTCTGAGTTGCAGGGGGATTTGAGCTGGTGAGCTGCGTTGCTGTTGTTTGGCTTCACATTCGTGATTGTGCCACATCTTCATGGTGAGTGTCAGTCTGCTTCATGTATGGATTGGAGGGGTTTAAAGTGGCTAATGATGCAACTGAGGTCTGGCTTCTGGTCCGTGGTCATGCCTCATCATTGGTGTGGGTTTGAGTCTGCTTTCTGCGTGGATGTGCGGTGGTGACATCCTGTGTGGCCCTCATGAGTGTGGGTTTGGTGTCATTCCTCGTGTTAGGGACTCATTTGTCAATAAGGGCACTATATTTGGGGTGTAGGCTGTTGAGGTGTGTGAGGAAGTTGTCAGAGCTCTAGAAAAATCTGATCACAAAGCCAAACTCTGGCTCAGATATGTAGATGACATCTTCATAATCTGGCCACACAGGAAAGAAAAACTGGACAACTTCCTCACACACCTCAACAGCCTACACCCCAAAATACAGTACACCATGGAAACAGAAGCTAACAACCAACTTCCCTTCCTGGATGTCTTAGTCTACAGGAAATCCAATGGCTCCCTAGGACACACCATCTACCAGAAGAAAACACACACAAACCGCTATCTGCATGCACTCTCACACCACCACCCAGCACAGATCAACTCCGTAGCCAAGACACTCATCTCCAGAACAAAACGCTTTGCTGACGAACAATACTTAAAAACAGAACTACACACTCTCACTAACATACTAACATTCAATGGATTCCAAAGAAATAAGATTACCAACCTAATCCAAAAAGAAGCCTCCACTAAAATCCAAGACAGAGAACAAGAAAACAGCAAAGCCCTCCTCCCATACATAAAAGGCAACACAGACAGAATCAGCAAGATCCTCCACAAACACAACATCAAGACAGTATTCTGCACAAACCAAAAAATATCCACTATCCTAAGAAACCCTAAAGACAAAATTGAGTTAGAAAATCAAGGAGTATATGAAATCCCATGCACCGCCTGCCCCACCATATACATTGGACAAACCAACAGAAGAATAATGCACGCATTGAAGAACACAAGAGCTCAGTCAGAAAAGAGGAACGAACTTCTTCCCTGGTCCAACACCTTAAAGCCATAGGACATGAAATCGACTTTAAAAAGATGAGAACTATCACCAAAACTGAACACTTTAACAACAGAATAATCAGAGAAGCCATTGAGATAGAAAAATGTCCACCCAGCATGAATAAACAAGATGAAACCTCCCGCCTACCAGCCATTTGGACCCCTGCCCTTATTGGTAAACGAGTCCCTAACAAGAGGAATGAGACCAGACCCACACTCACGAGAGCCACACAGGATGTCACCACCACACATCCACATGGAAAGCAGACTGAAACCCACACTGATGATGAGGCAGGACCACGGGCCAGAAGCCAGACCGCAGCTGCATCATTAGCCACTTTAAACCCCTCCAACCCATACATGAAACAGACTGACACCCACCATGAAGATGTGCCATGACCACAAACACGAAGCCAAACAACAGCAATGCAGCTCACCAGCTCAAATTCCTCTGCAACTCAGACTAACCCGAGCACAACCAAGGCCCCACCCAAACAGAACACACCCCCATTCAATCAGAGCACAGCCAACCCCCATACAATCAGAAGCACAACCAAGCTCCCACCCAATCAATTCACACCCCCACTAGCAGTTAAAAAGAAGAAACAGCTGCTATCACACATTGCTCCTAGAAGCACGAAGCCGAAAACACCAGCCTGAAGAAGACGAATGAGACTTTGTCAAAACGTCACTAAGACACTTCCAATTTTATGTGGGAGAAAACCCGAAAAACCAAAGACCTACATACAAACACCCGTGAAAACCTCAGAAAACACACGCACACACACACACACACACACACACACCTTCAACTGTAATTAATGTAAGCATTCCAAGTCCTCATATTTATAACCATATAAACCATGTGACATGAACAGGTATGCCAGTTATTCATTCATATGTCTGCTGACATCCTCATCACTTTCTAAGGTTAGCAAGGCAGTCTGTTATAAAGATTAAAGGCAGACCTAGAAACCAGGATACTTGTGAATTTTAGTCTCTTATATGTAAATCCAACTGAATAACCATACACTTATCACTTCCCAAAATATTGCCAAGAAAATTAAATTCTACTGGAGTCAAAATTGTCCTATCTGCCCTCCATGAACTTGCAGAGGCAGAAAATCTCCATGTCAGTAAGAATAAGGTTACAATTAACTGTTCAGTTTTATTCTCCTCATATAGCTTTAGAGTTGATGGGTTTTAAAATTCCCAAATACATTTCTCAGATTCCCACAGGCAGAACTTTTAAGCAATTGGTATACCTGTCACATATGATACTTTCTTCATTAGTCCATCAATCCTCACAGCAAAAAGAAAGAGATGCTTATTTTTGAGATTGAAGTCTCTTCTAGAATATTTTCAGTTTGTGGGACTTCTTGAAGGAAATTAGACATAGAAAACTCCAACTTCTCTAAATATGTGTAATTTACCCTTGTATCTGATTTCTAAAGGATTAATTACTAGAATTTTCAGAACTGCTCTTTATATTGAAGATTTCAAAGAATCTCTAAATTCCAGGAAAAAAAACCTGATATTATGTTTTAAGTTTTTTGTCTTAGGCCTTGGAATATTTCCATATGTTCTGAATTTAATTCACAACTGAGTTTCTATGATTACATTGTTGACTTGTAATTCTTATGGACTGAAGTGTCATAAGAAAGAAGAAACATCCTTCCTGTCCTCAACACCCACCCTCAAATAATCTTTGGTCATTGTGTTTTCCAGACACATTTTGAGAAAGATATTACAACATTATTAAAGAGACAAAATAATTTACATGTCCTCAGTTATATATCTAAGAGGTGCATCTAAGAGAGAGGGTAAAAGGAAATACATGAAGGTATTTAAGGAATATAGTAATTGTGAGTAGACAAAAGCTTCTTCTTAAGTTTAATTAAAATTCTGCTCAATACATTAGCAGAAAATTAGGCAGTTCATAGACATATATACATATGCACACACTAATATCAATTCTATTAAAATCAATTATTGAAGAATAAGATAGCAATGAACATCACTATGGCCCACCATTTGTCCTTCTTGGCACAGGTATTTCCATAGCACATGTGATAACTTTCCTGGATGCTTCCCCAGATACCTCTCCAGATGCCAGATCAAAGAAAGATGAACTAGTTCCAGGTAGGCTTGGAGGGTGTTTGGATAATGGCTCTAAGTAGCCTCCTGAGAGGGATTTGGCTGAAGGATATCTGCAGCAGGAGAGCCCTGCTGGGAAAAGCATGCAGGTGCAGCTGGTCAGTGATGAAGAAAAGGAACTGCCTTTTGTACCTGATCCAAGAACACGTAGGGCACAGAAAAGGTAGGAAAAGGTCATCCAGATTACTTAGGAGGAGAAAACCTGCTCTTCTTAATGGGCTGCACCAGAAGCTGGCTATTTAGTACAGCAAACATATGGAAGCAATGCTGGAAACAATGTATTCATTTCCTAGCTGTGTGTTTTCTGGTCATTGTGATTCTTGCCTTGCTTTGGATTGACACTCTGCATTGACTTGGATTGTGCTTTATGAACTCTGGACTGTTCTTGCCTCATGAACCCTCTTGTATTGTGGATTTAATTTTGTCTGGTGAGTTTATGTTGATTGGGAAACTTTCAAGTGCCTTGTGGAGGCATTGACCATTGCTCTGTGGACTAGGATTAGTCTGCTTGTGGCTGGACTTAATTGGGACAGTTCTGGGTTTTTGGTGGAGTTCTGAGGGAATATTAATAAACCCACTAATCCACAGTTATATCTCTGTGTGTATGAGCAGGACAGCACAACATGACCCACTTATACATCTGAAGAGGACAACAGCTAGCCCATGAGTATAATTTGATTGATAATGTTATGAAAAATACTAATAAATTTATCCAGCACACAGCTGAGATGGAAAAGCTGTAACCCATCAGAAATAGATGAATTACAAGTCCTATAATCTCTGAAAGAGATTAGAATCTTTAAACATTTGGTGAGTTATCTAATAACCATCCTGCTTTACAAAAACGTTTTGGAATGGGGACAAAAAGATTCTGTCAAGGATGTGCACCTATGTACACATGTGTATATGTATGTGCCTAAAATTTATTTACATCTAACAAAATACTTTTGTTCTTTTGGAAAGTAGCTAAACTAACATGGCTCTGATTACTTCATGTGAAAAGTAGCTGTAGTCGCCACTTTTCACATCCATGAAAATCAATTTTCGGTTTATTAAATTATTCATATTTTCTAAATGAAAACAAAATCAATTTTATTCTCTTCTAGAATGATCTAATATAATATTTAAGTCAGTATAACTATAATAATATAATAGAAAAGTAAAGCTTCTATTTCTCATAGCTTTTAGCTACGTATGTAACTTTCAAGTTACTAATAATTTACAATAAAAATTTTCAAAGATGGTCCTGCAACTTTGCTTTCAGATGCAAATCCAGAATAAAGTTGTTGTTGTCACTTTCTCTTGAGGGTGAAGCATACTTTCTTTTACTGTTTATCTTGAGAGCATAACAGCTGGTGTTTAGGTCATTCATTTCTCTCAAAGGCTATGATTTATTCACTACTCTGTTACATAGCATTTGGTAACATCACAAGGAATGAAAATTTGAGATCCTCAGGAGCCAGACCAAATTCTATGCTACAAGAATTTTTAAGAGTTAACCCCCCAGGAAAGAAGATTTTGTTATGTGCAACTATGCATTCAGTATTATCTTAAGCTGATCTCCTTCTAACGTTCAGCCATAAAATATCCATTTAATCTCCACCTTTACCAGCAATTTTCAAGAAAATTTACCACCTTGGGCTGTATCATTATTCTTATTCATTAAGGCCTCAAATGCACTTATTAGTATGCAAGGTTATGTTAGGCTAACCTTCAGAGTTCACAGTCTAAAAGGTTTAAGTACCCATATGAGCTCTCTTCAAGTGCAAAGCACCTGATTGCTAAAATAACTGACTTTTAGACATTCATATACAGTCCTAGTCCTCCCATTACACTTCAAGAACCAAGAGTAAATTATATTCTGAAAATGAAGGAAGACACAACTGTCCTAACTGCTAAATTGAAGTCTGTCTTTGAATCACCACAAAACTTTATCAGCATACTATTCGCTCCCTCTATGTTAACCCCAATCCTAGTAATTACTATTGGATAGCTTTATAAAAGGTGAAAACATTAAATATTTGTACAAATAAGGAACTATTTATTTGTCTCACTTTGAAGCCCAGGATGAGATGGAGGCAATTTCATGTTCCCATGACAACAACACAACAATAACAAAAGTTGCTAAGGCATTTCTATACAAAAATAAGATGTAGTTGTGTAATAACCCCAGCACTTTTCATTTTCAGCAAAGGATATTTGAGGTGTCTAAAGCACCTATATCAATGGTGGGTTCCTCTGGTTCGGCTTGGTTCCACCGAGCCAGTAGCGGTGACGATAGGATGTCACTGAACTGGTTCTCCCCCACCCCCCACCCCTCACATTATTCTTATGTTTTATTTGGCCCCACCCCCAATCTATTGCTGCCTCCTGAGTCCCAGAAGATGGCTAGAGGGAAAAAAAACTGTTTAAACTCTTGCCATGGGACTTCAAAGGGCCGCCCTACAGCTAAGCAGTGTTAAAAGAAAACAAATGAGTAGACCGGTGCCTGCAAAAATAAATGGGTAGACCAATGCCTGCAAAAATACATGACTGGACTGGTGCCTGCAAAAATAAATGGGTAGACCAGTGCCTGCAAAAATACATGAATAGATCAGTGCCTCAAAAATAAATGGGTAGATCAGTACAGCTCTGCAAGCAGTTAAAAGCTTGGTAGACCAGTACCTCTGCTAAATCCTAAATCATTGTCACATGACCATCAAGCCACACCCACAAAATAAGCCACTCCCACAGAACCGGTAGTAAAAAAAATTAGAACCCACCCCTGACCTATATATAGAGAAAGGTTAGCATACCTTTCTTTTGATCTTTCTCAAAATGACTACATATACAACAATTTTCTTTTTGGTCCGTAAATATTGGAGAAAACATGTTTTCCCCTGCACTCTTTTAGCACAACTGCTCTATAGTCAATATCTATGAATCAAGGTAGGAACATAAGAATCAAATATACCCTCAGATAGAGACTGAAGTATGGAGCTGATTTTCTCAGTATAATTAAGTAATCACAGCCACAATTTTGAATTTGTTGCATAATTGGCCTAGGTTTAAAATAATTCTGCCCAAACTGGAAATACTTTTGCTTTATATTAGGTGTGAAATATATTACAAGATATAAGCTGTGTTCACATCTTATCACACAGGTTTAAAAAAATGTGTTCTGTGTCAGAATACACATCTCAGGCTTCAAAATATATCATCTTTATTTGCCATGTTTCTTCATGGTGCAGAATAGAGGATCAGTCAACTGGCATCCTACTTTCTGTTCTGTTACAACTTTGCACATAAAAGAGTTAAAATAAATAAAAAAAACCCCAAAGACCACTCCCTTTGGGATTGTCTGGCTAATTACACACAGCATAACTTCCAGTGGATCTGGATGGTTCAGTGCCTTTCTGATAGACAGACTGTTGTTCATATCTCCGTGTTTCTTTTAGCCTTTTATTCCATTTTGATAGTTAACCATTTTTGGTGTTTTCATATGTTTAACGAATAATTATCACGTTAATTTTTCCTAGCTGAACTGAATAGTGTGTGTGCTTGTCTGATAAGAATATAGGGATTGCCTGGAAGTAGCAATAGTAGTAGAAATTGCCCACAGTAATTTTTCCAACGCTTACAAGCTTCAGCAACACATTTAAACATGTGCACTGTATTATTTGATATGTACTTCCAGACAGTTTTGAGCAGTGTTTCCAGTCTGTTGTTTTTTTAAAAAAAATACATTTCTATTATTACACAAGTATGAACTCTAGCATGCAAATGCAATGTTGCAATATCCAGTTTTTAAGCAGCCTAATTCAAAATACATATTAAGCCATGGATGATCAATCATTCAAAACCAGTAGATATTTTTGAATTTTGAAACTGTTACTTTGGTGGTTTTGGCCAGTTACAAATCAGTCATATATCTACAGGTAAATAAGTACTAGGTCTAACTAGGTTTACAGGAAAATAAACAGCAGAAACATGGAAGATGCAATAAGGAAGGATTCAGGATTCTTCAGAATTCTTATAAATAAATTTAAAGGGCTGAAAACAGTTCAGTTAGGCAAGGTCAAAAAATAGGCACAGCAGGAATTCCAGGAAAGTTCCTATTGCACAGGGGAAAAAAAAGAATCTGAATGTCTATCAAAAGTTCTTCTGTGCCAATTTTATGCAAACAACATCAAGGTGAGGTTATTTTGTATTTATTTCTTATGCTTTCCTCTTTCTTGAGACTGACTAATTTTCTTTCAAAATCCTTTCTTAAAGGTTCACTCATTCCTTTTCTGTTTCCAGTTATAGAGCAATCACCAGATTTTGTACTGAACAGAAATTTCATATTTAATTTCATATTTCTGATAATATGAAATTAACCATAGAAATGACCCTAATTACAGTACACTGTGAATCCCCCATGTTTCTGCTGGCTATTTTCCTTTATGTATGCCATACAAATAAAATCTCAAAATCAGAGTATTAGACTTTGCTGCAATCCAACCAGCATACAAGTATATAATTCAGCAGGATTCATGTATAAAATAAACTTGTTTATATACAATAATATAAAGTATGATGCATGTATACAATACCCATGCAGCAGAATCCGGAACAACCAGAACTCACAGAAGCACAGAATCAATATAATCGTAGAAGTAATAATGAAATGACAAACTCTTATATACAAATCAGTCAAGCTAAGCCACACGCAGACTCTGAGTCTGAGTTACCAAACAGTCTGAGTCACCAAACAGTTCCCATTGGTTGACCTGTTACCATGTTTATTCCAATTCATACATTGACACAGAAGTATCCTTTATTGTAAACAGTTTGTGTGAGTCCCACATAGACTTCAGGACTCTTATCAATAAAACAGTGAAATATTGCAATCTAGCACTTTGTTTATCTTTGAAAGCCTCACTACTCTCACTACTTGCCTTCTAGACTTAAAATATGGTGACATATCCTGAAGGCACCCACTGTCTACAGGACAAATTGGCAAGGCATTATTAGAGCATCCACAGCAAGTGGATACAGAAATAACAAATCTGCACAATGCTATGATACAATTAGCATCACAATTTAGATAAGCAGGGAGCATTTTCACAGGTAGCTAGCTGTATTGCTCTGCTTTCCTGTAAATCTATCAGAGATATCTGAAGGGGCACTTCCAACTCTGCTTATTTCTTATCTGCCAGACTTGTCTATTGACCTTGGCAATCTGTCAGATTAATATGCTAGTGAATGATTTGGATGAGAAGGATGGTGTAAAGGAATGTAGGCCTGGTATTGGGAATAGGGAAGGAATTAGCAAATCCATTAAGAAGACACTTTTAGAAAATATGACTCAGTCCTGAGAAAGAAGAATTCATGAAATAAATTGAAAATAATCCTACTTTGATTTTATTTGGTGTAAAATGGTGCAAAGAAGAGCTCTGGCAAGTTTTCAACATCTCTTATTCTGCCCAACAACAAGAACATTAATCAGACCCCCTGAACTGCCTCTTTCTTGACTTTGCATACTTTGAAATGTTGGCATCCCCTTAAGGTTATGTTAACCAACTGGGGAAAATAAGGGATTTGGCCTCAGAAGTGTGAACAATAAAATTTTCCTTTAAAGAAGAAGAAACAGATCACTTACAATAACTGTAGTGCTTAGAGTACATATAGATATTCTCATACATTGAAAATATATATATCCCAGCATGGGAAAGATCTAGTAGTTGGAAATTCAATTATTACAGAAATAAGCAGACTGTGACAGACACATTAACTAGATGGTAACTTGCCTGCATGGTACAAAATCCAAAGATATTGAGCATTTTCCAGAAAGTCTGGTAAGTGATACTAAGTATGATTCAGTGACTGTGGTGCACTTTGGCACTAACAGCATGAGAAATGCAGCTGGAAGATATGGAAGCTAAATTCAGATTATTCTGTAGAAAATTGAAATTTAGGACTGCCAAATAGTTTTCTTAGGAATGCTAGCTACTCCACATTCAGGGTCAATTAGACAAGAGAGCTATCTAGCTTTAATTCATGCCTAAGATGGTGATACCAGCAGAAGAGATTAGATGCCTTTAGAAATGACCTGTAAGGACCTGCCTCAGCTATTCCCTCAGGAAATCATGACTCTTGAAACCGGCACTATTTCAAAATGAAACTTTACTGAGACAAAGTAATTGCAGAGAAGTCAGGCGGAATGTGAAGTTCCCATGCAAAGCATTAAGCTATTTTTGCCTCTTCAAACCCCACCCAAATCTCCCAGTCCACCAATACAATATAACCATAACCACAAAGGTGTTTTGATGTTAGCTTGATAGTAGTTCACTCTCAGACCTTGGTAACAGGGTAGAACTGGCTGGGAGGAAGCCCATCCATTGCATAGACCTGTCCACCCTCCCTAGAACCCACCTGTTATAAAAAAGGAAACATACAAGGAATTCGGTTCCGACAATCATCCCTCTCCTCCATCAGAATGGCAGCATCCCTAAGGGGACCTGACATGATCTATGAAAATAAGCAAAGGAAGAGGGTGAAGGTTCGTTGTCTGAGCTTGTGGTTTAGGTTTAGGTTTAGGTTTAGGTTTAGGTTTAGGTTTAGGTTTAGGTTTAGGTTTAGGTTTAGGTTTAGGTTTAGGTTTAGGTTTAGGTTTAGGTTTAGGTTTAGGTTTAGGTTTAGGTTTATATACCGCCCTACTCCCAAAGGACTCAGGACGGTGAACAGCCACAAAGTAAAATACATATATACAAAATTTAAAAACTGAATAAAACTGAATTAAACAGTTTGGCCCCAGACAGAAATAAAACACTCCAATAATTTAAAACAAATTAAAATTTACATTTTAAAAGGAAAAGGGGAAAAAATGAAGATTAGGCCAGGACAGCTTGATGGAATAAAAAGGTCTTAAGGGCATGGCAGAAGGTGCGTAGGTCTGGGATCGTCCATATCTTGGGGGGGAGCTCATTCCAGATAGTAGGTACCCCCAGAGAGAAGGCCCTCCTCCTAGGGGCCACCAGTCGACACTGTTTGGCCAATGGCACCCGGAGGAGCCCCTCTCTATGAGAGCATACCTGTCGGTGGGAGGCTATTGGTGGTAGCAGGTGGTCCCATAAGTAACCAGGTCCTAAGCCATGGAGCACTCTAAAAGTGGTAGCCAAAACCTTGAAGCACACCCAGAAGACCACCGGGAGCCAGTGCAGCTTGCACAGGAGAGGTGTTACCTGGGAGTGCCATGTCGCTCCATAACCACCTGAGCAGCCACACTCTGCGCCAGTTGGAGCCTCTGGGTGCTGCTCAAGGGAGTCCCATGTAGAGAGCATTACAATAGTCCAGGCAGGAAGTGACGAGGGCATGAGTGACTGTATGTAAGGAGTCCTGATACAGAAAGGAATGCAACTGGTGGATCAGGTGAACCTGATGAAAAATCCTCCCGGCTATGGCTATCAAGTGTTCTTCTAAAGATAGCCGTGAGTCCAGGAGGATGCCCAAGTTGTGAGCCCTCTCCATGGGGGCCAACGACTCACCCCCAATAGTCAGTGATGGCATCAACTAACTATATCGGGACGTCGGAAACCACAGCCACTCGGTCTTGAATAGGTTACGCCTGAGCCTGTTTCTCCCCATCCAGATCCGCACAGCTTCCAGGCACCAGGACAACACTTGTGGGTTGGTTTCTGAATGTTTTGTTACTAGGCTAGGTAACATCTTCAGTGGTGTTTAGGAAATATCGGTATCAGTGTTCTTCTAATTATACTTCATGTGGTTAGTAGGTTTTCTGATGGGGAGATCACATCTGGTGAGAGCTTCCTTAGGTAAGGTCTGAGGGTCCTCTTAGATGTTGTGGCCCGTCAGCAGCCTGTGCAGATTGTAGCTGATTCTGACAACGAGGAGACTGGTGTGGTGCTGCACCAGCAGCCTGTGCAGCTGGTGCTCAGGTCGGACAGTGAGGACGCTGGAGAAGATGTGGTGCCAGAGGCAGGGATTCAGCCAGGGCCTTCAGAACCTCCAGAAGCTCCTTTAAGTGAAGAGGACAAAGAGGAGGAGCCTCTTCTCAATGCACGGGCGCACAGAGCTGCCAAAAGGCAGGAGTGGCTCCTCAGGCCACTCCTAAGGCTTGGGGCTAATTGGCCACTCCCTTATCCTATTTAAGGAGGAATGCCACTTGCAGAAAACTGTAGGAAACAACTTTAGTTCAATCTCCTTCACGTCTGGATTTTCTGCAAAATTGTTTCTTGGCTTTCTGCCAACTCTAGTAAGACTGTGATTATTTTATCTTAGAATTCTGGTAGGCTGTTAAGACAGTATTAACAGCCTTTGGTTGATAAAGACTAAGTTATTTGAGTAAAATAAGCTTTGTATAGAGCTTGTGTGTACTGTGTTTTTTGGGGTCTGTAGCTGGGGCAGAACATTAGGTCAGAAGAACACTGACATGGAAATCTCCTAAACTCAGCTGAAGAAGTTACCTAGCCTGGTAATGAAATGTTGAGAAACCAGCCCACAAACTTGGAGAATGAACCTTCCCCCTCATCATGCACCCGAGCTACAGATATTTGTCACTATTGCAAGAAAAGGAAGTCTGTATTTGAACCAGAAGGCAACAGAAAGTTGTCATGTCCTGTCAAAAACTGGCAGAGAAGTGGTTTTGGAAATCAACAGATGATAGAATAATTGGTCAATGAGAAGTAACCCTAGGGCATGACATATATCTAAGAAACAAATACAGTTAATCAAGAAAATTGCAAGGATAAAGGGTAAAGACACATATCAAAGCCATATTTTCTGATACTAAATTGTTCGTGTGGTAAGTTCAAAAAAGGCAACAAAAATAACTCCCAAAGGCCATGTATAAATTAAATGAATATTTTCAATGGGAAATGTAATACCATTAAAATAAAATATTCCAAACTTAACCTATGCATTTAAGGGTTCTGACTGATAATGACTAGAAACAAAGTGAGGGTAGTGACACATGCTTGAAATCACTAAAATGCGATTAAAAATAAAACTGCCAATACAGTAATTCTGTTATACAAAGTTATGGCGAAAATACAGCTGGAATTCTATTTGGCATTCTGTACTTTAATAAGAATACAGAATTAGAAAAGGTGCAAAATTAGGGCAAGCAAAATATTAGTGTTTAAATTTCTCCTTTGAGGTAGCAAAACAAAACATAAGAGTCTTTAGCTGTAAAAATAAAGACAGAGGCTGACGTAATAAAATGATATACTTGTATTATATCTCCTGTATATCCTTCTTAAGTACCCCAATGGACCAAAGTAATGAGTAGCTGAAGATTGGAGACAGCCTGGATGTAAGCTATAAACTAAATGTTCCAATATGGATAATTACAGCACTGTGAAACTGCAATCTTTTCCCTGCCTTTATTTATTTGGAACCTACTGTCTCATTGTGCTGAAATCTTGAAAACTTCAACTCAGTTCTATCCTAGTAGTCCTGCTTATTCTTTCCCATTAATAGGGAAGGAGCTACTATTCTGAGTGAATTAAAATGGAAAATGCTGTCTGGTCTATAGGAATGATATCTCACTGTAGAGGAAGGGAAAGGGAAACACACTTCTTGGTCTAGTTTCTTTCTCTCTGTGTGTCTCTCCATTTCTCTGTCTGTCTGGCACTCTCTTTGCTATGATGAACTATAGGACAAGTGAAACATTATGAAGCTTTCTATTTTTATAATACCTCATGTTATTTTGCAGTAATTTCCTCAGCGTCAATAAGTCCATGATATCATTCTACACGTATCCCATAGTACATTATAGCACACTGTTTTTTAATAATCCCATGAATTAAACATGGGAGCAGCTACAATAATAAATAAACAATAATTTTATTCACATTGAATTTCTCTGTCCACTTGGTGCTTGAATGTTTTGTGTAATAAAGTAAAATAAAATTTGTATTTCAAGTACTTCATACAATATAAGAACAGGCAATTAAAAAATATCTAATTAGAACAGATTTTTTAAAAATACTTAAACGGAATCCAAATTATGATGGCAATATGCTTGGATTCCTGCTATGCATCCACTCTTTATAAAAGTTATATTTTCATTTAAAATAATACAGTTTCTATTCTAAGGTCTTTAACATTTCTCCCTCCATTAGGTTTCTAGATATTTAAAACTCATCTCCGTAGATAAAACTATGTACCCATTTCAGAGCTGTATGTTTTCTTTTTATTTATTTATTTATTTATTAAATTTCTATACCGCCCTTCTCCTTCCGGACTCAGGGCGGTGAACAGCCAATTTAAAACCAATGCAATACAATAAGTTAAAACGTACTAAAATCAATATAAATTTAGGCTGAAAATACAAACCGAATAAAAACTCTAAAACTCTAAAAATTTAAAATAATTTAAAATATTTAATAAGTAGCATGACTTTGAATAAGTCATGCTACTTTCTTAAATAAAAGGCAAAGTTTAGTCTAATTATTCATTTGGTGGTAAGTTTTCAAGAGTTCCATATTCATTAAGATGAAGGTGGATAAGAATTTAGAAAGATGTGGGAAAACAGACACAGTGAGGTCATGAGGGAACATTTCTTTTCTTATAAGTATTGTGTACACCTTCTCATGTGGATTTGTGAGACATTTTATTTGCATAAACAGCTGTCTTCTTACCTCATTTCATCAGCAACAAATAGCACCATCTAAGGGAGCTGCCATAATAGATCCTTTTCTTATTCTTCAAAATAGTCCCCTGCCTTTTCCTGCAACTGATTTCTTCAACTCATGGGTAACAGTGGGAGCAAAGCAAAGATTAGATTATTTTCTGAACCCATCATGACTCTAGCAATGATGAGAACTACACTGGTCTTTGGTAATCTAAAAATTGAGGCATATAAAGACATTGGAAAAATCTATATTTTGCTATGTTGTATTCATTTCAATAAAGTTCACCTTGATTTGTCAGGCGCTGCTTTTTCACCTAACCATCAAAGAGATTGTTAAGATGAAGATAAGTGAAAAACAGCCATCCAATTAAACTACAAAATTCTGAAAAGGTCAAAAGAGTACATGCTACTAGTGTGGTTCATAGAACAAATGAAGTATTTAAATGCCAATATTTCTGCTTAAAAATAATGCTAGACAATGAAGCTTAAGAAATTACATGCTACTGAAAGAGCAATGACAATTAAGATCTATCTTAAATCTTATTCTTTTTGTTTTGCTCATAAATACAATGTTATATGGGTCATGATGATAGAAAACCTTTGAAAAATAAGTAATTACACAATATGCCATATGAACTATAATTCAAACTGCTAGTCCAGTGATGGCTAACCTTTTTGCCATCGTGTGACAGGAGGGGGGGAGGTGGGGGAAGGTCACGCATGCATGTGGGCATGTGCATGTGTGTACAACACCTCTCCCCCGCTCCTGGCACATGATGACCTGGTAGGCCTGTTTTTCTTTCTTACCTGGTTCCAGATCCTCTCTATTTATCTGGGAAGGGCAAAAACAGCCTTTGCACTCTCTCAAAGGCTCTCCAAGGGCCTGTAACAGCCCATTTCCCAACTCCCGGTGGGACAGGAAGTGGCATTTTTTGCTGTCCCCAACCTCCAGAGCCTCTCTAGGAGTCTCTAGAAGCCTCTATTAGGAGTCTCTAAGAGCCTCTCCAGGAGTCTCTGGAGGCTGGGGACAGCAAAAAATGTCACTTCCTGTTCCACCAGGAGTTGGGAAATGGGGCCAATCAGGCCTCCGAGGGAGTGGGAAAGGCTGTTTTCGCCCTTCCCAGATAAATAGAGGGGATCTGGAGCCAGGTAAGAAAGAAAAACAGGCCTTCCCCACCCATCCCAAGCCCTCCAGAGGCAGGAAACAGCCTGTTTCCCTACTTCTGATGGGCCCAGGAGGTCCGAAAATCAGCTGGCTGGCGCACGCATGCACCTCAGAGCTGTGCCGGCACTAATATGGCTCCACATGCTATAGGTTTGCCATCACGGTGCTAGTCAGTTCCTATTTGACAAAGTACAGCTGAAATCCTTCATTTAAAAATCCTTTTGTTTTTCATTATAGCAGTAGAAGAAAAGATTTTGAAGGCAGGATAGACTTCCAAAGGCAACTCAATATACGAGCAACCTTGATTTATAACTGTTTGCTTAACAACAGTTCAAAGTTATGACAGCTTCAAAATAAATAATTAATGTTTATTTATTTATTTATTAATCCGCTTCAAGGTACTAGTTCTCACCTATAAGGCCCTACATGATTTAGGTCCAGGATATTTACAGGACCTTCTCCTGCCTGCTTCCCACCGTCCTGTTCGCTCACATAGGGCCGCTCTCCTCAGAGTCCCGACGGCAAGCCAATGTCATCCCAGGGGTAGGGCATTCTCTGTGGGTGCTCCCACCCTCTGGAATGAATTACCTACCGAGCTCCGGATGGCTCTTGATCTCCGCTCCTTTCGTCGGGAGCTGAAGACTTGGCTGTTCAAGCAAATAGGCTGACTCTGATTCTGGGTTTATTATTTATCATTAATTATTTATTTGATTTAAAATACGATTTTATTGTACATGTTTCTTAACTTATGTTCACTTCCCTGAGTCCTTCGGGAGAAGGGCGGCATATAAATACATGTAATAAATAAATAAATAAATAAATAAATGACTGGTCCTTGCATTTACAACCATTGTACAACATCTCCCTCCCCTCCAATGTTCATGTAATTGGAATTTTGGGACTTGTCTCACATTTAAAACTGGTTGCACCATTCTTCAATCACTTGATCATTATTTGAGCTCTTCCAAGTCTTCCAAGTCAGTTTCAGACAAAAATTTCATTGGGGAAGCTATATTTGCATAACAACCGTGTAATATCCTTAAAAATCATGTGACTCACATAAGAACTACAGTAAAAACAGTTATAAATTCAGGTCCAGTCATATGATGATTCAGTTTATGATCATTTTGAAAGTACAATAACAATTGTGGTCATAAATCAAGACTACTTGTAATGTCACAAGAAAGAAAAGGTTTGAATTTTTTTTTAATTTATTTGCTTCTTGGAAATTTGGGTAAGAAAGCCACTCCTTGTATAATTAAAAATATAGAAATATAACTGTAATATTCTTAAAATTACATGATTTGTCTTTGAGGACAACAGTACTTAATTTCTATTATTACAAAATGATAACTTAGCCACAAGAGTTACTACTTTGAGGATCAGTTTATTGGCTGTTGATTCTAATATTTTACTTCTTTTCTCTTCTTCCCCTTATATTTTAAGATGTGTGTGCGTGTGTGCGTGTGTGCATAGATGATAGATAGATAGATAGATAGATAGATAGATAGATAGATAGATAGATAGATAGAGATAGAGATAGAGATAGAGATAGAGATAGAGATAGAGATAGAGATAGAGATAGAGATAGAGATAGAGGTATATTTTAACCTATACCTTGATAAGCATCTAATTTGCATATATTGCTATAAAAACTTTAATGCTGCCTATAGTTCACTATTTTTACAGTGTCAGTGGTATCATAGAAGACATATAGAGGTAAAGTATAATCAGACATGCAAGATTTTGTTACTAGTATTCATCTCAATCAAAGTAGTTGTAGATTTCCATGGAATTTATTTCTTGGTCAGGTGACATTGTGGGCTGACATAAAGGTTGCATTTGTGTATATGTATATGAGAATATACAATAAATTAATAAGAATGAAAGATGATGATAACCTTTCCAAACAGCATGATTCCTAGTTCCCAATTTTCTAACCTTGTATATTTATTGTATTCTTTATTGGAACATTTTTTATTATGACATTGTTGTTGCTTCTTAGCCTACCACGTGTATATTGAAAATGAAGAGGTGACAATGTAAGTCTTGTAGATGATTCCTATTTGTTGAGAAGGAAATCCCAGTGACTCTGAAGTCATATACTTTCAGGTGCATATGCACTGAACTGCATCCTTCATCTTCCTTTAATGCATTTTTAAGAATTATTAACTTTCCTATCATTCCAAATTATTTCAGTAAAATAACCTTAGGACATTTTCACAAATGACAGCAGGAAAAAAATTGGTCTCTAAAGGATAATTTTTGAATGTTTTAATAAGCTACAGAAAAAGGATTACAGGCCTATTAAAAAGAGCAATTGTTCTTGAAACTATTCTTAGTTTTTCTTTGCTAAAAGTTTAATACTAATGCCTGAAAATTCATATCATTCTCAAGCAGTGATCCCCTGCTCCCCCAGCAAATGATACCCAAGTCTTCATTTTTCAAGTTATTCAGTTTCTCTGATATTTGATTATTTCTCCTATTGCTTTTATATGATTTATAGTATTAGCTGTTCTAATTATTTTTATTCAAATTAAATATTATTATTATTATTATTATTATTATTAATTATTATTATTATTATTATTATTATTATTATTATTATTATTATTATTATTTAATCATGATCTCATGATGAAAAGCACATCTGTTGCCCTGGACATTATGTGACTGAGAACTACTTCACGCTATAGAAATTACTTGAAGCAACATTTTGATCTCATTCAAAATGATATTTGGTTGTTGTCCTGCATGAAAATATTAAAAATGGTTCTCTTAGATTAACTACACAAGATGTATATCTGCACATGCATAACCTATCATACTGTGTTGATAGTCTCAACATCTGAAATCCTATTACAATATAGAAACAACCTTGTAACATGACTGATGGTTTCCTGCATATTTTCAAGAAGCTGCTTAGAACAAGGTTTCCATGTCTCCCTCTTTATTTGCACTTGGAAATGCTGATCAGGTCATAGCATAACAGAGTTTATAAAACTTAAGATACCAAACATCCCTAACTAGTGATTTTATTTGAAGTAATCTGAAAGGAAAGGAAAGGAAAGGAAAGGAAAGGAAAGGAAAGGAAAGGAAAGGAAAGGAAAGGAAAGGAAAGGAAAGGAAAGGAAAGGAAAGGAAAGGAGAAACATATAACTCTAATGGACTTGCAAAAAAGCTAAATAATATTTGACTGAAACACATATATTAATTCATTTTTTAAAAAAAAATTAATATACATTTTTTTTTATTTCTAAATAGCCCATCTACCTCAAAAAGGGACAGTTAATGGACAAAAATCACATGATACATTATTTTTATACACAATAACAGCAAGAATACTTCTTTGCTCAATGTTGGAAATATTCTACGGTAGTCATAATGAAAAAACTGGTTAGTAAGGGAGATAAAATAGCAAGGATGATGAAATTAGAGAAAAGAGATGGCAAAATTTAATATTAATTGGAAATTTTTGGACTTTTTGCAAGGGACGGGGAAAACAATGACATGATTCAGTGACTATTTTTTTTAATTGTCTGGAAAAATAAAAGCTATGGTTTAATGCTAAATTAAGAGCTGAATTTAACTATAATTTCTGTAAAAAAAGTCAGAAGTTACTTTTTTTCTCTTTTTGCCGTTTTGTTTCTTTCTATAATTTTTACCTTTTTGCATTTTTGTTTTTTATCACTTTCTCTATCTCTCCCTTTTATTTATATTTCTCCTTGACCATTTGTTTTTGCTAGTTTTTATCTTTGGATTTTATAAAAATATTAAAGTTATATTTAAAAAAAAGATTTTTAAAATGAGGAATTCTCAGAAATCATGTTGACACTGATATAACAAATTCAGAAACACAACAAAATAGCCAATTTAAAATGCTATTAAAGATATATAATAAATATACCAATCAATAACTATGCAGATCACTTTCATGTTTCACTAATCTTTCAGAAAGAATTCAGGTACTTTATATTGTTAAGGAAATCATATCCTACTGATGTGTCAGTTCTTGGGAAGCTGTGGTAATTATTTACTACAGGAAGAAAAAAAATTTACTGAACAAAATTTTGATTAAAGTGGAGAACCCGGAAGCATCGCGGCAAGACTGGTTGAGAAAATACCAGGCTCTAATGAGCCTGATGAAAAGCCAGCCAGACGAACCATTATGGGTGGGGGGGGGAGGGGTTCAGACCGGAACTGTCCTGTAGGGACAGTGAAGAAGGAGAGACATCTCATAGGCTAAAGATGAACAGGCAAGTTCCTCGGAAAGCCAGAGAAAACTCTTTAATCTGACGGTGGGGAGCAGCAGTCATTGCGAATTGCCATGAAGCTGGAGCATCCAGAATAAGAATTGTGCAGGAGTGAAGATTTGGATGGAGTACTGGTACTGGGTGAGTGATTGGTCAACTCACAGGTATAAAAGGAAAAAAATTGGAAGTTTTAAAATTACCCTGGTGTGAAAATAGCGGCTAAACAGTGTTGAGGGGACATAATTAATGGAGAAGAGAGAAAGTGGAAACATGAAAGCCCAAAAAGGAAATTTATATACTTAAATTTTAACTGTGGATATTGAATTTGGAGAGACTAAATTGATTACAAGAAAAGGAAACCTAAAAAAAAAATTGGAACAGAATAGGATATATTTAGAAATTCTTGAATTTTAAAAGAAGATTAAAGGAGGAAGAATAGCCTGTAATAGAAAAACCTGGCTAAAGATTTTAAATTGGATTGAATAGAAGTGGAATTTGGACTTTGTACATTTAGATTGGACTAAAAACTGATTCTGTGTATTTAAAACAAAAAAGAAGAAGAAGAAAAAGAATTAAGATTAGTAAAATCTGTTAAAGTGGATCCCAAACAAAATGGATACTCTTTCAAGTTGCTGATTGAAATTGTGGATTGTAGAGAGACATCTTCAGGAGAAAAAAGATCATTACAACATTGAATTTTTGTTTTTGTTGCAAGAGATAATAAATGTGAGGAAAAAACCTTGAACTTTGAAAGGGATAACAGCTGTGAGGACTAAGGAAGACTTGCCTGTTTGTAAGCAATTTGACTGATGATTAAAAAAGGATGATTATAATGTAATTTTAAATTGGAATAAATATTAACCTAGAAAGAACAAAATGATGCAGGAACTTAAGGAAATGATGAAAATGATGTACTTTTAACTGAAAATGGACATAAGGGAAATGACTACAATACTGCAGGGAAAATTGAAATTTGATGATTTAAAAACTGAGATAGAGTACATCCAAGTTGACACAGAAACAACAAATGGGAAGCAAGAAAAAGATATTGTTAACAAAGAAGACGACAAAAGACAAAGACAAAGACTATGGAAAATTAAATGTTTACATCGGTAGCAATAATAAAAAGGAGATTACATTGGGATTAACAATGGGAAAAAGAAAAGAGGGAAAGGTGGAACGGAAAGAATATAAAAAAATTAAATGATTACACTTAACAGTGTAGGATTAACAGTGAAAATACAAGAAAGAGGGAAAAGGAATGGAAAATAATGGGAAACGTAAGGCAAAATATAAGAGTTTATGTTTTTAAAATACAAAATGATTACATTGGGTTTAACAATGGTAAAATTAAAAAAGAAAAGAGATGGGAAATAATGGGAAATATAGAAAAGAAAAGAAAAGAAAAGAAGGGGAAAGAAAAAGAAGAAAGAAAAATAGAAAGGGAGAAAGGGAGAAAGAAGAAAGGAATATGATGAAAGGAATGTTAGAGATGTAATTATGATACGTTAAATAGTTTAAAATAATGGAAAACTAATGGATGTATGAATGAAATGAAATAAGTTTTAGAAATATGTTTTACCTAAAATAGGAGAAATTATAACAATTGGAATACTTTTAATTGCATGGTTGGAGCCTATAAAAGGACAAATTCTAAAAATATAAATAAAATTAATTAGGGAAATTACAATAATTGGAATATTTTTAATTACTTATTTGAAATTCAATTAAAAAAGAAAAGGTGAAATGATATTGTATTATAAATTAATTAGATTGTAGTAAAAGTAGAAATGATTAAGGTGTGGTTTGAAATATATATCTTTGACAAAGCACTTGAAAATGAGAGATAAAATTTAAGGAAGCAATTTGGTTTATTGTTATTATATAAAAAGGGGGAAAACTGTTATATAAGTAATTGATTATTAAGATATTGGAATGAATTATTTGGAATAAGATTTAAGAAAATGTATGGCATAAAATGTTCTGGTTTATTATCTTGATATTAAATGAATGATTGTAATATTAGGAATTATGTTAAATGAGATTTTAAATTTAAGAGGTTTCATATAGAGATAGATGGGAAAATGAAATTTGGTGAAGATTAGAGTTAGGATGAATGGGCAATACTGATTCAAAAAAAAAGGGAAAAGAAGGGAAAATATTATGGCAAAGGGAATATATAAATTGTATTGAAAAATTATTTAAATTTATGATCTGGCCAATACTCTGTTCAAAATTTATATATATATTGTATGTGTGTTTGTCTGTGTGCTAAAAAATTTTTTAAAAAAACTTTTTTTTAAAAAAATGATTAAAGTAACATTGAAAAGTCTTCTCCAGTCTGACACCCTGTAGTTACATTGAAATATAACTGCTATCATCCAGGATGTTAGCCTGCTCTTAATATCTTCAGGGAATTGCTGCCACCATCCATTTTATATCCAAAGGTTCATCTAGTTAATGTGAAAGTCTAAAGGGATTTTCTGAAAAGAATTCATGTGTAGTCTTCTTTTAATTCAAAATATTAGCAGAAACCTAAATAGATTATAAAGTTATGTAACATAGTATTCATGTATGAATTTGTTGATATTAGAATATTAGGTATGGACATCTACAGATTCCTATTACTTTTTTCAAAGATTATGTTGTAAATTCTACCACTTTTGGAGATGTGTGTTATATCATAATGTACACCCGCAGGTTTGTATCCTATAGTTTGATGCTAAAACACTGCTTAAATTAGACTGAACCGATTTGACCCACTCCTCTCTACCCATGCCTACTCCTCCCAGATCCTGATGATTAGGAACAATATCATTTCATGAAGCTTAAAAAGATGTTGTTGCAAGCAGAATAATCATCATTGAAATTTAGATTATAATATTACAAGGGCCTGGTGGCTCAGCAGACTAAAGCATTGTGATTAACATCAGCTGTCTGCAATTACTGTAAGTTCGAATCTCACCAGGCTCAAGGTTGACTCAGCCTTCCATCCTTTCTAAGGTAGGTAAAATGAGGACCCAGTTTGTGGAGGCAATAAGATGACCTTGTATAAATATGCAAAAGTATGAAGGCTATTGTTTAATACATTGTAAGCCACCCTCAGTCTCTGGAGAAGGGCAGCATATAAATCAAATAAAAAAAAACATGAAATGGCAGAGGGTATGCATATTTAGGAATCTATGTTGATTTCTTTATTCTCCATTGGGGGTGGAGACAGCAGCCATGCTTGGGAGGTGACTCATTCAATCAGATCATCTATGTATCCTTCAGTCACAAACCTAAACTATAAATCCTACTACTTCTTCTCTAGGATTACTTTTGAAAATTTAACTCAGTTTGTTTCAGTCAGTAGAGCCTTCTCAAAGAGCAAAAGTATTATTTGAAAATACTACACTGTGAAATAACTGAACAAAGAATAGAACTATGGCTTTAGCAAGCTAATCATATATCTAAACTATCCTGGTCAGAACCACAATCTTGTACTGTTGTTTTGACAATAAGAATTTCATCTGTCAGAAAGAAACCATTTGTAAGCTGAGACAGATAGTCAGAAAAGACAGAAAAATAAGATCTGTAAGAGAATCAGTAAAAGGATGTTCATAGAATACCAAGTAGATTAGTTTTACAAACGTGGTAAGATTTTTTTTTGTATTGTAAAAAAGAAAAGAAGAGAAAAATACCCTGTTTCTTCCAAAATAAGACATCCCCTGATAATAAGCCCAATCGGGCTTTTGAGTACATGGCAATAAGGCCAAATGTTTATTTCAAGGTCCAAAAAATATAACACAGGGTCTTATTTTCGGGAAAACAGTACATTTTTGTAATTGCATGAGAAAAGTACTCATTAAAGACTTAATAATAATGAAAAATTCAGGGATCAAGACAAAGTTATTAATATCCTATAATATACCTGCGAACATATAAACCTAAAAATTTATCATTGCTGCCTAGATTTAGAAGCATAGAGAGGTACTGTGTACTACTGATGAGAGTAGTACACAGTACCACAGTAGAACTAGGAAAAAATACACTTAAATCTGTAGCCTGGATAAGAGTAAAAACTGAAAAGGCCAAGATAGACGATGCTGAATGTTGATCTGAAGTGGGGGGGGGGGATCATCTTCTAAATGCTTTCAGTCAGAGAAGTAATCAACAATGAATGTTTAGGGTATGGCTTCAAATATTGTTTTCAAAAAATCATGGGAAACACTGAAGTGCGAAAAAATTAGATAAAGGGGGTGGGTGAGAAAAATCTGTTCTTATTTCATTGAAGATTCTAGGCAAAAGGTTACAAGCTATCATTCTGTGAGTATCTTGAAATTAAGGCTGTGATTAGAAGTCAGTATGGATTTGTCAAGAAAAAGACTTGTCAAATGAATTGTTAGAATCTGCAAAATGAATGAAATATTTCTTTATGTCAGAAAAGCATTTGATGGAATATCTCATTACATTTAATCACCAAGATAGTTAAGTGAGGTCTGGATCGCCTGACAATTAGGTGGATACCAAAAGAATGTTCATCATCTGGAATGAAAGAGCCAGAAGTATTCCACAAGATTCAGTCTGGAGCCTGGTATTATTCAATGTTTAATGGTTTGGATAAAAAAAAATGGATATAGATGATACACAGTTAGATGGGGGAGTTGATACTGTAGAGAATAGAAAGAAATCCATTTTGAAAGGTTCTAGTTTGAAAACAACTGGATTACAAAAAATAAAAATCAACCCTAAATGCAAAGTTTTTGATTTAGGAAACAAATAAAATCACAGATATGTAACAAGAAGTCCTTGTTTTAGCACTAGTACTTTTGAAAGTATTGCTCACAATGGTTTTGGGTTATTGTGCTCTGTTTTATATTGTATTCTTTAAGACTCTAAACAAGATGGAATAGGCTTGGAAGAGTGTAACAAGAAAAATCAAGAGGCAAGAAAACTATGAAGATAAATCAAAGGACCCAGAAATGTTTAGTCTTTGGAAATAGGAGTTGACAGGAGGTATAGTGACATGCCAAAAATATCTAAAAGAATGCCATACAGAAATAGCAAAGTGCAGGTTAACAAATAATGTATATTAACTAGAAAAAAATAACATAATCTGACTGAATGTTAAGAAAACTTCCTAACAGAGCAAGTTAACAGTTGAACCAGTCACTCAAAGATAGGGTAAACTATCTTCTTTGGGTTGATTAAAATAGGAACTGGGACAGCTATTTATTACAGATGTCTGCATGGAAGAGCATTTTCATCATTTCAAATGGCCCTTTTAACCCCAAAATTTTATGAGCATAATGAACTGGTTTTGCTATGTCATTTCCATTATGAGCACAAAGAAGATACACCTTCAGGTAGTTTGAAAAGAATCTACACAATTAAATATAGGTAAATTAAGTAAAATGAAAAACATGATTCATTTAAGCAATTTTTTTGAAAGAACTGCTTTGAAACTAAAGTAAAACATTTATTTCTTCATTTTATTTATTTATTCTTTCATCCTAGCTATATAAACTATATTCATTTTAAAATTTACTATTTCTGTCACAGATTTAATAATAACACAGATTACTGAACATATTTCAAAGTCAAGTGTTTTAAATGATAAAGACATACAAAATTTTCTTTTACAACTACGTAACAAAATATTTCAGTTAAGAGCTGTAGGTGTTGATCCTGATAATATTAATATAACTTTAAGAATGTGAACAATCCTATTAAAAGCAGAAATGAGATATGGACTACAAAGGTTGTAATTGCTTTCTACTGTGCAAAAATAAGTTATTCCTTTTGAATAGAAAAATAATGTGAACTTCCAAATCAACAGGCAGACTTAGTAGTGTGCTCCATACATACTTTTACTATGAGATCAAATGGCTGTAATATGTTTTTTTAATAAAAAGCAATTGATTAGGGATTAGAAGAAATAAGGGGTGCCACTTCTGTTAAACTTAAAGCAAAATGTTCTTCAAGGTCAGCAAGTAAAGTAAATGGTGTTTCTGTGCAGCGCAGCAGAACGATTCTACCATTTCACATCAATCAACAAAGGATGGGTTCTACTTATCTTTACTATGGGTTGGTAATGGGAAGTGCATGCGCATGCACAGAAACTTCTGTGCATGCGCAGATCTTCAATTATAATGTCTGGGTAGGTGGGCAGAGCCTCCCACCGTTTTTACTACTGGTTCTAAAGAACCAGACAGAACTGGGAGCAACCCACCACTGCAACCAACCAACAAGACTTCTCTATATGTGCTATTTAAGGCATATCATTTCCACTTGAATGTTTCATATGGTAGTTTGTGCTGCTTCTGATATGTACAGAAAAGAGTCACACTATGGTATATCACCTCCAATGTACAAAGCTAAAACTGAGACAGATAACTCCCATTTTTCACATCTACAATAATCGCACACACACACACACACACACACGCAAACATACACACAGAGATATACATATGTATACATGTATGTTTTACTTTTTTCATTGCTGAATTTAATGCTTTCTTTGTTATTAGAATGCTTTAGTTGTTTTTAATTTATTTGGACAATTGTGATATTTCTTCACTTCTATATACAGCTGCTTGCAGCTATATTCTGCATTAAAAAAGAGGTAACCTGATAGTTTTTGTTTGTATTTTTTTTACAGTGTAATATTTCATTAATGTCAAAACAATGTGTGTGTACGTATACATTTTAACTTTTCCTTCATGTGTAATCAAAATGTCTGATGAAGTCGATTAAATTGAGTGACTAAAGAACTTGCCAACATTTCTTTAGTCATAGACAAAAGGATGATAAAGCAAAGAATATAAAACTTTTTCAGTTTTCTCTATGTGTAATCAGAATATCTGAATAAGCAGATTAAACTGAGTGACTTAACTGTAGTTCAGAGTCTACTCATGCACCAAAACATTTATGATGAATATATAGAATTAATAGGTACTGATAAAAAGAAGCATAATTGATTAAATAAAATCAATCCATTCATAGTCCCTCTTTTTCCATGCCCAGAAGTCTGGCTATCACATGTATTTCCTTCCTGACCATTTCAGCCTTAATTATAAGAGGAAAGGAAACTGTAACCTAATAAAAGTGCAGTTACTCCCATAGTGTAATGGCTCCATTGTGACATATCTCCAGCAAGAAGCAAAATAGTGCAGGAGAGTTCTGGTAGTGTGATGGAACAAGTCCTGGAAAAGCAGGGAAAAACATCCTTAATAACTGATTGACATAAACTGCACTGAACTTTCCATGCCTATGCTTAGCCACCAAACCCATATATTTTCTATTCCAGCAGAACAGATTATAGATGACTTTACAAATTCTCCATCACAGAATAACAATTATTCTGAATTTGTTCTCCTGTTCTCCTGTTTTTTTTTTAAAGTAGTACCTTTCTATCTACTAAATTGCAATCAAACAACAATGAAAGCAAAGCTGAAGCAGGCTGAGAAAATGTGTCAAGTGTAGGATATCTTCTCCTTTGACAATATGTTATTTATTGTTGCAAAATAGACAGAAATTGTAAAGATGTATGTGCAAAATAGGAAGAGCTTAGTAATTGTAACTTGTCACAAATTACATCTGTGTGGATTCAAAAGAGCTAACATAACAACAGAGGAAAGAATAGACTAGTCCTTTTCTGTCTTTCTCTTGATACTAAAACTTTAAAAATTCAATAAATTTAGGATCTATTTGCATGCTGAAATAAATTTATTTTTCACTTTTATAAGGATACTTTCACTCATCCTGGCTGCATTAAATTAAACCTTGCTCTAATTCCATCTGTTTTAAAAAAAGATTTACCATTAAAATATAATGCCATTTCATGAGATCAACAATACAACCCAGGAATACAATTTTGTAATACAACAAGAAACTCCTTTAAAAAAATAATATAGTTACCTTTGGTTAAAAAAAACAGCATTATTTAATATATAATTGTAATCTATGATTTATTATATCACTTATTTGGAAAAAAGATTTCTTATTTACTGTGATTTTATTATATAGGAATATCTTATAATATATATAGGAATATAAGAATATGGAAAGGTGAGAAATTCAAAACGTTTATATTTTTATATATTATATATGGAAGAAGTTATCTTTATGATAATTCAGACTGACATATCAGGACTGAATTTAAACAAGGGTATTTTAAAAAGAAAAAAGCAACACTCTTCCATATTACTATCTCTATCTCTATTTTTATCTCTATCACGTCTACTTCTACCTATATCTATATCTTTTTCTCCTGATGTATAGGAGGCTCACTACTTCTGCTTGCTTGTGGCAGGGCAGGGGCACCGTGAGGCAGGGGTGGAACTGCCCCATGCATCTTGCTCCAACTTACCTCAGGGCCTCCTCAGCCAGGCCATCCATGCCCTGACACACAGCCATGGCACCAACACATTGCTCAGCCTCCTGCTCTGTTGCAGCAGCAAGCAAGCAAAAGAAATGGGCCAGTAACCACGTGGGCTCCTGCTGCACATGGTTGGTGGTGCTGTTGCTGCAAGGCAAGTGTTGGGTGTGAATGGCCTGGCTGCAGGGGCCCTGAGATAAGGTGGTGCGGCGGGGGGAACGGCTCTACCACCATCCCACCTTGCTTTGTAACTGTGGCCAGATGGAATTGGCAGCTGGCCTGCTGCACAGGCTGTTAAGCAGGGTTTATTTGGAGAGTAGGGATTATATTAGGTGCATGCATAAAAAAACATGCTTTGGCTTATTTTTAGAAAAGGTCTTATTTTTGGGAAAACTGTGTGTGTGTGTGTGTGTGTGTGTGTGTGTGTGTGTGTGTGTGTAATTGAAGACATTTTCTCAAAATACTTTGTCCCCATAACTTAGTTTTAATTCAGTTCTTTATATTCATTTTATATTCTTGCTTTCTACATTCATTAGAAAAAGCTCATTTATTGTTAACTTTTTATTAATCAGTGCAATAAATCAAAATTAACAATTTATTCCTGCGTTATTTTCATGTATGATTAACATAAGACTTTATGATCTCATCATCATTGAAAAGAAGGAGGAAAAATGCTAATTTCACTTTGTAGAATAATTGCTCCATTAAAAGGCATATAAATAATCCACTGATGTTTAGATTGTCAGAACAGAGCAGTCAAGATAGAAAAAAATATTCAGAGAAATTCAAGTGCAAAATCTGCAATTATAGCTGTTATATAAGCATTCTATGCCAGATTGCATGAAATGTATGCAAGTCTGGCACCTGGAACACAACTCAATGAGTATCGGATTCTATCAATAAGCAGCTGATTGGAATATGGAGCAAACATGACTTCATATTTATAAAGGGGAAAAAATAACGACCATTGTGACAGCTAGCGTGACCTCCTCATTATTGAAAAAGTGCCTTCAGTCTAGATTGCTAATATTCTGGAAGCTGTTTCCATTCACATGGAATTGCCCTGTATTGATGTATCATTTAAACACTGAAATAAATAGAAAGGAATCATTGTGACATTAGTAACTAAGCAACATTACCTTGACATATTTTTGCAAAGGGGTAAAGTATTAGTTGACAGAAATATTTGACTGCTTATTTATTTATTGTTTACAGGCTAGGATAACAACTACTACCATTTAGATACTTGAAGTAATTTGAATAAGCAAATTCTGACTTAAGTGAAAAATACCTGTCTGAAGATTAGCTATGTTTCATTATAAGCTTTCCATGTGAGTCAGTGACATTCTGTTGATTTAGCTATTCACAACTATTTTGTTGTCACCTTGTGTGCTTAACCCCAGTATTTTCCTTCTGGATCATCTTTTCCAAACCATATCCTGAGTATCCATAATTATGTCAGACACATATATTTACAGTATGTTTAATGAAGAAAAATAACATTGAAGCAGTTGGTAATTGATATGAGATTGCTATAAGTGTGTGTGTGTGTGTGTGTGTGTGTGTGTGTGTGTGTGTATGCTTCTGAAATGGTATTCATAGTCAATAGGTGAAGCAGCTCAGACTAAAAATTATAATAGTACACATCCAAATCAATACCATTCATTTCATTGGATATAGAAAATGGTGACTATTGAATAACTTAGCCCATATCCCTGTCTATGAATGACAACAATAAAGCTTTGATTTTGTTTAATTTTATTTTATAGTTTTGTTCATATTACTGTCATTTGACAACTGGCTTACCTCAATCTTTTCCCGCCATAAACAGTTTACTAAGGACCAAAGATAAAGCCAGCATAGAACTCATGGAGGACCAATTGTGATTAAAGTAATCTTTGGAGTGCAAATATTCTACACCCTGTGCCACTTATATCTTTATGAATTTGTCTACAGTACTCTTGAAGCAGAGTTCAAGTATGTTATGCAAAATATTTGTGCTTAAGAGAGTTTAAACCAAAAAGAAACAAATCTGTCCTTTATTTAAATATATTTTACAAACATAAGCATATATATGCTTGCTTACTCACATGTATTTAATGCACCTACCCCCTTCCCAAAACATGAAAAAATGTTGAAGGAAAGTAATAAGAAGAGATTACTCTTATCCTCCTCTGGCTAAGTAGATTAAAGGGAGTTGATGGATTCCAATGGCCTTTTCTGGGAAAATTTCAATATTTCAATGCCACATTCTAATATATATATATATATATATATATAGATAGATAGATAGATAGATAGATAGATAGATAGATAGATAGATAGATAGATAGATAGATAGATATGTGTGTGTGTGTGTGTGTGTGTGTGTGTGTGTGTGTGTGTGTGTGTGTATTATACACAGATAATGTATCTGTGCTGATTCTCACAAGTGTTAGTTTTCACACTTTGTTCAGCAATGTACCTTTTCTTTTTATTTTGATATGTCAGTTACTTTCTCAAGAACAAAATGTCTGTTTTGACCTGGCCTTGTCTTCTAGTCAGTTTTTCATTACCACTTCCAAAAGGTGTAAAATGTTGGTTGCATTCTGCATTTCTCTGCTCTTTTAAAGTATTATTTTAATCTGCTAGAAGTAATCAGAATAAAAGAAGGTAGTGGAATAAAAGAAGTGCAATGTTATTTTACATCATGACCAAAATAGATCCTTGGGACCACAGGCAAATTTCAAATTCTGTATGCAAGAGAGCTATTAGCATTAATGGTAACAGTTACCTGTAGCCTATGTGTGAGAGGAAGAGTGACAGAGAAAGGAAATGGGAGAGAATCAATGCCCTAATGACTTTTTTTCTGTTTACTCAATCTTTGCTTCAACTACAAAACATTACTCTGAAGTAATATAACTATTACATTTCAAAATGCAGTGCATATTCAAGGTTTCATTAATCAATTTTGATGTAAAAAAAATTGGGAGAATTAGCTTATAGTATCTTGGAAAGGGTATAAGTAGTCTCCAGATTTTGCTAAGTACATTACAGTGGGGTTTCTGTAAATTGCTTGAACTACGTTCCCACTGTTTTCCTAATTAATGGATTGACAGCTCACTTATGAGAGATAATACAATATTAACCTGTTCTTCATCTATTATACCTTGAACCATTTTTTTATTTCCTTATAGTAATCCTCATCAGGACAATGATTGCCCAACTGATACTGAAATGAAAAGGAGGGAGAATAAACAAGCGAATGAATAAATGAATGAGTGAGTGAGTGAGTGAATGAATGCATGAATGGAATGAATAAACAAATCCTTAAAACAAAAGTATAGCAGGATAGACAGAGATAAGAACACATTTTCTATTTTCTTCCTGCTAATGCATTCACCACAGATAGTTCATCTATTCTCAAAAGTTACAATGATAAACTCATTCCCCACTAGAATTAAGAATAAGGATAAATTGTGAAATGAATGGTAGAAACAATATGACACTAACATAATTCAAATTGAAAATCCAGAAAAATGTTACAGTTGCAGCTACAGCTGCAAAGAGGATTTTCAAAATTGACAAAATGCCAATATACCATCATGATGTAAATCCCCCTCATATTGTGCTCAAAAGGGGTAAAACTTTTGTTGGGATATTCCATAAACTACATTGATGATAGAATATCTGTCATCAATCCAGAAGATATCTTCATTAGTCTTCATACTTTGGAAAATCCACTGCTGCTTCTTCCTTGCCTGTCTTGGGAAGATAGGTGACTTAGGGTACAACAAATTGACATAAATAAATTGCAGTGTTTATTTCTTTGATTTTCTATCTTTTTCAAGGCATTGAAACTGCCTGTAGCCCTTTGCCAAGAAGGGACACAACCATTTTTAAAGTAGCAGAAATAAGCAATATGTGCTTTGCCTTTACTCACTTTCCTTCCATATCAAATTTACTCTCCTTGCATGTTTTCCTGATACAGTGTCTTTATATGATTTTTAATACTCTTATCCATTTCGCCTGAAGCACTTCCTCACAGGCTAAATCCAACACTTCCTTGAATATTCCTTCCATTCCGTGAACTAATGCTTACTATTCAAATTATATTTAGCCTACCTTGTCACAATCACCACTGCAATATTGATCAGTATAATTCTTACTTTCTAACTCTAAGATAAATGTTCCATGGACGTTGTTGTTGTTGTTGTTGTTGTTGTTGTTGTTGTTGTTGTTGTTGTTTACACAGTCAACCAGATGTTTAGATTAAATTTAGCATTTTGATATACCTGCTGAATCCCTCCAAAGATCTGAAATAGATTATGTTTGGTGCTGATGAAGTATTGTTCCAAGGTGTTCCAAGTAAAGCTGCCTTTTTGCAATTGAATGATGGTGAATTTGTTAGTTCCAATGGCATTCCAGATTTTTTGAAATCACACCCAGGGACCTATTAGTAATGGTTCTATCTATGTTTTCTTCTGCCACTGTTGTTCTATTTCTATTTGCAGGTAATTTGATTTTGTGATTTTTTTCCCCCAGTTCTTTTTCTTCTATTCTGCTGCTCCAGGCATTGCCACATCCATCCACTGTTAGACATTTTTGTATTTCTTATCAACAATTGATAGATATGGTATGTTATGTGGCAGGTGCTGTCTTTCATAATTCTAATGTCTTCGATCACTTAACTTCTTCATTTTCTATTAATCATTATTCAATTCTATTTGTTCTCCCACTTGTTTGCAGTCAAATGCTATTTCTTTTATTTATTCAAGAAAGCCAATCAAGATCGAAGGAACCAAAGTCCTGACATTTAGCATGCAATGTTACAATCTTACCACTGTCCCTCAACGGTTCTTATTGTTGAGCAGGTATTCCACTTCAGATGGTGTTTTTGCATATAGTTTTAAATTGCCCATGCAAATGAGGTTTCATAGCATAGCAAATATTTCTTTTTCCATTGCTGGTGGAGACAGCAGCCAGCATGGGTAGTGTCAGCCAATCAGCCTGAAGGACTGGGTCTATCAATTTTCCTAAGTCCCGCCTCTGTTGCCAGGCAGGCCAGCTTTAGACTCAGTCCTTCAGTCAGGACTGGCGTGTGGGATTCTAGCTCTGCCTAAATTCCTATTCTTTAGCTGCAATTTCTGATTTCTGGCTTTTTGACTATTTGGATTGTTTGACTACGGCTTCTTCTGCTTATTCCCTTGGATTCTGATGATCTGGCCTTCATTGTGAGTTGCCTTTAAATTGACTTTGACAGGAGCGGCTGTTCTTGAGCCAAGGGAAATTCCCTGGAACTCTTCCTCTCCCTGGGGGGGCTCCCTTGTTTCTTCATCTCTTTCTGGCTGTTTGATTTCTTGTTTGGGGGGGATTCCCTTGCAACTGGCTTGTCTGCACAATGCTGGTGATTTTTGGCTCTCCTGAGCTTTCTGCGGCCGTTTTTCATGCTGTTTTAATGGTGGCAGCCATTTTGTTGTTTTTTGAGCTGTTGGAGGGCTGCGGCTTCATTTGGTGACCAGCGCTTCGTTGGACTGCCTCTGGCTGTATTTAGAGACTCCTTGCTTGTTGTTTTGTACTTTGGGCCTTGCCAGCCGAACAGATTGCCAATTTGCTGTTGCCTGCCTGTGCTAGCCAGAGGAGCTGGGAGCGCTTTAGCCGGACTGCACGGGCGGCCTCCTCTTCAAAGCCCGATGACCAGCTGGGCTCTTAATTGACTGCTGCAGCTCCCTGCTGTTTGCCTGCTCAAATCCCTCGTTGCTGGGATCCTGCAGACGAGGCTTTCTCTCACTGACTTCTGCTCTGCTCTAATTCCTGGCTTGCTGCCTATAGTCTCTGTACTACAACTGAATTTTTTCCTAAGGCATGAGGCGATCAATTTTTGGAGATTCCGCTCTCCCTGAGAAGTGTAAATTAATTTGGGCACTTAGGAGGCTTTGTGGAGTTTTTAGCGCCCCCTTGCCTCCTCTCATTCACACACTGTAGAAGTTGGCCTACAATAGACAACATGCCTAAGGCACTTTCAAAGACAAAGCATGGACATAATGCCGGAACTGATATCCAGGAGCAATCTGATAATTTGTCGGCTACCCATGACACTGCGGTCCGGCCTCCCTTGGCACTACGCCCTTCTGCCCAGACTTCGCACCACAAATGTCACAAACATGGCGGTACTTCCACTAAAGTGGAAAAGCGCCGAAATAAAGTCCTCACTAAAATTTGTGACAAAGCAAGTGGCCATCTCGTTGCTCTGTTGTGGTGGATTCTATTCCCTCTGAGCCTGTTGAGGCCGTTTGTGCTCGGCCAGCGACTCTGGACCAAATCTCTCTTCGGGATTGTCCAATTGATCTTTCTACTTCTGATGTATGGGGGATTGATCCCTCTGTTCCTCCCGCTGTTCCTCCTGTGGAACAGCTCAAGACTCATCAGTTCCTGCTTCAGTCCCGGCTGCTCCGCCTGACATGATACCTATTCAGCTGTCTCCGGCTCATCTGCAACAACTCATTGAAGCTGCAGTGCAAAAAACCTTGGCTGCTGGCCGCTTTCCTTCTTTTGCAGCTGGTTCCATCCGGCTGTTCTCTCCTGACCGCAGTCATGCCACAGAGCAGGTCATCACCAGGGCTCCTGCATCTCCCTCGATCTTGCAGGCAAGTCATATTTCATCCATATCTGATGAGGAGGACAATTTTTCTGCCTTATCGGAGGATGATAACCTTCCTCCAGACCAACCAGTCATTTCAGGTCTCTTCCCGCAGGCCTTATTTAAATCTCTCCTCTTTAAGGCTGTAAACACTGCCCAGCTGTCTTCTCCTGTGACTCAAACCTCCAACTCAGACCGTCCTGGAGCTATAGACCCAATGTTTGCTGAACCTATCAAACAGGTGTCTACCATTCCTACTCCTCCACTCTTCTTAGAAACAGTCAAACAACAGTGGACTTCTCTGGGCTCAGCCCCTCTGCCTTCGGCCAATGACAAACGGAATTTCCATGTAGCAGCTGACCTGGACTTACTCCTGCAAATTCCATCTATCAACCCTCCAGTGGCTGCTCTTCTGCCCAATGCTAACATTCCTGGGGAGCCAGACGAGGCCTTAAGGCCTGAGGAGCGCCGTTCTGATTTATTTCTTCAGAGGGCTCACCTGGGGGCCGCATGGGTGATTAAGGCCTCTCCACGGCCTCTTTTTTCAACTGCACCACTTTACTCTGGCTCCAGCAATTGCAGGAAAAGCTACCTCCAGAAGTGGACTCCACGCTCGCAGCCGCTCGCTTTGCAGCTAAGTCTCTGGCATCTTCAGTTGCTGCTCGCCGTTTGGTCTGGCTTCACCATTGGCAGAAGGATGCCAGGCACAAGTGGTGCCTCGCTTCCACTCCCTTCGGGGGCGGTCAATTGTTTGGGGACACATTCTTAACTGAAACGCGGGACAAGAAGAAGGTGTTGGTAGCCATCTACCGCAGAGAAGAGACTCGCTTCTCTCCTTACTCTGGTCGACCTCAGTCCCGTTCAATTGATGGTGGGGGTCCTTCTTCCTCATTTGCCCCTCCTCCTCGACCCTTTAACAATTTTGGCAGGCCCCGGGGTTCCCAGGATAGGATGTCCCAGGGTAAACCCTTTATATCTAAATGGCCCTTTTGGGGGGGAGGAGGTCGCCTACCGGCGCCGTCACTAGCTGCATCTCTGATCCTCCCATTGGCGGCAGATTGGCCCTCTTCGCCGCCTCTTGGGAGAAGTCCATCTCCGACAAATGGATCCTGGCCACTCTCCGATATGGGTTGGCCATTGAATTTCTTTCCCCTCCCCCAAGCACCTTCGTTTGCTGTCTGCTTTCTCGTAATCCCGAAAGGAGAGCATTAATGGATGCTGCAGTTCAGCACCTCTTGTCAATCAGGGCTATTCAACCGGTCCCTTTTGACCAAATTGGGACAGGCTTCTATTCTTATGTCTTTCTGGTGCCGAAGTCCTCGGGGGGGGGGGGGGTGGAGACCCATTCTGGACCTTAAACAGTTAAACCGGTATGTCGCGTACCAGAAATTTAAGATGCAGACTCTGAAATCCATTCTTGATGGTGTTAGGAGGGGTGATTTTCTTTCTTCTATCGATCTTACCAAGGCCTATTTGCACATCCCTATTCTCCCTTCTCACAGACGTTATCTGTGTTTTTGCTATGAGGGAATGCACTATCAATATCGTGCTTTGCCCTTCGGCCTCTCCTCAACCCCCCGCACCTTTACTAAGGTGCTGGCAGCCTTGGCCGCTCACCTCAGGCTTTCCTTGATTAGGCTTCTCTGTTATTTAGATGATATTTTAATTTTGTCATCTTCTTATCACCAGGCTGCCCTTGATATTCAGTTTACTTTGCGCACTTTAGCAGCACATGGCTTTTCCATTAACCTGGTGCCCTCTACTTCCCTGGTTTATTTGGGAGCCCTAATTGACTCATTGCAGGGGAAGGTTTTCCTCTCCCCAGACCGCCAGAATAGCTTGAGAGAATTGGGAGTTAAGGTTGAGGGATCTCGAAAGGCCTCCCCATATGTTCTCTCCCAATTCTTGAGGAAAATGATATCGGCCATAGCCATTGTTCCTTGGGCACATCTCCAGGCCAGGGAACCTCAGTGGTTTCTTTTACCCTTACAGAAGGCGGGCAGAGGCACTTCATCCAGGCAGATTCTGCTTCCACCAGCAGTTCACAGATCCCTTCGGTGGTGGTGGTCCCCGGCCCTTGCAGTGGGTTCCCTCTTCCTCGAGCCCCAGAGGGTGGTGGTGACCATGGATGCCAGTCTCCGCAGCTCGGGGGCTCATTGTCAGGGTCAACTAGCCCAAGGTGTGTGGACTGAAGTGGAGGCTTGTCGTCCTATCAACTGGCTAGAGCTACAAGCCATCTTCTTGGCTCTCAGGGCATTCCATCATCTTCTGTCTGGTGCCCATGTCCTTGTGTTGACACACAACATAATGGCCAAGGCACATCTCAACAAACTGGGGGGCACCCACTCGAAGGCCCTTTTATCCATGGCCTTAAAAGTCAGACTTCGGGTGGAACGTCATCTCGGATCCCTCCAAGCGGACCACATTTTGGGCATTGACAACACGCAGGCGGACTGGATGAGCCAGCAACAGTGGACAATGCGGAGTGGTGACTCCATCCTCAAATCTTCCAGAAGCTGGTTCGTCAGTTCAGGGCCCTGGTGGTGGGTCTCTTTGCGACTCGAGCGAACGTACAGTTGCCTCATTTCTTCACCCGGTTCCTGGAACCTCAGGCAGAAGCCGTCAACACCCTTCACGTTCCTTGGCCTCAAGGTCTTCTCTACACCTTTCCCCCAGCATCCCTGCTTCCCAGAGTGGTTCACAAAATCGTGGACGAACTGGCAGAGGTGATCCTTCTGGCCCCGCACTGGCCGCGCAGGGCATGGTTTGCGGATTTGGTTGCCCTCTCAGTCGCTCCCTCCTGGCGCATTCTCGTCACAACAGATACTCTGACGCAAGGAACATTGAACCACCCAGACCTGGAGTGGCTCAAGCTGACCGCTTGGCAGTTGAGCACCTCTCCTTGAGCACGGCTAACATTCCAGATGATCTTATACAAACAATCCAGGCCTCCCGTTGGCCGTCAACTAACAGAATCTATTCTGCTACATGGCGGTCTTTCTGTTCTTGGTGTGATAGGAATCGGGTTCCTGTCTTGCAGCCCTCAATTGTGGACATCCTGGTGTTCCTGCAACAAGGTTTTTCTGGCGGCCTTTCCCCTAACATGCTACATCACCAGGTTGCGACCATCTCTTCAGTACTTACCTGCGGAACTCTCTCGTCCTTGGTGCAACATCCCCTTATCTGGCGTTTTCTCCGGGATGCTACAAACTTATCTCCTCCCGTCTTGCACCACTTTCCTACTTGGGACTTACTGTTGGTGCTAGAATCACTCATGGGACCCCCCTACGAGCCTCTGCAAACAGCTTCCCTGTGACTGCTGTTGTGTAAAGTCATCTTCTTAGTGGCTATCATGTCGGCGCATCGCAACTCGGAGGTGGCTGCTCTATCCACCAGGGCAGATCTTTGCGTCTTCCACACTGACCAGGTCATCCTCCGTCTGGATCCCACCTTTGTGCCAAAAATCAACTCCGTGTTTCATGCTCTCAAGAGCTTATTCTTCCATCCTTCTGCTCGCGACCTTCTCATCCCTGCAAACGGCGTTGGCACATGTTGGACGTCAGAGGTGCTCTTCGTATTTATATCAATCGTACAGCAGCATTCCAGTGATTTGAGGCTTTGCTCGTCTCTTTCCTTCCCGTTTCCTTGGGGCTTAAGGTGTCATCTTCAACTATTGGCTGTTGGATCCGGCAAACGATTGCTTCTGCCTATGACTTTTGTTCTTTGCCGAGATCCTCTCATGTGACTGCTCACTCCACTCGTAGTGCGGCTACATCGGCTGCATGGGCAACTCAAGCTCCTCTGTTAGAAATTTGTCATGCGGCCACGTGGACATCTCCAGCTCCTTTTATTCGTCACTATAAAATTGACACTTTTGCCTTGGCAGAAGCTGCGTTTGGTCATCAGGTGTTGCAGAGGGTTGTTCGGGACGTTTCCTCGGACCAGCCTCGGCCCCCCAGCCTGGGATAGTAAACTTGGATATGCCCCATGCTGGCTGCTGTCTCCACCAGCAATGGAAAAGGGGCATTGGTCTTACCTGATACGCTCCTTTTCATTGTGTGGAGACAGCAGCCAGACCCTCCCAGTTTCAGTCTGATCTCTCTCTTTTTTGGGGCTGTGATTTCTGTTGTCTTATCCCACACACCGAGTCTGCCATCTCACTCCTTTGCCTAAAGCTGGCCTGCCCGGCAACAGAGGCGGGACAGGAAAATTGATAGACGCAGTCCTTCAGGCTGATTGGCTGACACTACCCATGTTGGCTGCTGTCTCCACACAATGAAAAGAAGCGTATCAGGTAAGACCAACGCCCCATTTCTGGTGTTTGATAGCCATGGCTTAACTTGTTCAATACTGTTTCTGATACAGGAATCAGTGCAATAACAAACAGTAGTGGTGATAGTGGAGTCTCCTTGAAAGATTCCTCTCTTGATATTAAACTATCCTTCTTTATCATTGACTAGCAATTGTGTTTTTCATCAATCTTTCATCACATTTCTCACTTTCCCATTTGCTTCAAAAACAAATAATAAATAAACAATTTAGCATTTTTTCTAGTCACTTGGAATAGAAAGGATATCAGCTTTCAAGCTTTTTTTCTGGGTAAGCTACATTTCTCCCCAGTCTTCCCAGAGCTTTCTCTGCTACCTTATGCTTGTTTACAGTTGCCTATAAAACAAAGTATCATGCATTTGCTTCCTAGTTTTTGGTGACATAATTCTATTTAAAACCTTTATTTTCATTGACTCAAGTCTATTTTATTTCAGATTTTTTTTCATCAAGGTTTATTCTTGATGATGAAAAGAGCCTTGATGGCACAGTGGACTAAACTGTTGCTGTTAAAGTAGTACTTAGCTGCCAGCTGCCTGCAATTACTGCGAGTTCAATTCTCACCAGGCTCAAGGTTGACTCAGCCTGCCATCTTTTTGAGGTAGGTAAAATGAGGACCCGGTTTGTGGGGGCAATAAGCTGACTTTGTGCAAAATAGAACATCGCTCAAGGGGGGGCCAAAAAGCCCTACTAAGCAGGTATATACAAAAAGTATGAAAACTATTGCTTAATGCATTGTAAGCCTCCCTGAGTCTCTGGAGAAGGGTGGCATATATAAATTGAACTAATAAATAAATAAATAAATAAATTCTGAAGGAATGTAAAAACAATCACAATAACTTTATGAGCTTTCTACTGCATAAGTTACAGAGTCTGTAATAGAAAGAAAAAGAAGGACATGAAAGAAATGAGATATGAATGGGAGAGATATGAATGGGGGATATATAAACAGCTGCAGTTACTAAAGTTGTTTTTTGTAGTTGTCAAATGATCCTTTTCATTCTAGGGAAAAAAATAATAACCATTTCATAGGAAACAGAACAGACATCCTAATAACCTTTCTTCATGCATTCCAAAATACTTCCTTTGCCATTAAATTTGAAGTGCTGCATAGCTACAATATTTATATTTAATTACAAAACCTGTTTTAATCAGATGGCTATTTTGCTTTGCAAAGCCATCAGATGGCTTTGAGTTATTTTCTGTGGCATGATGCTTTCTCTGTAACATGATAAAATTAAACCATAATTGGCTTAATCCAGTGAGGACTGGAATGGCTCATCCAACATTGGCGAACAGTAAGAGATATCTTTAGAAGACAAGTTGTTAATAAAAAGTAAGTGATTAGAATTTGGTAGATAAACATTTATCACGTTGCATTTTAGCCCTTTGTTTTTAATGGGGGGAAACCTCAATATTAACTTGCTATTGTGACATGGAAAATGAACTTCTATCTTGAATTAATTGAATTTGTAACAGGTAGGAAAAACTTATTGGTATAAAAAAATAAAATTGACACTTTATTTGAGTTAATTAAAAAGCCACTACAGGTAGTCATTTAATGACCACTATTAGGACTTAGGTAACTCGGTTGCTAAGCAAAGGGGTGGCTAATTGAAACCACAACTGTGCTTTTAATTTTACTTCTTTTTAAGCAAGTTTTTCTTTGCTTTTAAACCTGCAAAGACAATATATACAAAGATTTGCTATAAAATTATTTTTCATCAGTTATAACTACAAACAGTCACTAAACAATTACTATCTTTAATAAAACTGTCATTTTGTCAAAGAGCTTCTTATTGCTTACAAAATTATGGGTTTCCTTCAACTATTTCTAATAGTTCATGGTCCACAATATTATTTTGCCTTCAAAGTTCTCCATGACTTCTTCTTCAACCTCAAGAATAATGCATAAGCAACTATATGGCATGACAGTTTTTTCTAAAGCATACATTTAGATATCCTTTAGAGATGCATCTGTAATGATACAAGGTACTGATGAATAATCCAAAAGCAAAGTAGATGTTTTGTTCTAAGTGTATTAAACACTAATGTGTAATACACTAATTTAATTGATTTTCAAGCATTGTTGTTTTGTTCTAAATAAATGTAACTAAATTACTTTTCATAAGTAAATGTACCCTTAAAAACATGGGTGTTGAACACATGACTCTAACCAGCGGGCCATCCTGGAGATGGCGAAGAACTGGCTCCTGCTGCCCTGGGCCTGGCCACACCCACCCAGTCAGACATAACAACCAGGCCATGCCCATCCTGACCCCTTAAGGGAAAACAAAATCCCAACACAGCCAAACAAGGGGATCGAGTTAACATTCCTGCTTAAAAACATAGCCCTAAAATGTATGAAACAAGAAAAGCCATTTCCTCAGAAATGTTATCTATTAACCAAAATTATATTTTATTTGCTGTGAATAAGAAAAAATGTACCAGTAGAAATTCTATTGGATGGTATTGCTTATATTTTTCTACTGTTAGGATTATCAATCAACAATGAAGGATGTATTCCAAGATCATAACAGAGTCAATGTCTCTACCCAAATTCAACTTTTACAATAACAATAAGAGCTGCAAATTTGGAATCAACAATGAATTGGTAAGAAATGTATAATCCTTCCATTTCTAAATTTGAACTTTTTAAAAGACATAACATGTGGAGAGTCTGGTGTGAGTGTGTATGTACCTGTGCACAAATATAGGAAGTCAGATGAAATGTATCAACAGGGTGCAAAATTAATCAAGTTAAGATCACATATGGTACACTTGGAATCATTTTGAGATCTACGTGCTCCACCTTGAAGACAGTTTATATACTTTTAGTATATTGGAGGATAATCTCATTCATCTATTAAAACTGATTTTGAATGTTCATGTTGAGCATTAGGGATGACATTAGGGTCTAAAAATATTTTATCCTAACCTTTTATATATGAACAATATAATTCATACATCAAGGTGATTTTAATTTTATTCTCTTTCCCCAATCAATCAATTTTAGAGAGAATCATTATGTCTTCAATTCCCCAAATGAGGTGGGGACTTTATCCTCAAAATAAACCTCTTCCTTGGCAACAACTATTAAAACTCAGCTGAAATCTTGCCTTTCTTCTTCATCATGACAAATTATTTTTCTCATAAATATCTTAAAGACATCACTTTGAATGCTTTCACTTCAAATGTGAGCAATTATATTAAAGGCTTTTTTTGTCTGTGAATTTTTTAATGGAAAGCTTGATGGAAAAGTGCAAATTTGCACCTGTCTTTTATTTCCCTGGCTATTCTCTTTACTCTGAAACTCCACCTTTGCAATGCTTCACTAATGTCCCTTGCAACTGGCTTCATTTTCTTGCTCCTTTTCACATTAGAGAGAAAGAAAGAGAGGAGGGGGGAGGGAGAGAAAGAGAGAGAGAGAGAGAAGACCAATTCCTTGTCCTCTGAAAGTTGATTACAATGAAAAAACAATTTCAGCAATAAGAATTATGAAGAGCAGCTGCTATAAGGAATATAGAGAAATAGAAGATACATTTCCATGGGAGAAAAGAAATGTCAACTTCCATCTTTTTGGAATCACAAAATGATTGTGGTTCCAAAATCAAGATTGCCAGCTGCTGTGCTATGCTGAGACTTCAATTGGTAGTAAGGTCTAATTACCTCAAGCAAAGGTCTAACATGCATGATTTGCATATTTGCAATCTGTAGTGTCCAAATCATGAATATTATATGAATATATGGATAATTGAATATATGTGTGTTTGTTGCACTACAAACAATATTCTCATGCTGAGTACTCTGAATATTAAAGTTTTTACTAGGTCCTTAAAAATAAAATTTGTGGAAAATATAGAATTAGGAGGATCACAGTTCCTACATACACACACACACACACACACACACACACAAATATAACAAGAGATACCATGTAGAATAATACTATCTGTAAAGTATTAAATAATGAAGTATTATAAAAGGATTTGCAATGGGGCACAGACCCACCACTTTAAATAAACAATATTTACTGAGTCAGATATCTTTATTTATTTATTTTGTGCAATTAGTCCTTTTAGATTTTATGTTATAACATTATTTAAGATTGTATATCCAAAAGAATGTGATTCCAAAGACAACATGCTGCTGAGGGAAAATGCTGTCAATGTGGTCAGATATTTGCCAATTATGTCATTTAATTTAATCCTATTTATTTTATATACAGTATTTTTATATGTGCTATATTTCTATGACCTATTTTATATCTATTTTATCTGCTCAGTGCTAAATGCTATGTCTATATTTTGTTGGTGCTTCTGACCTGAATAAAGAAAGATTCAAAAGAAGAATAAATAGAACAAGTTGAGTTTCTCACCATGATATGAAAGATTCCTTTGGATCTATTTCCAAAGAAGGCCCTCGATGAGTTTGTGTGATTTGTCATAACCCCAGAACATTTTTCAATAGTGTCATTCATTCTGAATTCTATTCTCTTTCAAGAACTTTAATCCAGCAGTATCCATGCTAAATTGCTTTAGATTCAAGGTCTTATTCGTACTAAATCAGATCCCTTTTATCTGTTTCCTCACTCTAGCAATTCTGAGTTTTCTGAATTCTCATATCAAAGTTTCATTCTGGTGCTTAATTTTTCACCAAAAGAATTAGCAATTTGCAGATTCCAAACCATAATATGTTCTGTATCAGCCTAATTCTGAAAAGTTATGCTCATGATCCATTAAGATCAATAATGGGAATAAATTAGAAAGAAATAGAAAGAAAGACACAAGTCAGAATATTGAATGAGGCAACCAATTGTGATCCTTTGGTCCTTTGTATTCAATATGTTCTCAATGGATTAATTTGATGTGTAGAAGAATGTGCAGAGAACCTTGAAGAAGGAACAGTTAAAGTAAAATAAAACACACTTCATTTCTGGGAGAGGGAAAGCGTGAAAAATAAATTCAAAACTAACAAAAGGAAATGCTAGCCACTTTCAAAGATTCTGAATGATATTTATAACTGTAAACTAACATTTCTGCAATGTTTGTTCTGTCTTAAAGGTAGACTACCATCAAAGGGAAGTGAAAGAAAAAGGGAAGTATGAGAAAAAGAAATCCACTCCTGCCCTGTACACTCTGGATTCTAATGCAACATTTTGGGCATTTCATAATCATTTTTATTGTTTGTCAAAGTGATAAGACTCTTACCATCCCTTGTCATCTTTGAATTACTTTGTATTTAGAAATAAGGGAATGACACCCTTGATTGGGAATGATTCCCTAAGTGGTAAAGGAGGAGGAGGAGGAGGAGGAGGAGGAGGAGGAGGAGGAGGAGGAGATGGTGATGTGAGGTGAGGTGAGGTGAGGTGAATGACAGTTTGGTCTAGTGATTAAGGTACCAATCTAGAAGACATAAGATTGTGAGTTCATGTCCCACCTTGCCCATAAAAGCCAGCTCGGTGATCATGGGCCAATTATTCAGCCTGACCCATCTCACAGGACTGTGGGGAAAATAGGAGGAAGAAGATCGGTTAAAAATATTTACAGCCGTGAGTTATTTGTATAAATAATAAAGATGGGATATGAATGAATGAATATAAAAATAAGTGCATTGTGCTAAAAATGTAGGTTTTTAACAGTGACTATTAAGCCCTTTGATGCCTGAAAATATTTAAATAGGATTACATCTCAATATTTTCTTGATGTTGAGTTGGCCGTAGCATGTGTTCCTCTTTGAGTCTGTTTATTGCTGGAGGTAGCTGTATCAGCATTTTCAAAATATTTTGATTTTTAAGTATAAAAAGTTTCTAATAATTCTTGTATTGTGGTAATAATAATTACAATAACCTATTGTAACAATAGAATTTGGCATCTGAAGGATAAATGTATTGTGCTTAAACCATAAATCTGAGAAATACATATTATAGCTGCTGCTGTTGAAGAGTACAGCTGAAGGAATAATTTTCAAAGTGTATTTTTATAATATTGTGATTGATAGTTTCATCTAATTGTCAGATTCATTAAGATACTACTAACAGGTGTCATACTGTGATGCCAATTGATATTGTAGTAAGCTTACTAAAGAGCTTACTTTTTTAAATTTTCCCATTATTTAATTGTAGTTTACATAGACAATGAATCCTTTTCTAACTATTTAAGATGTGACTCAAAGAATTCAAGCCCGCTGCCTCTGATTAGTTCTGCCTAGTATTGTGAACAGCAACCTAGGGGGAAAAATAGGAAACTTTGACAGTTTCAGAGATAAAGAATTGCAAAGCATCAATAGACTGATCCTTACAGTGAAAATTATTTTGCTTCAGATTAATCAGAATAAATATTTTGGTTTATCATTAGGACATACACTTTCTCTTTCTTTTTTTTTTCTCACACACAAACAAATATCATAAACAGGATGCTAACTTTATTCTTTATTGTTCCTTGGACACAGATGGAAGAGTCAAGATTCTTAAAAAAAACATCCTGGCCTATTATGGCTTCTCCAAGTTCTTCTCGGTTTGCCATCCTGGTAACACAAGAGATCCACCTTCAATCCTGTTACAAGTAGTGTATTAGAAGAATTAGAAAATTCTGAGAATGTAATAATATATGTAAGTTAAACTGGGCTTGTAGTTCTAGAAAATCAATATGTCTTATTTAACAATATGTTAAATATCTTGTAACTTGCATTTAAACTTAAGAGGAAATGTACATCTAATTCAAACTCACATCTAATTCAAATAATATTTTAAGTTCATCCAAATATTTATTTTTCAAATGAAGCCTTTGCATGGACAATATGTTTAAAGACAGCCGCTTCAGAAAAGAAAAGTCTTTGTGTTATTCTTTGTATAATTTAATTGATAAAGAAAATTCACCCTTGAGTTTGTGTGGACACCTAGTGACTGATTGGACAAGTCCTTACAATTTTTGCCAATATTTCAAAAGTGGTTTGTCATGACAATGCTACAAAGCTATAAAACTCACTTATATTAAGGCAGAAATAAAATGGAAAAGTAGTTTCTATATTTTGTCTCAAAAATGAAAGTGTTAATGTAAGAATTAATAGCTATCAATTCAATTCTTCTTAAAAAGCTTGCCACATCCATTCAGGGACAAATTAAATATTCAAGCTTATAAACTGATCATTTCAGAAACAGAATTTGAAATGAATTGCATACTATTTAAATATGGTAAATATATTAAAATGTATTAAAATATTTTAAAAGTATTAGAAATAAAAATTAATGCAAACTAAAAGAAATAAAAACAAAATAGAAAAATAGTGCAAAAATTTAAAAAATGAAATAGAAGAGAAATGAAAGAAAAATGTGTAGCATAAGCTAAAGGGGAAAAAAGAAATATATAAACAAATGATTTACCTCTTAAACACAAAATTGCAACAATATTAGTAACTTATCTTCTCATAAAATGCCAGAAATGATACTATCTTTCTTTCTTTTGTCTATCAAAAACATAAAGATTGTGATTTTAGTCCTGGTACTAGCAAAAGTTCATTAAGGGCTACTAGAGATAACACCACACCTATTATAATCGTGATCAAATAAATCCACTTTAAAATCCTTCCTTTTTACTATTAACAATGTTCCTTTTTAGCTTTTTCAAATAATGTTCTAGCACTTTATTTCTTTTCTTTTTCTTTTCTTTTCTTTTTCTTTGTCCCTTCTTACAATTTTTTAACCCTTTAACAAGGTTTTTTTTTTTTGTAAATACAATATAGGCAAACTATGACTGTCATTGTCTTTGTTTGCTATATGCATATTGCATTTAATTAATAAGATATTAGCTAATTTTTTTTGTTAAGTCCAGTATAGAAACTCTTTCCACTCCTTTCTTGTAACCTGCATTTTTAAAATCCACTTTCAGATTTTAAATAACGTCTTTGAAACACTGTCTCTCTTATGGAGACAGAGACTCTTAAAATTAATTTTAATTAATTGTTCAAAAATATCCTTCTGTATATCCAATATTAAAATGTTTTGCTTCATTCTGTATTAGTAAGTCACATTTAAGTGTTCTCCTTTATTACAATCTTTTGGATCTTCTGATTCCATCTAGTATACAACCTTCAAAGTCTCATTCTATTATTTTTTAAAATATAACTTTATGGTTTTTTTAAAAGAAAAATATGAAACTAACAAAAAACTAATAATGAAGAGATAGAACAGAAAAAGTATCAGACTATACATGGAAACAGCAGATAGAGATGCAATAAAAAATATAGAAAGACATAAAAATACACAAAACAGAACAACTTCAAACTTTGATGAGAAATACAATTAAAATTTGAGTTCAATTCATTCTCGATAGTTACAATGTAATCTCATTTAAAAAATAATGTATAAAAATTACTAATATTTCAATCGAGATGTCATGATTTCATTTTTTTTCTGTTTTGTGCAAAAAGTTCAAAAGTCCAGTTGGTGTTAAACTTAGAGAATGTCTTTTCACTAATCAGAGCTGTCAGTTTTGCCAATCCAGTCAGTTCTATCAACTTTACCAACCAATCTTCCATTGTATATATTGTCAAATCCTTCTGATGTTGGGCATATAATGTATTGCCATTATCATGTATAAGAACAAAATACCGTGCAATTTTTTTCATCATCCCTAACTAAAATGTCTCAGGTTTAAATTGTATATTGACATTCAACACTTTTTGAAGTAATATCTGCATTTCAATCCAATATTTTAAGCTGTTTTACATGTATACAAAAGGTGGTAAAAATCTTTTCTTGGTTTCCATTTCCAGCATGTTAGAAATCCCATTATGTATTTTGACAATCTGTCTGCTGACAAATGATATCCATACATCATTTTATATAAATTCTCTTTCAGATTGCAATACAGTCTGATAATGAAACTACAATTAGTTTACTCACTTCATTCCACTGCGTATGTTGGCTCTACTGTGTTCAGTTCACTTTCCAGAAGTTGAAATGAACTACACTGTTAAACTACTTTGAGGACATTTCAGTAGGACTCTATTGTACAAGCAATGTACTAATAATGCTTTATAGCTCTCTCTAAGTGATTTACAGAGTCAGCATATTGTTCCCAACAATTTGGGTCCTCATTTTGCTGACTTTGGAAGGCTGGAAGACTGAGTCCACCTTGAGCCAATCAGGTTCAAACTCCTAGACTGAGCAGTAAGTTAGCATGCAGTATACATGCTAACCTCTGCGGCACTACAGCTCTTTAGATTGTTTAACATATTTTAAGATCATAATAGAAAATTCATGTATCTTCATTTGAGAATAGGATAGGATAGGAAAGGATAGGATAGGATGGGATGGGATGGGATGGGACGGGATGAGATTGGACGGGATGAGATTGGACAGGATGGGGCGGGATGGGACAGGACAATTCTTTATTGGTCAAGTGTGGTTAGACGCAAAAGAATTTGTCTCTGGTGCATAAGCTTTCAGAGTACATACAAACAATAAAGTGAGAACAATATTTATTTATTTAAAAAGAACATCTAAATTTAGAGTTTATATTTCATGGAACCAATGGAAAATAAAAGTTCTGTTAAAAATAATAAAATTACCATTAATGGTCTATTTTATCAGAAATGAAACAGGTGCACAATATAAATGATGAAAAGAAATTTCTTGCAAAGTCCTTGCCAACACTCATAGTAGGATAATGGCTATGGTCAATGGGACCACATGTAATTCCTGAACATTGTCTTTTAACATGGATGTCAAAGGAGTCATTTCTTGCCACATTGTCTAGAAGCATGCATAGCAGATATGGAAATAGAGAGGATATATCTTTGAGGAGGTGAGAGTCAAAGAAACTGGAACACTTATTTTGGAACCACTAGTATTAGGTGACATAGGAGAGTGAAGTATAGATACACTTTACTGAGTTTGCTTGGTGTGTCTTAAATTATATAAATGTATATGTCATCTAAAACTATTTTCAAAAATTTGAAAATACCTTCTGTATATCCACTTAATATCAGTTTTTTTAATGGCTTTTAACTATCTTCCTTTAATGGCTTTTAACTATCAAGGTGGAAAACACAAGTCAAACATCAAAAAATTTCCTTCTACCATTTTCATCAAGTTTGACTAAAACTTTGTGCAAGCGTGAAGACCACCAAATTCTTAAAAGTGAGAGCAAGTTTCAGCCAATAATTGATTGTGATTAGCTAGATTTTGGAATCCAAGGAGTGAGATTGGTTTCTTATCAGAGGACTACATTAGGGCAGACCCTAAAGACTGATTTCAAAAATTTGTTCATGTTTACTTTCTACAGGGATAATGTATTTATGAATATTAGACTCTGAAAATTGAAGAAATAATTTAATTTAATTCTAATGAGATGTAATTTTCTCCATTTAAAAAGGAAAAAAAACTGAAAGCAACAATTGTATTTTTTGTGTATGTGAAGGGGCGTTGGTCCTACCTGACATGCTCCTTCTCGTTGGGTGGAGACAGCCATGCTTGGGAGGTGACTCATACAATCAGATTGGTGGACTGAACCTGTCAAAATTATCAAGTCCTGCCTCTGATGCTAGGGAACCCAGCTTTTGGTGAAGACGGAAGAAGAAACAGACTCGTTGTGTGGAAATTTTCCAGACAATACACGGAAGCCCAGAAAGGACACAGACTGAAAAGGGTGGGGATGGCTGCTGTCTCCACCCAATGAGAAGGAGCGTGTCAGGTAGGACCAACGCCCCTTCTCCATTGAGGATGGAGACAGCAGCCATGCTTGGGACATACCCAAGTTCACAATGCTAGGCAAGGGAGGGCTCAGTCTGGTTGGATGACTGTCCCTCTGCGAGAACCCCCTGTAACACACTACGCCCAAAGGCTGCCTCCTGCGTGGCAAACCTATCCAATTTATAATGCTTAATAAAGGGGGAGGAGAAGTCGAGGTTGCCACCCTGCAAATGTCCAATAATGAGGCCTGTGTCGCCTAGGCTGCAGAAGTCGCTACGCTGCATGTGGAATGCGCCGTCAACCTTGCTGGTACAGGAGAAGATTGAAGCTCATAAGCAGTGGCGATTGTCTGTCAAATCCACTGACTGATGGTAGACGAGGACACCTTAGAACCTAAGGAAACAGGAAGGAAGGAGACAAACAAGGCTTCTAATTGACAGATTGCAGTCCTCCAACTTGTGGCACCACCTCTCGAGGAGGCTGTGTGGGCGAGGACAAAAGTCCGGAAGAATAAGTTCTTGCAAATGGTGAAACACAGTGTTAATTTTAGGATCAAAGGTGGGATCCAATCGTAGGACCACCCGATCCACATGAAAGACACAGAACTCACTTCTCATTGACAGGGCTGCGATCTCCGAAATCCTCCTCGCTGTTGTTATCGCGACTAAGAAAGCCACTTTGCAAGACAGAAATAGTAGGCTGGTAGAGTTCAATGGCTCATATGATGCACCTGTCAAAGAATTCAAAACAATAGAAAGATCCCAAGTGGGATACCTATGTAACACTGGGGGGCATAAAGTTAGAAGCTCTCCTGAGGAAACGGCATATCAAAGGAACCTGTGACAGTGAGGGCTGGGAGCCGTAGGTTAGAACTGAAGCGAGAGCTGCCACTTGTCATCGAATGGTATTGGGAGAGAGACCCTTGTCTAAGCCGGCCTGTAAAAACCTGAGAACATGAACAATTGATGCCCCTTGTAATTCACACCAAGTAGAAAAGGCCCATCAAGTGGCCAAGTAAATGTGGTCTGTGGAAGGACACCTAGAAGCCTGAATAGTCTTTATGACTGTGGCCAGGAAATTGTCTCGCAGCAAAGCGTCCTACTCAATCTCCAAATGGTCAGCTGCAACCACTGGGGATCCGGGTGTAGTATTGCCCCTTGAGTGAGGCAGTTCACGGGGCAGGAAAGTTTCCAGGGAGGAGACACCGATAATTGAAGAAGGTCGGCGAACCATGACCTTTGTGGCCAGTGCGGTGCAAAGAGGAGCAGCTCCACTTGTTCCTGTATGAGTTTCCGCAAGACCCTCGGGATGAGGAGAATCGGAGGGAATGCATAAGCAATCCCTGCGGCCAACGGGAGCGGAGAGCATCCACAGCCTCTCCCTGGTGTGCAGGAAACTTCATGAAAAATCATGGAAACTGGGTGTTCATTGGCGTCACGAATAAATTGACTACAGGACTGCCAAAGTGGGATGACAGAACCTGGAACAAACGAGGGTTCAGGCGCCATTCGGCATGGTCAATGAGTTTCGGCTTAGCCAGTCTGTGCGCACATTCGACACTCCTGATATGTGCTCCGCCCTCAAAGATGCCAGCCGACACTCTGCCCATAACCCCAACCTCTTGGCCTCCCAGATAAGGGCTTTGGACCTGGTGCCCCCTTGGCGATTAATGTGAACCTTTGCAGCCACACTATCTGTAAGTACTAAGACATGGGAGTCGGACACTAGATGGCGAAAATCTCGAAGGGCCAAATACACTGCATGTAACTCGAGCCAGTTGATGTTCAGCGATGCCTCAACTGCAGACCATCTGCCCTGAGCCACCTGATCTAGGCAATGGGCTCCCCAGCCAAACGTGCAGGCAGCCCCTAGAAATGGCTGGAGACCGCCACCATCTAAGGGATGAAATTATCTCCCTGGAAACTGGAACCACCGTAGGTGACTTGCCCCTGCCTGAACGTTGGAAGGGTAACAGAAACCATTGGAGGTCCCTGAGGTGTAAGCGGGCCCAGGGCACAATGGAGATGGCCGAAACCATCTTTCCCAATAACTGAGATAATAGCAAGGGAGATGCCTTCTTGGTTCGTTCCACACGAGTCACAAGGCCTTTAAACTGGATTGTCATTCATTAGACAAATTTGTTAAAAGGTTGAGGCGAAGCCTCTCTATATGAAGGCAAATATTGGGTTGAGAGTGATTGTTGCATTGCCTGAGCAATCATCAACCAAACATCATCGGGATGAAGACAACGGTGAGTATGGTCATGAGCCGGGCCAGCTTCCGCAGAAGCTTGGACCGGAGCAGAAAAAACAGATAGGTCTAGGCTGACAGAATGTGCTGGCTCCCGTATCAACAGATCGTGTCACCGGCCCCACAAATCGGAAGCATGAATAGACAGTGGGCAATCTTGCAGTGATAGTTGATCGGGGCTAATGAAGGAACCGTATGGGTCCCCTTGCTAGAGGATTTAGGATTGCCAACCATGGGCTCAGAAGAGCACTGGGCAGATGACTTGACAAAAGCTTTCTGCAACCCCTTATCATGGCGTTTCTCAACATGTGAGGAAGTCATCGTGTGTTGTTTGGTCTTCCCACTGGGCTGGGAATCCCTAACTGTTGACCCTTTGGCTGCAGCCTCAGGGGTCTGAGACATTTTGGGCATGGAGGGACCAAACTCTGACCCTGGTAGGTCCAGAGAATTAGGATTGCTGCCATGTTTAGTCTTAGCTGAAGCCTTAGGCATCTTGGCTGGTGTTCAGAATATTAATCACCAAATTGAAAGAGTTTGTCAAGTGAAGTCAGGTCAGTAAGCAGCACTTCAGATAAAAGGACCGCTCCTGAAAAAGGGGCTTTAATTCCAGACAATAGTATAAGCCCAATCAAGAAGTGCAGCAAGGCAAAGGCTGTGGGTCTAAACTTAGCACTACAGTGCTTGGCAAATGATCTTCCAAAGGGAACGTGTAGCTCCACAAGAGACCCAGCAAAGCCCTGATAAATAAGGCAGACAATAACAGAGGTAAGTAAATTTGCCTGTAAAGGGGAGGGGGCAAGCGCTCCACCAAAGTTGAGGAGGAGACAGCTGCTAAAATGGCTGCCTGGTCCTCCTTTCCAGAGCTAAAGCTCAGAAAATGCCAGCCATTAAAGGGGGGGTGCAAAGCTCCACAGGGGCTTCAAAGGATGCAGGCAGGCTGAGCACTTTAAAGTAAAAAGCCTAAAAAGTCTAAAAAAAACAGCCGCTGAGGGGAGCGCTAAACTCTGGTACAAATTAGAGCTGACAAGCTCCTAAAATGGCCGCCTGTCAGTCAAAGTGGGAGCGCGAAACTCCACAATGCTGAAACGGGCTGTCAGGGGCTTCAATTAAAGCCTGAAGAGCTGTAACGAGCAGGCAGCAGCTTTAAAGGCAGCAGAAAGACAATTTAAATTGTAAAGGGTGTTAATCCTTCCAAGAACTAAATCATCAGCAAATGAGTCTAAAATGGCCACCCATCACAGGAGGGAGGCAAGCAGCCCGGCAAATTGAAGGTAAAGGGAGCACTGGACTCCACAGATAGAACAGGGCAATTGGGGAAAGACTGCTGCCTGAGCAGGGAGCACTAGGCTTCACAAACCAAATTAAAGGAGAGCCAATAATTCAAACAACTAAAGGGAATAACAATAGGAAATAGTTATAGTAATAAGGGAGGCAGAGCCCCCTTCTTTCCTTCAGGAAAGTAGGGATCTTAGATACTGAGGTAAATTTGAACACACTCACAAATAGAATAGTCCAGAGAAGTCCAATGTCAAACCTTGCAATCAAACCTAGAGAGAACAATTAATGATTAGAAGAATGAGCAAAATATGCTAGAGACACAAATCCACACAACTGTCTAGTCTGACGGACTGAGTCAAAAGCTGGGTTCCCTAGCATCAGAGGCGGGACTTGATAATTTTGACAGGCTCAGTCCACCAATCTGATTGTATGAGTCACCTCCCAAGCATGGCTGCTGTCTCCACCCTCAATGGAGAAATCTGGTTTTCCGTTGATCCTGATTCCTGGAGGACGGCTCTAAATATTTATAAAACCCAGAATAAAACCCAGAGAACAATTTTAGCCTTCCTGTTCAATTGGAAGGATAACTTTACCATCTACATATAGTAAAATGGGAAAAGATAATCTGCCTTGGCAAGAGTGTGAAATGTTGCATTAGTAAACATTGGAATAGTGTTACAGATTACCAGAAGTATGTATACATTCTTGCTTCATTCCATTTTTATATAGATGGGGAAGGAAATTCTGAGGCTTACAGTATATTTTTAGAAGATAATTGTTAAATATTTGCAAATAACTGTAAATCTTACGGTTCTGTAGTGAAAATCTGCCCCTGTGCACATGGATTGGGAAACAATTATTTGTAACTTTAGAAAGTCAGCTTGACTGTAGCACATCTGTCAAGATTTGTCTTGACACTAATTGAGTCTCCCCTCCCAGTGTCATCATAAAATATGCTATTTTGCAACCAATATGATATGAATGAGATAACCCTTCAGCTTTTACTTAGGTAATTATACCTCTTTCTTTATGTCTCACTCTGAAATAGTCTCCCTCTGAACTGAAGCTATACCATTATGCTGCTTGCCTCTTTCTTGATAAATCAGTAACAGAGAAGATTTTCCTGGAATATAGTGACATCTGGCAGTAATCTATTCTGTTCTGCCCATGAAGGAAGGTACAACAAAATTATAGGAATATAAAACCTTCATAGCAGCAAGCCATCACGCCTTATATAAATTTGTGTGCATTGCCAAAATCACCACAGATAGACCAAAAATGTTAATTTGTGATCCTGATATAAAGTGTGTTAGCCAATGGCAGAAATTCATAATACACTAGTGGTCTTACTATGATTTGGTTCTGAATTCTCTCATAGTTTATTTCAGTTTAATTTGCAAGTGGGAAAGATGAGTATGATATGGCAATCAGGTGAGATGGAGAATTGTCATAGTTTAACCTATTTTTTTAAAAAAAATAATTTCTGTCCCTCATTTTTAAGAACAGATCAATAAAAAATGTAATGTATCTTCCAAGAACTTCCATGTGTCAAATGTTCTTGTAAAGAAGTATCAGAATCCATAGATGGTTGTATATAAACCATAGAAATTTCCACATCTTTACACAAATAAAAAGAAGAAGCAGATCATCATCATATCAAGGATTGATATGATATGGATTTCCAGGATCTTAGTCCAGGAAGTTGAAGCTGTAGAGATTGGAATAAATGAGTGGGCGAACCATAATCCCATATTAATAGAATGGAAAGGGCAGATACCAAAAAAAGGAAGATGGATGATTAATGTACGGATAATTAAAGAGGAGGAGTATATCAGAACATTAGAAAAAGAACTTAAAGGGTTTTTTAAAGATAATAATAAAGAGGAAACATCCCTACAGATTCTATGGGATACCACAAAGGCCTATATTAGGGGCATAACTATTGCTTATAATAGTAAAAGGAAAAAAGAAAGGGAAAGGGAGTATAATAAGATACAAGAGGAAATTAGAACTTGGGAAGAAAAATTAGGTATCCACCCAGGAGATGATAAAATAAAAATTAATTGGATAACAGCTAAACACAAATTGAACCTGTTAGAACAGGAAAAAACTATTAATTCTTTGAAATATATAAAACAAAATTATTTCGAGCATGCAAATAAACCAGGGAGATGGATGACTTACAAATTAAGAAAAGAAAAAGAGAAAAGGATTATACACCAATTACAAGATAAACAGGGCAACTTACAGAAAAATATTGAACAGAAAAAGGAGATAGCAACCCAATATTTTCAGGAATTATACAGCCAAGAGGAGATATCAGACGGGAAAATAAAACAGTATTTGGAAGAAGAAGGGATCCCAGCAATTACAGAAGAGGATAGAGAAATGCTAAACAGAGAGATTACTAAAGAAGAATTACAGGAGGTAATTTAAAGACAGAAAAACAATAAGACACCAGGGACGGATGGGATCCCGGTATAATTATATAAAAGTTTAGCTGAGACCTTGAATTCAATTCTCCTGGAAGTATACAATGAAGCCTTGAAGGAAGCAAAAATACCAGATACTTGGAGAGAAGCTTACATTTCATTGATCCATAAAGAAGAGAGTGATACTACCCATATTAAAAATTATAGACCGATCTCGTTATTGAATTCGGATTATAAAATTTTTATGAGTCTATTGGCCAATAGGATAAAGACAATATTAAATCAAAAAATACATGAAGATCAGAATGGATTTTTACCAGGCCGGCAAATAAAAAATAATTTGAGGACAGTTATAAATATAATTGAATACTATGATAAACATCCAGAAAAACAGGCAGCCCTGATCTACCTAGATGCACAGAATCAGTCGGCATTCGACCAAGTTAATTGGAACTTTATGACCAAACAAATTAAAAATATGAAATTTGGTAAGAACTTCGAAGAATTAATTTCGTTGATCTATACTAATCAAAAGGCGAGAATATTAATTAACGGAGAAGCAACTAATTTTTTGGAATAGGTAGAGGAGTAAGGCAAGGGTGTCCTCTTTCGCCACTATTATTTATCTTAATGTTAGAAGGATAAGAGCAAACGGAGATATAAAGGGGCTTAAAATAAAAAGAATACAAGGTCCAAGCGTTCATGGATGACCTTGGGTTCTTCCTGGAGGATTCTTTTGTAACTGAATCCTACCCAATGAAAGAAATTGAAAAATTTGGAAAAGTAGCAGGTCTGAAAATCAACAAGGATAAGACAAAATTAATAACTAAAAACTTAACAACAAAACAGATAGAGGAATTAGAGAAACAATCTGGCCTAAAAGTAGTTAAGAAAATAAAATATCTAGGAGTAAATTTGACAAACAAAAATATAGACATAAAGAAAAACAATTATGATGGATTGATGTACCAAATTAAAAATGATTTAGAAAGGTGGGGAGGTTTAAACATTTCATTTTTAGGAAGGATAGCGGCTCTGAAGATGAACATCCTGCCGAGGCTCCTCTACCTATTCCAAACTATTCCAGTGAAATTAGAGAATTTTTTTTTATTAATTTAAATAAAATCACGACTAAATTTTTATGGGAAGGCAAAAAGCCCAGAATAAGTTTGAGCACATTACAAGATGATAAATTTAGAGGGGGATTTGGCTTCCCTGCATGGAAGAAATATTATAAAGCAGCAAGCCTGTTATGGATAAAGGAATGGGTCAATTTAGATAATCAATGCTTACTAAAATTGAAGGGGCACGATCTAATGATGGGGTGGCATGCCTTCCTGTGGACTTCAGGGAACAAAATATATCAACATTTCAAGAATCATATAATCAGGGGAGCCTTAATTGATACTTGGTTGGAAATAAAAGAAAAAGTGTTATAAGAAAGCTCCCGGGTGGCTTTCCACAGTGGAGGTGGCCATGCACCCTAATACCATATCCTTTCAAAGAATTATACGATATCGGGACGTATTAGACTCAAATGGGCTATTAAGAACACATCAGGAACTTAGAGATGCGGGGATAGAACTAGATTGATGGCCCTACCTCCAACTACAAAATAGATATAGAAAAGATAGGGATTAAGGAGGAATTAAGTTGAACCAAAATAGACTAGACAAACTTATAGAAATGAAAGAAAGGAAGTTGATATCTAAAATATATAAATATTTATTAGAATTGGAACTGAGCAAGAATATAATTAAAGGACAGATGACTGCCTGGAATAGAAATATAGGTGAAAATATCCAATTAGAAGAGTAGGAAGATATGGGAAAATAATATCAAAATAACAAAATCGGTAAGCTATAAAGAAAACCAATATAAGGTATGGTATAGATGGCATTTACTCCCCTTGAGGCTAGCACAAATGTATCCCAATTTAGATCCAAAATGCTGGAAATGCAAACAGGCTAGAGGAACTTTTTATCATATGTGGTGGCTATGCCCCAAAATCAAGGCATACTTGGAGAGAAAATTATATCACAAATTGTAGGAGAAGAAATTGAATTAGACCCAAAGATATTTTTATTAGGAATATACAAACAAAATATTAGAAAAGAAATGATATATCTGATACACCATATAATTATGGCAGCCAGAATAGCAAGTGCACAAGTTTGGAAGAAGGATTATTTGCCAAATGACCAACAGGTAATACAAAAAATATATTCATGTGCGGAATCGGATCAATTAACGCAGAAATTAAAAGATGAGGAAAGCTCAAAATATTTTATGGTATGGGACAGGTGGTACGACTGGATCAAGCAAAGATAAAATGGATAAGGATACTCTTAATAGAATATAAAAGATAATTTGAATGAGTAGTAAATGTTACCTTGTTTTTAGTGAGTTTCAAAATAAGAATGGATAATTGGAAAGATATTTGCATGTTTACTTTATATAAGTACCTACGATGACTTCACCACCATGAGGATGAAAGCGGGACTAAGTAATGAATGATATAATGTGTATGTGTGTATATATATATATGTATATATATATATATATATGTATATATGTGTGTGTGTGTGTGTGTGTGTGTGTGTGTGTGTGTGTGTGTGTACATATATAGTAACCATATATAGATATTTAAGAGAATAGAAACGAATTTCATCATAGGATATGATTTATGGATATGGACTTTTAACATGGTTTTAATTGTTTTTGTAAACATTTGAAAGTTAAATAAAGTTTGTTTTTAAATCAAAGAAGAAGAAGAAGAAGAAGAAGAAGAGGAAGAGGAAGAGGAAGAGGAAGAGGAAGAGGAAGAAGAAGAAGAAGAAGAAGAAGAAGAAGAAGAAGAAGAAGAAGAAGAAGAAGAAGAAGAAGAAGAAGAAGAAGAAGAAGAAGAAGATGATCATGGCAGAGCTATATGAGCAGAAGGAAAGCAGAAAGTGCAGATGATACCAAACACACATTTCATTTTAATTAGAATAGAATAGAATAGAATAGAATAGAATAGAATAGAATAGAATAGAATAGAATAGAATAGAATAGAATAGAATAGAATAGAATAGCAGAGTTGGAAAGGACTTTGGAGGTCTTCTAGTCCAATCCCCCTCCCCAGGCAGGAAACCCTACACCACTTCAGACAAATGGTTATCCAACATCTTCTTAAAAATTTCCAGTGTTGGGACATTCACAACTTCTGCAGGCAAGTTGTTCCACTTATTAATTGTTCTAACTGTCAGGAAATTTCTCCTTAGTTCTAAATTGCTTCTTTCCTTGATTAGTTTCCACCCATTGCTTCTTGTTCTACCCTCAGGTGCTTTGAAGAATAGTTTGACTCCCTCTTCTTTGTGGCAACTACTAAGATACTGTAACACTGCTATCATGTGTCCCCTAGTCCTTCTCTTCATCAAACTATCCAGTTCCTGCAACCGTTCTTCATATGTTTTAGGCTCCAGTCCCCTAATCATCTTTGTTGCTCTTCTCTGCACTCTTTCTAGAGTCTCAACATCTGTTTTACATCGTGGCAATTACAGAGACAATAACTTAGATTTGGAATAAAAAAGTAGCTGTTGTACGTCTTTGAAACAGAGTTTGTATCAGATTACACTGATCTACAAGGAGAAAGCCTCAGAAATGAAAGTAGCTTAATTTTAGCAGAATTGGGTCACTAATATAGGAAAATCAAGTCCTGAGTATAAGTGGCTCCAGTGTTAGATACAGCCTCAAGTCAAAATTGCATCAAAATAATTCAAAATTATGAGAGGGATGTGCAATTATGCAACATAACAAAGGCTCCATTTTTATTTAGTAGCTAAACTGCACTTCTTGGCTTTTTTCTTGAGAACTGCAGTAGGATCATCCCTGGGGAGATTTCAGCAGTAATCAGCAAGAATGAATGGACTCCATTTCACTTGGTTTCTTTTCTCCATGCCTGTGGAATCTTGGTGTAATCTCTCCCCATGCTCATCACTCACTGCCCCATAGTTCAAAAAATAGTCTAAGAAATAGTCTAAATGTGAGTGTAAGAATTTTCAGTGACATGTTTGCACCAAGTGCTTTATAAGATCTAAGCAATTTTTCCATGTACTTTCCATAGTTACTGTATTTTTTGCTGCTGAGCAGCTGATTGGCGGTTGGATTGGTGTCCCGGAATAACACCAATCAACTGTTCTAGGGCAGCCGGGATTGCCACTGCAACCATGTATTGCTGCCGCCTATCGCCACCGTCTATCACTGCCCATTTGCCACCACTCATTTGCCGCTGCCATTTGCCAACACTGCTGTTCCCCAGTGGTAGCGAATGGGCAGCAACGATTGGTGGCGAATGAGTGGCAGTGATTGGTGGCAAATGGACGGCAGCGAATGGGCAACAGCGATTAGCAGCAGTGGCAAATGGGCAGTGGCGAATGGGCAGCGGTGCCAATCCCCACTGCCTAGAACAGCTGATTGGCAGTATTCTGGGAGGCCAACCCAACCACCAATCATGTGCTCAGCAGTAAAGGCTCCAGCATTCTGTGGCGGAGGCAGCAGACACAGAGGAGGCAGGCTGTTTCCTGTTTATTGAAAGGACTCTAGCCAGATGAATACTGGATGGATGCTGGGAGGCAGAGGCAGATTTTTTTTTCTTGTTTTCCTCCTCTAAAGCTAATGTGCATCTTGTAGTCTGGAGCATCTTATAGTGCAAAAAATATGGTATCTACCTTCCTGTTCTCAAAGTGAAGATAAATTTGTACACTTCCATGAGGTACTATTTTCATTGTTCTACCATACTTTGTCAAGAAGTTACAAGGCGTAATGATCATTTGACACCCCCTCCCTTGTAGGCAAATATACTTGCCTGTGTATATATCTTTATTATGAAATATTTTGAAAACTTTAGCCAACCAACACCTTTATCACTTGTTTTCTAATTCATCTAATCAAAATATGTAAAATTAACTCATTTTATCTCAGAGGTCAATAATTTCCCAAAATTTGTAGACCAGTGTTATTGAAATCACTAGATCATTTCATTTGTGGAAAGGAAATTAGCCTAGGAAAGCCAAAGAAAAATCCTTAGTCTTTTAATTGGCATTAGTTTTAATCAGCATTTGTCTGATAAAATCAAAAGAAAATTCCAATAAAAAATCATTAGAAAGCTACTCATTTTTAAATTCTGATGTTTAGTGTTCCATTCCAGAATCTCTCTCAATCTTTTTTTTATTATTATTATTAAGGGTCATGTTCTTGAACTTCTGAGGGAATTCCCTCTGCGTTTCTGAGAGAAGTCATTTCATATACTCACTCAATTTCTGCCACCTGAGCAGGGTTGAAACACTGAGGATTTCATGTTTCGTCTTCTGAAAAACTGTGAGCCTGAACTAGTTCAATAATAGCTGGTGTACTGAAAGCTATCAGGGGAGTCCATTTAGTGCTAGCAAAGCAGAGCAGAACAGAACAGTTACATTTGTATGCAAAATTCAGTGCAAACTCTGCAAAATGTATAGCACAAGTAGGAAAATGCTCATTCTGAGATAGCCAGTTATTCTATTACAAGGTCATTCTTCTTCATACTTTAAAAACTTTTTTAAAAAATTAGTGATTAATTTTTCATAACTCATATTACTCAAGTAGTGCGCATTAAATCTCTAGCTGTTTGGTGCTGTCACGTTATGGGTGATATGAAGGCATAAGTAAATCTACATTTCTCTAGATTGTGAAATCTCTGCAATCCAAGATCAGTATAGAATTTAGCCATCAGAAGTGTCTGCTTTCTTCTACAATATCAATGAAAATAAAATGTCAAACTGTTTTATCCCAATAAATTACTATAAACATAATGGAAAACACCATTGTGGATCTAATATTTATGATCCACCCCTAGATTATCCCAGCAATTCTACACAGTCCAAATTCAGTGTATTACCTTATAGCAATGAGCTCCATCACAGTATTTCAGAGTTTGTATAACACAAAACAGCTGATATTGAGAGTCCCTCAGAGAATGTCTCTGTGTAGACCCAACACCTATTTTGGGATGGACATTCAAGAGTTTTAAGGACAGTAATGGTTAAGTTCATAAATAATTTATAGCAGACTCTCAAACTCCCCCAAATGCAAATTGGGCACTTATTTTGTTGCACGTACTGTAAATGGAATGTTGTACTTTTCCTCCAAGTCCTTTGAAGTTGTCCATTTCTATTTCTGTCTACAGAAATTCTCCTGCTATTAATGAAGTTAACAATTTTTCATTCTTTTCTGGTTGTCATTCAAGACTATGTCTCCCACTTATCTTCTCTATCCCAGGATAATCTAGTCCATCCAAACTTAATTTTTCATAAGAGTTGTATTTAGGAAGATGATTTTTGCTATTTTTAGCCCATTGTATTTAGGAAGATGATTTTTGCTATTTTTAGTTTATAACAACATCATCTTCCATAGTTAGAATTAAAGATAAATATTAATATTTCTTATCAATGTATCACTTATCACAAAAGAGTAATTAATTTTGTTCAATTTTAAAAAACTAATTTATATATGTGGAATATATACATTTCATGGAATTCATTTAACCCTCTTCAACTTGCTTACTTATATTATTTGACTTAAAAACTTAGAAATCATATTTTACCAATTCAATATACGAGGTGTATGAAAATGAATTTTTTTCTATATAAGGAGAAAAATCAGTGAATTTCTGAGCAAAGAAAAACAAGAAGGAAACCCCAAATAAGGACAAATACATTGAATTTTACCCACATAGGGACATAAATAATGGGAGCAAAGAAGGTCAATGCTTTATTAAATACAATGATATATTACATAATATAAAAATGATAAGGCATGCTGAGTCTCATTGCAACAATATGTAAAGTCATGAAAACTGCAGAATGCAATAGAGTGAACCCATGAGGAATATTGCATTTACAGCAAAACAATGCTTGAAAGAAGAATGCATCAAAAATAAAATGGAAGAAGTATTTGACATGATCCTTTTCTTAGTGTAAAGGATATTTATGGAGAAACATAATCATAAACATTCCATCCAGGGGTGAAATGCTACTGGTTCAGTCCAGTTCAGGCAAACTGGTAGTAAAAAATGCTACTTGTCCAGGCGATCTTGTATTTTTACTGATCAACTGGGTGATGATAAGATGTGATGCGTAACTTATATTAGCTAGAATCATAGGATTTCCTGCTTTCTAGCTAATCTAAATCATGTGGCAATGCGGATTCCCCCCGCATTCTATTCTATTCTATTTACCTTTGCAGACTTGGAAGGCTTCAAAATGTTCCTTTTTTAGGGCTGCGCGGGCGTGTACTCAGTAGCAGACTCACAGAAATGGTAACAGACTTCAGGGGATTTCACCCCTGATTCCACCCTATAGCATGTACAAGGTGCCAAGCAGGAGTGGATTCTATTTACTTTTACTACCAGTTTGCAACAGGGTCACACACAAGCTTCCTGATGACGTCAGGGTCAGTGGGCAAAGCCTCCCATCAGTTTTACTACCAGTTCTATAGTACCAGTGCAACCCCCCGAACTGGGGGCAACCAACCACTGGTGCCAAGTCTAGAGCTACCAGTCCAGAAAGAGTGCAGAAAAGAGCAACAAAATGATTAGGGGACTGGAAGTTAAAACACATAAAGAACAGTTGCTGGAACTGGATATGTCTAGTCTTATGAAAAGAAGGACTAGGGGTGATAGAATAGCTGTTTTCCGATATCTCAGGGGCTGCCACAAAGAAGAGGAAGTCAAGCTATTCTCCAAAGCACCTGAGGGTAGGACAGAAGCAATGGGTAGAAACTAATCAAGGAGAGAAGCAACCTAGAACTAAGGAGAAATTTCCTGACAGTTAGAACAATTAATCAGTGAAACAACTTGCCTCCAGAAATTATAAACGCTCCAACACCTGAAGTTTTTAAGAAGAAATTGAATAACCATTTGTCTGACATGGTGTAGGGTTTTCTGCCTAAGCAGGAGGTTGGATTAGAAGACCTCCAAGGTCCCTTCCAACTCTGTTATTCTATTCAGTTCTGGATTATGACTACCTAGATGACCACCAGAGAACATCAAAATGTGAACTTTTTCTATATCTCTGCTGCTATCTGATGATAATTCAAATATATCTGATTTGAAGTAACCTACACAGCAAATAATTGAACAGTAACAATAAGCACCCAAATTATATTTTACAAATCTAATGTTTAGATTAGATTATATAATGTTTATATGTTTATGTAATATGAATATGTCTCCTATTCTTTTATGAACATGGACTTCCATGTTCACTAAGAAAGAACCGGCTATGTAATTGACCTATATGATCGACTAAATCCCTTTACTAAATCTGATTTAAATTTCAAATTAGAGCATTCTAGTACAGAAAGTCATTAAATTACATCAATTCATTGAGTGACCATTTGAAATTAAACCAGTTCTTGCATTTATGACTATCACAGCATCTCCATGGTTATGTGATCAAAATGTGGGTGCTTGGCACTGAAATGTATTTATATTTGTAGCATCCTGAGGTCATCCAATTGGCATTTGCAACTTTCCCAGCTGGCTTCCAATAAACAAAGTCAATAAGGGAAGCTGGATTTGCTTAATGAACATGTATTTCACTTATGAACTGCAGTAATTCACTTAACTGCAAAAATACTGTAAAATCAGGCACAACTCACTTAACAACTGTCTTGCTTATCGACAGAAATTCTGGTCTCAGTTGAGGCCAGACTCATAAGTCAAGGTCTACCTGTATATGTCCCTATTCTATAAAATTATATCTAATGTCTTCTATTTTAACAAAAACCTAAAAATTGTTGATGATGAACCTTTTAAGTTCTTTCATTGGATTGTATAACTGAAAGCATAAAAAAACCCCTTTATTATTTAGTCATAGTGAAACTTGAAATATACAGAGGAAATCCATTCTCACTTTACTGAGCTATGAAATACTGCAGAGAAGCTACCGACTAGCTGTATTTCTTTTCTTTCTTTTCTTTTCTTCTTTTTATTTTTGGGGGTAACAAGTAATTTTCTTCATTAAGCTGACAGGCTGTGAACACAATGGAAGGTCACCTCAAGAATATTGCTAAATTTCACAATTCCTCAAGATCTATATTCTGTTCCTTTCTTTCTGAAGTATCCAAATGGTCTACATATGTTTCCTTTGAGCAGATGCATTGGGGTGGGGGGCGGGGGGGAGGAATGGATAGCAAAGAAAGAGTTTAAAAATGTACTGTGCTCATTTGATTATAATTAGCTGTGTATATGTAGAAACGAAGCACAATACTTACAGCTCTACTCCCACATGCATGCCCATGATAGTAGTCAACCTTCACAGAATATTCATGTGATCAAGCAGAGCAGCTGTCAGATGCTCCATAATTTAGTTAACTGCCGCATCATAAGACCAAGGCTATGAAGACAGGAAATCTGCATCATCTTCTAATATTGTCTGATTATTCTACTTGAATTATGACATGCTAATTATTTAGTTGTTGCCATTTTTTTTTTACTCAACAGAAACTTATATTTAAAGAGAATGAAAAATGACTCAGGTTTTTCTAAAAATGCACATGTTGGCATTAAGATAATGGGAGACAATGGAAGACAATTTGCAAGATTCCATTATCTTCATTAGCCATTTTGTTATGATGTATTCATCTTCCTTCATACATAAAGATTTATATGGTTTAAGTAAAGCCATATTGTACAAATTGGCAAGAATTAAAACTACAATGTGCTTTTAGGGTACCTGTCAGCTCTGGCATGCTGGCTGGCCTGGAGCTGCCATTTGGAGGGGAGACAGCCACTGCTCTCCCTGGCCATCCTGGAATGTCCCGGATGACTGGCCAGGAAGGGTCCTCCTGTAAAGGCTGACTGGCAGTAAAGGCTGACTGGCAGTGAAGGAAGAGGAGGACCAGTCCTCCTTAAAAACTTACTGGCAGTAGAGAAGGAGGAAAAGGAAGACTGAACTTAAAGCAGATGCTGGCTTCTTCACATGTATTATCCCCTGCTCATTTCAGGGTCACATGGGAAGGAACTGAGCATGTGAGTGGGTGGGTGGTGCTTATAGTTTAAAAGGTGGTGGGGAGCACGGGTGGTTAGCCCTAACAAGAAGTGCCTTTTGTGATTGTCAATGAGTGCCAAAAAAGAAGTAAAACAGGCAGCAACAAACCAGGTTTGTATTTGGCTGTGTTTCTTTCTTTTTCTTTTTGTTTGGAACCTGACAGTACCTATTTATCAATCAGAAATTAGTTAAATAAAGTATCATCTTTAATCAGTTTTCAACAGATACACTTCTTCTGATAAATTCTCTCTCTCTCTCTCTCTCTCTCTCTCTCTCTCTCTCTCTCTCTCTGATACACAGAGAGATGCATACACATAAACACAGATGTTTATATGCAACCTTTTTTTTATTGAAAAAGCTTTACAATACAAGTTTATCATCCCCCCCCCCCATTTTCCTACCACCCACCCACCCTTCCCTTCTCTCCCCTCCCTTTCCTCCCTTGGCTTCCCTTACAAAAAGGGAAGTTGATATATATATCAACATTAAACAAAAGTATAGGTGAAATCCAAATAACATATCATATATTTTTAATATTAAGTACTAATTAATATCCCTTATTACATTCCCTAGACATTAACTAATCCCTATATAACATATACATTATAATATTCCAATGTCATAACAATTCTTTATATAAAGTAAAATTATTCTATCAAATATATGCTATCAATCAAATATGTATATAAGCTTATCAAATATTTTTAACATTAAAATTTTTCTACATATCACTATAGTAGATATAGTGAAGCTAATTATCTAAGTTAAATAATTAATCAATCCCCCTTCATGCCTAAGAAAATGATCCTAATTTTCCTCCAATTATCTATCATTTATATAAAATAAAATCATTCTATCAGATATTTGCTGTATTAATGATTTAACAGTTCTATTATATCATATATATAAAATAAGATTATTCTCTCAAATATATACTATAATATCAATCAAACATATATAAACATATCAAATATTTTAACATTAAAATTTTCATACATATCAATATAGTAAATGTAGTAATATGTAACAATGATATCAAATAATTTTCTGTATCAATGATCCAAATTTTAATCTTCTCTTGATCTTGATTGAAGTTGAATATACTATCTTCCAACATAGTTTTAATAAACTAAATATTCCAGCTGCCCCATCAGCAAAAAATATCTCTCCATGTAAAAATCCCCCCGAGTGACTTTGTATTTATAAGATCCAACCACAAAGGTATTTTGTAATCCTCTAGGTAGAACGTTCAACCTAGCTACTGGTATACCAAATAAAAACAAAAACAAATGCAGCTCTTCCCAATTTTCCAAGTCTTAAATATGGACTACAAGCTGCATTCCCAGATGTTCCTTTAAAACTCTTTCAAATCCTGCCGACCTTTCCACTTCCTTCCTTCGGGTTTCCGACATATTCTCATCTTTATTTTCTTCATCTAGATGATTAGTTCCAAAAAGCTATAATAGGGTAACCTCAGATCCTCTGCAAACGTACTGCAGCGATCTGTTTACCTTTCTCAAAATGTTTACCTTTCTCAAAATGTCCAACTCAGGATGATTTTTGCAAAAATTTTATAAATCATTTTCATATATAAATCAATTTTAATCAAGATTGTCTTTTAAACTATTTCAATTAGTAAAATATTTGCCATCCTTTCTGTAGAGAATTTAATCCATTCATAAATGTCCTTTAAGTTTCACAAAGCGAATCAAGCAATTGACGAAGTTCCTGTTGCACAACAGTAGTTTTCAGTTTCACTCCTCCCTTAACTTCTGCTTTCTGTTGCTTGCCATTATCCCCCTTTTCCTCTTGTAAAGTACTGGGCCTCTGCTGCTTCTGCGTTAATAAAATTTGCTTCTCATCTCGAGTTATATATTTATCTTTCGGTTCTTGCTTCAACAGTTCAAGGTCCAGTACCACCTCTCTTGAATCTCTGGGGAGCTTTATTTTCAGGTCTGAAACATCCATAATAAAATCATCTGAAAAACCACCTACTGCTCCTTTTTCTTCTATTACACTTTGAGTTTCTAATTCCATCTGCCTGCATTGTTCCTCAGTCTCTCTTTCAGACTCTTTATCCTTGATGCCTTCTTCTGTAGTTGACAACATAGATGAGGATGAAGATATGGGGGCTCCCTTAAAAATATTATTATAAAAATGTTCTGCTTTTTCAATGGTATTTAAACAATATCTCACATTTTGATATCTCAGAATTACACCAACTGGTACTCCCATCTAAATGGAATCTTACTTCTCTTCAATTCCTTGACCAAAAATCCAAAATCCTTTCTGTCTCTTAAGATCCTAGGTGGTAGCTCTTTATAAACACTAATTTGTTTACCTTCTACCTGCACAGTAGCAAAATAAGACTTTTGCAAAATATCATTTCTCAATCTTCTGTCAGTAAAATAGACAACCACATCTCTAGGCAAGTTTCTTTGTCTGGCCACACATGAGTTCACCCTATAAGCTTTTTCAATACAGCTAAGGATTTGATCATCTTCCAGCTTTAGTAATACCGCTAAAACCTTGGCACAGACTGTTCTTAAATCTTCTCTATTGTTCTCTCTTATGCCTCTTAATCTTATCGCAGAGTCCATAGCTTTAAATTGAAGCATCATCACATCATTTTCAATTTTTTGATTTCTGGCATCAGCTTTAAAAAGTTTTTCTTCTGTGACTTTCATCTTAAAATCAACCTCTGTACTGATTTCAGCCACCTTTTTTCCCATTTCCAACATTGCATTTGAAACATCAGAGACTACTTTAGTAATAATTTGGTTCAATTTGTCATATTTTTCCTGTACCAGTTCCTCAAGTTGCTTCTGTGAGCTTTCTATCTTTTCAACAACACTTCCCAAAGACTTGGTTATAAAGTCTTTTAAATCCTCATTTCCAATTCCCTGCAACTGCATTTGAGGCTTTTCTAATTTTTCCTTTGTCTGATAAGTAAGGAAGCCCCCCCCCCCCTTGATTTTTGTTTTGGAGTCATGCTTCCACAAAATCTTAACTTGTCCCAAAAAAACAAAAGGATTCTATTTAAGTCAGTTTTATTTCTCTTTAAAATCCTGTTAGAATGTTTCTTTTAAATACTTCAAAGCAGGCTTAATTCTCACTTTCACTTTCCACTCACCATTTTCTCAGGCATTTTTCTCAAGCGTAAGCCAAGCACCATTTTCTCAGGCATTTTCTTGAATATCTTTTTTCCTTAGAAATTATTAAAAAGTCAAATACTTGCTTTTTTTCCCCCTTTAGAAAGTCCAGATTTCACCAAGTTACTTGCTGTAGATTTCTGTTATTTTAGTAGCATTGCTCTCATCATCTGGCTCTGCTGCTGAAAACAGAGGTCCCTTGCTGCACGGAGCTTCAGTGAGGTAGAAGGGGAGCCATCACACTGAGCCCTCCCCAGAACAAAAAAAGGGTTCTGGGGGCAACTCAAGGGGCTCTACCCACCCCCACCGGCTCTACCCGCTCTTCGATTTAAAGAGCAGGTTTTCCGAGCCGCCTGCCAGCTGTAAGGCGGCTCCAACACGTAACGAGGCTGGCAGTCATAAAAAGACCGTCCAGCAACGATGGAGATGCCAACCGGAAGCCAATATATGCAACCTTTTCTGAAAGCAACATTTTTGTCAAAATCTTATCAATTTAGTCTCTTTAATTCTGTTAGGGATAATAGCTTGCAGAGAATAGTATAAACTACATTTTAAGTAATCTAATAATACTGCTCTCTCTTCCTTTTTTAGCTTATTTTTTATAACTCATTTTTGTCGAGCGAAAGGGAGAGGGAGAATATTCAGGGAACTGTTACAGACAGGTTTATTGTAGATATTTGATTATTATTAGCCATTAAGACGTGATTATACCTACAAATACTTCTGATCACATAGAACCTCCATTAGCCTAATAAGTACTCCTACTCCAGTGGTGGAATTCAAATTCTTTTGCTACCGGTTCTGTGGGTGTGGCTTGCTGTGTGTGGTGTGGTGTGGTGTGGCTTGGTGGGTGTGGCAGGGGAAGGATATTGCAAAATTTCCATTCCTACCCCACTCTGGGACCAGGTGGTATTTGCCAGTTCTCCAAACTACTTCAAATTTCCACTACCGGTTTTCCAGAACCTGTCACAATCTGATGAATAGCACCCCTGTCCTACTCTAAAAACCATTGATAATCATTTCAAAAACATTTTATAAAGAGTTAAAAGAAATCTAGAAAAAATTAAACAAGAGAAATAGACAAAAGTAAAGCTTCTTTTCAACATGGTTTTTTACTGCTTCACTTTATCTTGCTGAAGGTCAAGTAACATATGGCTGACCTTGACAGTTTAAAAAAGCGTACAAAAAAGTGTGTAGAATCCTTGTCTGAGTCAGAAACAATTGAATCAATTGAAGAAGGTATATAACTTCCAAGGCATATACCTTTATTGGAGGACAATAGAAGTTTTTGGGTTGTTTTTTTTTTTTAAAAAAAAAACTTTCATTTAAACATAGAATAGGGTTTCAGCAGCATGGAAAAACATATATAGACACAGCATCATAACACAAGGCTGTCCTTTTTCTAAATGTGTTACATATGTGCCTTTCCTTGTATCATTCTGCTGAAAGCTACTAAAGCGTGTGGATGCCATTAGAGAATCATAAATCAGACCCTGGAAATTGTGTTCCATTAGCATTGACATAATTTTAAATTCATATTTATAAAAACTGCATATTATATAAATCTGAAAGTACCCTGTTTTCCCCAAAATAAGACATAAGCCCAATTGGACTTTTGAACACATGGAAATAAGGCCAAGCACTTATATCAGGGTTCAAAAAAATATAAGACAGGGTATTAATATTTTGGGGAAACACGGTATTAATATTGATGAAGGATAAAATAGCTTTTTATATGCTGTTTACTTATCTTTATAAATGTCTTGTAGGCAAGCTTCCAATCATCTGATTGTCTTAGTTTTCTTTTCCTGTTATTAAATGCTGACGATGATCAATTGCTGTACTTCATAATTGTGCAAATGAGGCTGCATTGCAAAGTTATATAAGTCATAAAACCAAAGTGTTTTTAATTCTTTTCTTAATCAACTGAATATAGATTTTGCTTTTTCATCATCTCTATTCAATTGGTTGATATTTGTATAGAAGCATGACATTCAAATCTGTTTTTCTGGTTAGTTTAGTCATTTCCCAATATAATACAGTATGATCCCTTTTTGCTGACAAGAGATTAATTCTAAATTACATATACATATACTTGTTTTTATTATATTATTTTGTTTTCATTAAATCTTTATTGTTCAAAGATACTGCAGTATCTGTCAGTTTCTAACAATAGTATAACTATTACAGAAGAAATAGTATAACTAATACAGAAGAAATTCAAAATGAATTCAGCAAATGACATGCAGTGCCATATCTTAGTGCTAAGTATTTTGAACTCGTGACTTCTTGTCTATGTCAGAACAATTATTCTAAAATAAGGTCTTGGAAAAAAGTATTTGTTTGAATTTGTCAGTAAATCTTCAGCACAAAATCAACTTACAAAAAGAGTGTTAAGTATCATTTCCAAAAGCATCTCATTATCTTATGAAACCATAGTACAGATAAAACATGGTGAAACAGTCTAGCTCCAGGGTGGCAAAGGACTGGCACAAGGCTTTGTTAATTATTTAACTTATAATGTATAAGTTGTATATATCATATGTATGCAATATAATGTATATATAATGGATGCATATTAAGGGAAGTTGGATTGGAATAAAATGAGCATGATTTTAAAGCTGGAAGAAGAAACACTATTGACCTGTACTAGGCTGGTGGTACTAGTAATTAATGCAAACTCTAGTAATTAAAGAACCCAATGAAAAATGGGGATAGAATAAGATCAAACTAATGATAACATATTGAACAATTAGTATTAAAATTAGTAATGAAAATATTGAAGTAGTGGATAGCTTCTGCATTTTAGAAGCCACCATCAACAGTATTTATTTATTTATTTATTTATTTAGATTTGTATACCGCCCTTCTCCTTGCGGACTCAGGGCAGTGAACAGCCAAATAAAAATAGTACACAAAAGTTAAACAATTTCTTTAAAAAAGCATATAACTTTGGCTAAAAATTAAAACCATTAACCATTAAATATTTAAAATACCCAACCCTATAATACAGATCTTAAAAATTCAGCGGGGTCAGGCTAGACCAGCAAGCTGAAAGAGATGAGTTTTCAGGGCCCGACGAAAAGTCCGGAGGTCAGCAATTGTTCTCAGTTTTGGAGGAAGATCGTTCCAGAGGGTAGGGGCTGCTACAGAGAAGGCCCTCCCCCTGGGGGTCGCCAGCCGGCATTGTCTGGCTGACGGCACCCTGAGGAGACCCTCTCTGTGGGAACGCACCGGCCAGTGGGAGGCTATTGGTGGCAGAAGGCGGTCCCGTAAGTACCCTGGTCCTAAGCCATGGAGCGCTTTAAAGGTGGTCACCAACACCTTGAAACGCACCCGGAAGTCCACAGGTAGCCAATGCAGCTCGCGCAGGAGAGGTGTCACATGGGAGCGTCCCGTCGCTCCCATAATCCCCCGCGCGGCCGCATTCTGCACTAGTTGGAGCCTCCGGGTGCATCCCAAGGGGAGCCCCATGTAGAGAGCATTGCAGTAGTCCAGGAGAGAGGTGACGAGTGCCTGAGTGACTGTGCGTAGGGAGTCCCGATCTAGAAAGGGCCGCAACTGGCGTATCAGGCGAACCTGATAGAAAGCTCCCCTGGCCACAGCTGTCGTGTGATCTTCCAAAGACAGCCGTGGGTCCAGGAGGACGCCCAAGTTGTGCACCCTTTCCGTGGGGGCCAATGATTCGCCCCCAATAACCAGTGATGGTGTCAGCTGGCTATATTGGGACGCCGGCAGCCACATCCACTCGGTCTTGGAGGGGTTGAGTCGAAGCCTGTTTCTCCCCATCCAGGCCCGCACGGCTTCAAGGCACTGGGACATCACTTCCACGGCATCGTTGGGGTGGTCTGGGGTGGAAATGTACAGCTGCGTATCATCAGCGTACTGATGGAACTCCACCCCAAAACCTCGGATGATCTCACCCAGCGGCTTTACATAAATGTTGAACAGGAGGGGCGAGAGGACCGATCCCTGCGGCACCCCACACACTAGGCGCCTCGGGGTCGACCGCTGCCCCCCTGTCAACACAGATTGCGACCGGTCGGAGAGGTAGGAGGAGAACCACCGTAAAACGGTGCCTCCCACCCCCAGTCCCTCCAATCGGCGCAACATGATACCATGGTCGATGGTATCAAAAGCCGCTGAGAGGTCTAATAACACCAGGATAGAGGAATAACCCCTACCCCGGGCCCGCCAGAGATCATCCACCAACGCGACCAATGCCGTTTCAGTGCTGTATCCAGGCCTGAAGCCGGACTGGAGCGGGTCTAAATAGACAGCTTCATCCAGGTACCGAGGGAGCTGCCATGCAACCACACTCTCAACAACCTTTGCTAAAAAGGGAAGGTTGGAGACTGGACGGTAATTAGCCAAAATAGCCGGGTCCAGGGAGGGCTTCTTGAGGAGGGGCCTCACCACCGCCTCCTTCAAGGCGGCCGGTAGGGCACCCTCACGCAAAGAAGCATTTATGATCTCCTGGAGCCAGCCTCGTGTAACCTCCCGGGAGGCCAGCACCAACCAGGAGGGACACGGGTCCAATAAACATGTGGTTGCATTCAGTCTCCCCAAGGTCCTGTCCATGTCCTCGGGAGCCACAGGATCGAACTCAGCCCAGATAACACTCTCAAGACCTGCCTCAGTCACCTCGCCCGAACTAACCCAGTCGGCGGCCAAGTCATCCCGAATCTGAGTTATTTTGTCATCCAGATATTGAACAAAATCCTCGGCACGACCCTGCAAGGGATCCTCCCGTGCTCCCGAATGAAGGAGGGAGCGGGTCACCCTAAACAGGGCGGCTGGGCGATTATCTGATGATGCGATAAGGGCGGCAAAATAGTTAGATTTTGCCGCTTTTATCGCCACTAAGTAAGTCTTAATGTGAGCTCTTACTAGTGTCAAGTCAGATTCAGAGCGACTGGCCCTCCAACCGCTCTCTAGGCGTCTTCTCCGGCGTTTCATCTCCCTCAGCTCCTCAGTAAACCAAGGAGATAAGTGAGTTCGGCGCCGGGTCAGAGGCCGCGAAGGCACGACACGGTCCAAGGCCCCACCGGCTGCCCTATTCCAGGCAGCCACCAGATCCTCAGCCGAGTCGTGTGTCAGTGTCTCAGGAAATGGCCCAAGCTCCGTCTGGAACCTATCAGGATCCATCAGGCGCCTGGGGCGGAACCACCTAGTCGGTTCCGCCTCCCTGCGGTGAGGTGCAGCGGTCTGAAAGTCGAGTCGAAGGAGCGAGTGGTCAGTCCATGACAAGGGCTCCATAACTATATCCCCAATATCTAGACCACTCAACCACTGACCAGAGACAAAAACTAGATCCAGGGTGTGTCCACCAACGTGGGTCGGGCCCTGAATTACCTGGGTCAGGTCCATGGCCATCATGGAAGCCATGAACTCCCGGGCTAACTCAGATGTTTCACCGATAGATGGCAGGTTGAAATCCCCCATGACCATAAGCCTAGGGGTATCAACCGCCACTTCGGCTACAACATTGAGAAGCTCGGGCAGGGTCGTTGCCACGTGGCAGGGAGCCAGGTACGTGACTAACAGACCCATCTGCCCACCACGAGCCCACCTCACGAAGATGGACTCACACCTGGCTATCTGCGGTACAGTGGTCTCCCTCGGACTCAGACCTTCCTTAATAATGACCGCTACTCCCCCACCCCTCCCCTGAGCTCTCGGCTGGTGGAATGCAAGGAAACCTGGTGGGCACATCTCCACGAGGGGAACCCCCCCCTCGTGGCTCAACCAGGTCTCAGTAATGCCGGCCAGGTCCACACACCCCTCTTGGAGAAGGTCACATATGAGGGGGGCCTTATTGACAACGGACCTCGCGTTGCATAACAACAGCCGGAGCTTCGGGTCCTGAGACTCTAAACAACCCGGGGAACGGGAATGGCTCGGGGGACCGAGGCACGCAATCGCTCGAAGACAGCGAGTGCGAGCCCCCACCACATGATATGGTCCCCTACCCACGCCATATCTGCCCCTCCCACACAGTATCTTGATCGCACAGCCCTCGACAGAGGGCTTAGTAGACGCCCTCTTGCCTCCAGAATCTTGACCCCCCGCGGCCCCATAAACAGCTGGACCTAACCTTCCCCCCTGTGGGTTCTCCCCCAAACCCACTCCCACCCCCACCCCTGAACCCCTTAAAAATTTAGTAAAACAAGAGCTTAAAAAACCCCTCAATCCCCGTTTTTTGGCATGCCACCTCTCGGGGTCCCAAAACCCGTCATTAAGGTGGGCCCTCGATAATGTGGAGGGCCAAATTTGCGAGAGGGGGGAGTCTCGCAATGCCAAGAGTTCGGTCGCCAAATACATCTAGTAAGTCAGATGGGTACAGCATTTGGGTCTGGTCCAATAGTCTGATGTAAGAGTCTTGAGGCAGTCGAGTAATAAATTCAGTGTGGGTAAGAAACTGGTCTCCCTTGCCCTCTCACGGCAGGGGGAAGGAGTTTAGTGCAATCTCAGGATAAGCAGAGAATAAAAATCTAGTCATCCTCTAACGGCGGCTCGTTCTGAATAAGATGGTCGTAATAAGTTTGTTGTTCTGTCTGCTCAATGATGTCAGTAATTCGAAACTCCCTCAGCATCCACATTAGTAGCTGCCCAGACAACGTATGACAAGAGGGTGGCTCAGTTGGAAATAATGCCAAACAGTGAAGGTAGAATGATAATAGCTCCATGGGGGGGGGGGGGGGCGTAGTTGTATATATAAAGAGGGAAGGTTGTCTAGGTGGTGAAAGTATAGTCTGGAGGCAGTGAGGTCAGTGTCAAAATCAAGGTGGTAATGTATAAGCTGGAGGCGGCTGGGTTAGGAACTAGCCGAGGCAGAGAATTGAGAAAGGTGGGGGAGGCCTCCAAGGTGACCAGGTAGATAGTCTTTTAGCAACCTCTGGCCTCTCCTACTCTCAGCATATTGAATAGTCCTTTGCATATATTGCCAGGCTCCAGACTTTAAATTATAATGATGTCTTCCAATTCCAGCAAGGGTCTAAACACCTTGTGTGATTCAGGGCACTCAAGGCACTCCAGGGGTCAATAGTTTTTAGATTCCCTCTGATGACATTGCAAGTTGTCAATGGCCTTAGCTCAGGCCTCTCAAAGAGGCAGTCATTCAGGTTCAGGTTTCCAGCAAGTCCCCAAACCAATTCGGAGCCCCCAGGGTGTCTAGGGCTCGACAGGGACTGCCATGGTGCCATTCGTCGCTGCCGCCTGCTGCCATTGTCGTTCCAACTGCTGTTGCTTTAAGAATGGAGGAACTGATGTAACTGCCATTAACGGAACTGCTAGAATTAGCCTCCCATGGTGCCTTCACATGCCAATATATGCCCAGCTCCGATGATCCAGAGGGTGAGAGAAACCTCGCTGAGCTGGGAAAAGGCTCCCCTAGTTGATGCTGGGGCTGAAGGGAGTTAAATCAGCCCCAGTGGACCTCCAAACGACCCAAAGCCGCCCCATCATCAGACAGAGATTAACAGTAAAGAAACATTTCACAAATAAGCATGTGGTAGAGCAGCCATGAATGACATGGAAAAAATACTCAAATGCCACAATTTCTCTATACTTACAAAGATCAGAATCATATTTTAAGCAATTATTTTCATTATAGCCATTCCCGCCCCTAAAAGTGGGTGAAAATTTCAGTGCGTCTTATACAACAAATGTTGCGGTCGAATGGGCTGCAGTGGTGGTGAATGGGCCACAGCAAACAAGTGGCAGCAAATGGACCGTGCCAAATAGGTTGTGGCAGAGAACAGGCCATGGTGGCAGCAGCAAATGGGCGGCAGCAAATGGGCAGCAGTGGCAAACAGGTGGCAGCGGCAAACAGGTGATGGTGGCTAACAAGCGGGGGAAGCTAATGGGCAGTGGCAAACGGATAGCGGTGAATTGGCTATGGCAAACGGGCCACGGCGAATGGCCAGATGAATACTGGATGGATGCTGGGAGGCAGATTCTTTTTCTTGTTTTCCTCTCCAAAAAAGGTAGGTGCATCTTATAGTCCAGAGTGTTTTATACTCCAAAAAATATGGTATTTACTGAAATTGTTAATAGAGTTTTTCAAATTAAATCTTTTAAATTAGCATTTTACTGAAGGTACAAATTTTAGCTCAAAATACAAGGCTGAAGTTCAAATTGTAAAAAAAGATTTACCTAGGAACAAAAATTATTATAATCTCACCTGAATAAGTAAATAGATAAATTTGTCTTTTGCTTTATAGTTTAAAACATTAGCTCAATTGTTTTGACAAAAGAATGAACATGAAATATGAAGATTATTTGGTATTTCCATGATAATAATAACTTATTTATATGCGTATGTAGTGTATATGTACATTACTACAACAATTTTAAATACATTGTCTAGTGCTCTGTGAAATATAAAATTAAACTATACTGTTATGCTAATCCTCATGATATTTATAGAGAAGAAGTATTGGATCATTGATTGTATGAAGGAAAAAGAAACTCTGAAAATTCATTATTCCCCACCAACACAACAAACAAAACTCTAAGCCTGAAATCATCAGAATGCACACCCGCTGCAATATAACCTGGTCACAATTTTGTGACTTTCTTTTTATGACTGTACAATAGAATCAGTTAAGCCTCTACTCACAAGTTTATGTTATACATTTTTATGTTACACTCTTTGTGCTAAAATTTAATATCATTCATTCAGCATATCCATGTACAAAATATAAGACAAATCTAAGTTACCAATTGTTCAGGTTGTAGTGCAAGAACAGCACTTTGATCTCTCAAGACTACTTGGAAAACAAATGCCCAGGTATAAAAATGATGATGAAGTGCACCTCAGGAGGAAGCATGATGCATTATTTACTGGTAGCTTGACTAGCTCTAGTGAGGAGACACTATAAGGTAAGTGTTGTTTCTTTCTTCCCTTAGGTAAGTTTTTAACAGTTTCCTCCTAATGGTTTTTGATTCGTATGTTCTTATAAATATTTCATTAGAATATAGTACATTAAAACCATTTCTGCCATCTGCTTTAAAATACCATAATGACAAATGCACCATGCAGGAAGAAGGAAGTTTCCATACACTTCCTCTGCCATCCATAATACATTGTATATTTATCATTTAGCCTCATTGCATAGTATTACAATAAAATCTAAAGTTTTATGTTAAAATCCCCACATACTCTCCTGCTTTCATAAATTTCAAATAGGTTATGTGTCTAGTATTTTGTCTTCCTTACAAGTTTGGACATCAGTCTTTAAAGATGGCCAAACTGCTCTGTGTTTGAGACTGAATAACAATGAAACATGCATTATCTAAAGGAATTCTGTCTGAAGAAATATAAAATAAGGATCTCCTTGAGACTTTAACAGAGTAACATTAATATGTGTAAGTAGAAAGCCATTTTAATTGATAAAAGGGTTTTGGCTGACAAAGAAGGGACAGCTAGTTTGATCTAGTAATTAAGACACCAAGCTAGAAAGTGGGAGAGCATGATTTCAAGTCTCACTTTAATTATGAAAGCCATCTGGATAACTTTGAACTAGTCACTGTCCGTCAACCCAAGCTGCCTCACAGGGTTGTTGTTCTGGAGAAAATAGGAGTAGGAAAGTATTGGATATGTTTGGAGCCTTGAATTATTTTAAAGTTAATAAAAGTATCAAACAAATAAACAAAATAAACAAAATAAACAAACAAACAAACAAACAAATAAATAAATAAATAAATGTTATCAAATAAGTATTTTCTTCCAATTACAATTTATATTTATGGTTAAAACACACTAGAAATGCCTATACCTTTATAATATTAAAATATCTAAAATCCCACAAGCAAAACCTCAAAAATTGGATCACTAATTAACTATAGACATGAGTGAAGAGATGTATATAAACTCTAAATTATACATCTCAGGTACAACTGAAGAATAATTTCATCAAGAAGGAAACTCTGCAGTATCTGACAATTTTAGAAGAATATGGAGATGGCCTTGAAGAATTCAATAGCAGCTTAGAGAAAGGAAAGAATGAGTAAGGAAGAAATTTAAGATTGTCCTGCCTTGATTTCCTTTGGTATAACAGTGGGGAAAGAGAATAGCTACCAGGCTTGCAAGTTCAGTTATTATGTCCTGTAGCAATAAAGTTTCAGTAGTCCTTGTGCATCTTTCTTCTGACCTAGTCTATCTCAAAGAGCTGACAAAATATCCTCTCTAAGGCTGTTGGAAATGAAGTTATCTCAAGAAAATATACCCATTAATGATAACACGTATAGCAAGTATATAAGAGAAAAGATGTTATAGCAGGTCCTAAGAATACAGAGTCTTTATATTTTATCACAGTAAACAAGGCTTGGTAGAAAATAATAGCCAGTGCAAAGATTTCACAACTAGAATAATCAGTTCTTAGTTTGCTCTCCTTTTCTGTACTTTCAAAGATAATACACAGCACATAATTGTTACCCAATCATAAAGTTTTATGAAAGATTTTTATGCAGAAAAGAGTGGCCAAATTACAAGACCAAGATACAAATGTTACACTTTGTATATCTGCCACCTTTTTTTAGTCCATCTGAAAAAACCACATTTGTATTTATATTTAGTCAAAATTTTATTTAGTACAATAGAATACCCCATTGAGCTCTTTGAAATTGGCATTTTGCAAAGAATGTTAATGCAAATCATCTTTGCAAAGAATGTTAATGCCAATCTTCTCTCCTTGAAATGTTAAGCAGCTGCATCTTTGGAAGCCTCATGCAACTGCTTCTCCGTTAAGGCCTATTTGTGCATGCATGTTTTGCACGCACAAATAGGCCTTAACAGAGAAGCAACTCAACTCAACTCAATTCGACTCAATATGAATATTACATTGTCCTAATATGTACTTATTTTATTAATTCATTCTTAATATGTACTTACCATTAATTCATTTTTAATTGTTTATAAATGCCTATCCCACATTTGTGACTTTGGACAGTTTATATTAAAACATAAACAGTACAAAAATCAATCAATCAATCAATCAATCAATCAATGAGCCATGCAGATAATATAAATGTTAAAAACAAATAACCCATTAAAAGACATAGAATATGCTCACGGGGAGAGCACAATTACTCAGGAACAGTTACAGCCATTTTATGGGGTTAGGGGAACTATACCACTATCTGATCCCGAGGCCATTCCAATCCATTTATCAAAATAAAAACGGCCAACTAGAGAATGCACATGGAACTATCAATAACATCGTCAAAGAAATAAAATTCATAGGGAGGAAGGAAACTATATTCTATCCTTCCTGGATAAAGTCATCAGCAGAGACAGTGATGCCAAATTAGAAATACTTCTATCATAAAACCACCACACCAACCAGGTGCTCCATTACAAAAACCGCAGCCCAAACTCCCATAAGAGAGAAGAATACTATGTGTAAGAATACTATTTGTATGAGCACTACCAGTCTGTAGCAACCCTGACCATATAAAAAAGGAAACAAGTCATCTAGACAACATCTTTCGACAAAATAAATATCCACAAAACTTCATCAAAAAGTTCCTGACCACTCAACCCCATATAGCACAACCAACGCATGCTGTGAAAAAAATAGCGTACATAAAAAAAATAGCATAGAAACCACCAACAGAATATTACAACCACATGACATCGCCATAGCATAAAAAAAAATTACAACCCTCCAAAACATCCAAAGTAAATCAAAAGCCCCCAAAACCCCAAAAACAGGAATCATCTGAAACATACTATGTAAAGACTGTAAAGTCTGTAAAGACTACAACAGCCACTGTGTAGGACAAAGAAGAAGAAGATTGGCAGAGGGCATCCATGAACACCAATTACAAGTCAGACAATATGATGGAAATTCCTTAATTTCACAACACATGGACAAACTTCACCATAGCTTCAACTGGGAAACTACGGTCATCCTAGATCAAACCAAGTCTAAAAATGCTAAAGAATTCTTTAGCATAGAATTGATGGTCAATTGATGGTCTTTAGCATAGAATTGATGGTCAATTTGAGTGCCTAGCACTCAAATTGACCATCAACAGGCACAAAAGTAAACAAAAAGGTTAAAACAGCTCCTCACCAATAATCAACACTGATGAACAGGATGACACCAAGATTAACATTACGTCAACAATCAAGAAGCATACAATACCCCAATCAAGGAACTGCCAAACAAGCTAACAGTAAACAGCAACCCAGTCAAGGAACCATCAAAACTGCTCCCACCAACACTGATGGGGAAAGCCACTAAAATATAATATGAAAACAAATCCACTCCCTTCTAGCACTGATGATGTTACCTAGTTTGGTAATGAAATGTCTGCAAGAGAACAACCAAGCTCAGAAAGCACCAAGGAACGCACACTTTTATATATTATTACATTGAACTAGGCCCATGATGGCAAACCTATGGCACGGGTGCCACAGGTGGCACGCGAAGCCGTATTGGTGGGCATGTGAGTGTTGCCCTAGCTCAGCTCCAGCGCACATGCGCTCACTGGCCAACTGATTTTCAGGCCTTCCAGTCCCACCAGAAGTTGGGAAACTGGCTGTTTCCAGCCTCCAGAAGGCCTCCGGGGGGATGGAGAAGTCTGTTTTTGTCCTCCCCAGGCTCCTAGAAAGCCTCTGGAGCCTGGGGAGGGGGAAAAAGGGTTTACCCGGTCCACCGTTGCATCACATGCCAAAAGCAGAGGGAAGTGGGGGGGGTCACATGTGCATATGTGGGAGGCCAGGGCGCATTGAATTATGGGTGTGGGCACACACACCTGCGACTCCCCACGTGACCCCCGCTTTTGGCACGCGATGGCAAAAGGGTTAGCCATCACTGAACTAGGCAATCTGTGGCCTATTGGGTCATCATTTCAGAGGTATTTCTTTATCTAAATAAAGAAATGGAATGATCATTTGTGGGTAAAAAGTAAATGAATATTGTGTATTTTTTGTAACTTTAAAGTCAATAAAGTGAACTTACTTGCTTTACCACATTTTCGGATTTTTGGAAACTGAGTTATTTCTGGTTCTGCTGAAGTTTATTGTATTTTCTTCAAATCAATAAGTTTCTAAAAATATTGTAGGCTTTCCATGCTACATTTAGTGGAACTTTTGCTTCATTGTCATCTTTCATATTCTATGCCCAAACCAATTCTAGTTTCCCTGTGCTACCAAAATTCAGTTTCTTCCTAAAATTTTTCTCTTTCTGCAAAGACAGTTTCTATTATCTCAACACAGCCACCATAGCAATATATAACCAAGATCATAACTTTGGAAGAAAGCAGTGTACGGCAGATCTGCTAACATGCTACCGCTTTAATTTCATTTTTATCAAAAAAATTAGTACCTCTGAAGAATGATAGCTTGGCAGAAGGAAAATTCCAATAGAAGAGAATAATGGTAGTTTATGGTTAAATGGAGTCCTTGGTGTTCTATGAGCTTGGTGGTTTCCTTGCAGACATTTCATTACCAAACTAGGTAACATGATCAGTGTATCATCAGATAGGGTTGTCATGTAACACGTCATAATCATTGTGTGGAAATCAGTAAAAACAAACAAACAAAATAATTTTACTTATTCTGCATTTAGGAAATATTTCCTCATTATTTTTAAAGTTTGTACTTTTTTTTTTTTCAAGTGCTGTGCGGGAAAAAAATGAAACAATAACATTATATTCAAAATTATTTTCAATTATATCATAGACTATTTTAGCATACTTTTTTTTCATCTATAGTTAGGAATTTTGTGTGGCCAAGGATTCATACTGTATATATTAAATTTTGGATTAGGGCCAATAAGGAAAATGCAGTGGTCCACAATTTATAAGTCATGTATAACAGTCTCATCAAGTTAATATTACCCTTCTAGGAATAAATTGCACTTTTATTCTAGTTCATTGTGAAATAGCATCTTTGACATCTTAATTATATATGATATAATGTTAATCAGCAGTTGATATCTAAACCTTTGTCCCTTTAATTTCCATATAATGTATGGCTTTCAGAAGAAGTAGTTTAGTTTTATTCTATGGTCTCAATTTAATCATACCTGTGTGCATTTTAAAGACCAGTTATTATTAGTGTATTGTACTTTAAAACAAAGTTGTACTTTAGAAGCAGAACAAAGAGAAAGCAAGACACAAATTCTGATAATTTTTTTTAAAAAGATCTGTGACACTGAATTTGAAAGCCATTGAAAGCAATTAATGTACCTATGTTCCTTGTATCTTTTATTTCCTGTTTCTCTTTTTCAAACAAAAAAAAAATGCTAAATTTCAATGTCATGATCTCTGCAGTCCTAAGCCAATGGAACCATGGACTACAATCATGTGCAGATTTTACATACTTAAACATATTTCTATGTTTTCATTTTAAGACATGCCCAGTGACATTTGTAGGGACAGAAGAGTCAAGATGGCTGTCCATGGCAGCCTAATTGAAGCCTCCTTTGCATGTGAATTGGCCATGCACACAGGTGGAAAGTAGTGTGACTGCCATATTAATTTATTTTTTATTTATCCCTGAAGATATTGCTGGCCTTGTCTATCTTCATTCTTCAATAAGAAATCAGAAGATCCCTGCTTGATCGTACCACAACCCATCTTCTCCTTCTCCCTATACTACATCATGGTGAATTTGGGACACTCAGAAGCCTAGACCAAAGAGCAATATCTCATTCACTCCCACTTCTGAGCAATCACAATTTAAGACATGCTACTTCTAGTAAAAGAAGATGTAAATATCATTGATAAACCGATACTCCATAAATTAGTCTTTCCTCCTTTTAAATTCATCCATTTTTTGCTTATCTTTGAATTGCAGGAAAAGAATAAGGTGTCCTGGAATATTGAGACTAGGATGTAATGACAGGAAGAAAGAGTACTTTGAAAAAGTTTCAAACTTATGTACTCTTTTATGCATGTAATTGCATAAAAGTATCTTTAGGTGTCTTTAACATCTTTAGATTTGCCAATCCCAAATCTGTCTATATTTAGCTTCAGTGGATGACACTTAATAATGTTATATTCAAGAGATGAAAAAAATGAACATTTCTCTACATGATCATATCTTACATAATTTGATGTATCTAGCAGTGGTGAGTTCCTCCTGGCTCGGTCCGGTTCTCCCGATCCGGTAGTGGTGACGATATGATGTCACCAAACTGGTTCTGTTCTCTCGCCCCCCCCTGCCTTCACCCCTCCTGCTCCCCCACCCATCCCCCACATTATTCTTACCTTTTATTTGGCCCCACCCCCAATCTATTGCTGCCTCCTGAGCCCCAGCTGATGGCTAGAGGCAAAAAAACTGTTTAAACTCTTGCAGCGGGGCTTCAAAGGGCCGCCTACAGTTGATCAGTGGTAAAAGGCAGTTTGGTTGTAGACTGGTGCCTCCAAAAACAAATGAGTAGACCAGTGCCTGCAAAATAAATGGGTAGACCAGTGCCTGTAAAAATCATGAGTAGATCAGTACCTGCAAAAATAAATGGGCAGACCAGTGTCTGCAAAAAATAAATGGGTAGATCGGTACAGCTCTGCAAGCAGTTAAAAGCCTGGTAGACCAGTACCTCTGCTAAATCCTATATAATTGTCACATGACCATCAAGTCACACCCACAAAATAAACCACGCCCACAGAACTGGCAGTAAAAAATTGTAGAACTCACTCCTGGTATCTAGACAATGTATGGCACTCCTCTGTTGAAAATAAAATTGTTGCAAAATTGTTGTAATCTTCCTTATAGGAGAGGTGCTCTAACCCTGTAATCATTTAAATTTCCTGTAACTTTTCTAGCTTAATAATATCTTACCTTACATACAATCACAAAACCATACACAAACTTTTATGTACAGTAGTTTTGTATAAGTACATTGTTATATCAAAAGTTCTATTTTCAGTTCCCTTTCCAATAGTTCTAATGGAAAATCCTCTTCCTTCCTCCTCCTCCTCCTCCTCCTCCTCCTCCTCCTCCTCCTCCTGTTTACCATTATTCCAAGATCCTTTTCCTTTTTCTTATTAGTTGCTGCCAGTTCAGATCCCATTACAGGATGAGTGATTTTCTTATTCTGTTATTCCTCCCATATGACAATATCACTTTACTCTTATTCACATCAAGCTGTATTTGTCATCTAAAATTTTTGTCATCATTTCTCAATCTAGAGAAATCCTTTAATAGTTGTTCACATCCTTTTTGAATTTACCAACCTGAACAGTATGGCATTATCATCAAACATGGCAAACTCACTGCTCAGTTCTAACTTCAATTAATGTATACACAAATGTAAAAGCAATGTTATGAAACCAAGCACTGAATATTACTGTATGCTCATTTTGTTAAGGTGTTTTTATTCAATTACCAATATATGAGTGCTCCTATCTTTGTGACCTAGAGTTTGCTCAGAAGTTCTTCTGATGAGGGACTTCAGCAAAGAATCTTGAAAGTCTAGCATAGAATATCTATTGATTATATTAAATTATGCTTGTCTGCTATGTTGACAACCTCAAAAATGAAAGGTTAATGAAAAAAGACTAAGTGTTGTGAAAGCAGTGTGGATTAATATTCAGCAAGGTCATTCTTTTATGTGTTAATTTTTGTTTAATAATACTTTTAACCATTTTTTCAGAAAAGGTTAAACTAACTGCTTATAGATTCCTTTATCAACCCTCAAACATATTCATAAGAATTTGAGATCACAAGAGCTCTAAAGAACAGAATTTTTTTTTAAAAAAAAATTCTACATTTTTAAAAAGGCATTGATAATTTCACATTTACATTTAAAAAAACTCCTGCACTGATACCAGTTGGATCTGGGAATATATTTATATTAACTTGTTTCATTTATTAATAATATCTTGTCATCTCTTTATTTATTAATTCAATCATTCACCCCAAAAAACATCAGCTTGGACAAAGACGTCTTATATTCTCAGCAGTAAAGATAGACAGAAAGAATTTATTCAATTTCTCTATTGTTTCCTACCTTTCTTTATCAAATTTTTAAACCCCATTCATTCAATAACTGAAAGCCCTCCCTGGTTAGTTTTTTATTCTGTAAATATTTGTAAACTTTCATGTTGTTTATTTTAATGTATTGTGCTCAGTGGCTTCCTAATTTTTTAAATCATTATTTTGCAGCTTGCAATTATTTGATGCCTGTTTAATGTTTAAATCACCTTTGTCTTCTTCATTTTGGAAAATCTTCCATTTTTTGAAAAAAAAACCCCTTTGTTGTCTTAAATGTCATTACTTACCTTATTTGTTAACCATCCATGTAGTATAATGCAAATTCATGTCTGCTTCCTGCAATTTATAAAAGTTACAAATTGGGCTATGAATTTCAGTCATGGCTCATTCATGCTCGGTGAGCTGGAATAAGTTACAAGAACCACCTTTTTCATGATTTTCTGATTGTTTTTTCATTTTTGATTGAAGCCAATGAGATTGGGAAAGATAAATTATCTTATATAAAGATATAAATATAATTATATAAATTATATTATAAGTATAATTATATAAAGTAAAGTTATACACAGAATTTAGGGTATTCTTTTTGGATATGGAGATTTTATTTCCAAGTGATAAATAGGAAAGCAGGAAAGATCAGAAAGTTATGGATCTGCTACTCTAAGTCCTTCTAGAATACTTCTCTATAAGACTGTATTATTTCCCCCCTCAAATCTGCCTTCTAGTTTCAATCTGTTCCATCTGTTCTTTGCAAAACCAAAGGTAAAAGCTGGATTTTGCACTTTGAAATTGAAAAATGTGCCTAGAGTTAGTTGTATTGTAAACTTAATGAGCTTGTTTTATAAGCAAACTTTTGAAGTAGACAGGTTACCGCTTTGTAGCTTTTATTAAAATACTTGGTTTAAATCTATTCTCCAATTTTAAGTTTAGAGCTCAGCTTGCCAGTCCAATTAAAGCAAGGCAGCAAGAGCTGTAAGTTCTTGCATGGTTCCCTCTCCTGGGAGCAATTTCCTGGGTGATAGGTTTTCTAAGAATTACACTCCTGGGATTCAGTTAATATTTTGTTTAATAAGTGAGCAAATGCCACTTACTAGGACTCTGCAGTGCTTTGATCTGCTCTTCAGAAAGTGCTTGGGAACATGAACATAACACCTGTCTACAACACTTTAAATCAGATGTTCCCAATAAAGTTTGTGCAATCTGAGGAAATGTTGCAGATGAAGAAAAGGAAATGCTTACATTCCTAAAGGGATCTAGGGCAGTTTCTAGAAACAAGATCTAAACATTCTATATATCTAGTAATTACCCATGCATTATTTGGATTCTTTATTCACTGAACCATTTCAATATAATTTATGAATGAGTATCAACCCTATGCTTTGCTAGCTGGGGGTCTTAATGCTAAGAAAGAACACCATTCCTATTAAGTTCTGTGTGCCAGGAAACATCCCATTTATTTCTAAATGTTTAGTCCTAATTTGAATAGAATTTTGAAATGGATCAAAAATTTCCTTTTTCAGGTGTTTATTTTTTTCTTCTTGGGTTAATTATTTTGTTTCATATTTTCCCAGTTGTTGGCATAAATTACACTTGTTCTTCATTTTGTTATTTATTACTGTTTTGTTTTCAATATCTTCATCACCCCTCTTGAACTAATCAGTGCAGCCATCCCTCACAGCATAGTTGTTGTGGGAAAAATGGGAAGAAGAAGGAATATTAGGTATCTTGAATTATTTATATAAATAATAAAGGCAGGATATTGATCCTACGTAGAGTAAAAGTGGCAGCCCTAATCTGGAAATCTCTAGTGGCCATAAGGGGTCCTACTCCCAAATTCCTTAATACCCTATTCTTGAAATTAGACTTACAGGAGCAGTTGGGACTAATGCTGTTATATCAGCCTTACTGTTGTGTAGCAACTGCTTGGACCGCTGGGAGCCATCTCAGGGCTGGATATAGAGTTATGATTCTGGAGGACTTCAATTTGCCATCCCTGGGATAGGCCTCCAAAGTGGTTCAAGAGTTCATAGCCTACATGATGAACATAAGCTATCCCAGGTCATTCTTAGCACAAGTCAGTGAGGTGGCCTCACCTGGATTTGGTTTTCTTATTAGAGCAGTGGCACTGTGACTTAAGGGAAGAGTTTTCTCTAATCCTTCTATCATGGTGAAATCATGCAGACGGGCAGGACAAGTGGTGGGCAAGCCAGCAATTTAACAAACAGTTTGGTGTTTTTTGTAATTTATTGGCCTCGTAGCACACCAAACCACTTGTTAAATTGCTGGCTTGCCCACCCCTCACCCCACTCCGCCTCCCACCCATGTGGCACTTAGCCTACCCTAGCCCATCCAGTCGCTGGGAGAGATGCACAACTTTTCTCTGCTCCAGAACACTGGCTGTCCAGGCTTCAGCTGAAGCTCCGCATCATAATGGGCTCCAGAAGGAGGAGGGGCGCCGTCTGCCCCATTGCAAAGCTCAGTAAGAGCAACCAGAGCTGGCTGCAGGCACAGCCAGGTGGGTGCACACGCAGTGGGGCACAGGCTTAAGTTGCCACCTCCAAGCTGAGGGGCGACCCGATGGTGCAGTAGGTGTGCTGCCGCTGCTCCTGCAACAGGAGAGGAAAAAGAGATGGACAGAAAGAAAGATGAAGGAGAGAAAGGGGGGGGAGAAAGAGAGATGGAGAGAAAGATGAAGGAGAGAAAGAGAGGAGAGGAGAAAGAGAGATGGAGAGAAAGATGAAGGAGAGAAAGAGGAGACAGAGAAAGAGATGAAGGAGAGAAAGAGATGAAGGAGAGAAAGAGGAAGGAGAAAGAGATGTAGAGAAAGAGATGGAGGAAAGGAAGGGGGAGAAAGAGAGATGAAGGAGAGAAAGGGGGAGAAAGAAAGGGGGAGAAAGAGAGATGAAGGAGACAAAGAGAGGGGAAGAAAGAGAGATGGAGAGAAAGATGAAGGAGAGAAAGTGATGGAGAGAAAGAGACGGAGGAGAAAGAGAAGGAGAGAAAGAGATGGAGGAGAGAAAGGGGGGAGAAAGAGAGATGGAGAGAAAGAGATGAAGGTGAGAAAGGGGGGAAGAAAAGAGATGGGAGAGATGAAAGAGACACACAGAGATACCTGTTTAAAAGAAAATACTGGGAGCCACAAAACCTGGGTGGGAGTAAGTGATATGGAGTTGGCAATGCCCACACAGGTTTAAGGTTGTGTTTAAGTGTTTACATGTGTTTAAGGTTGAGTGTTTAAAGTTGCAGACCCTGACCTACCCCATCCGATTGCTTCACCCTGCAGCCAGCCCTGTAGGCCTGCACCTGCCTCCCACCTGAGCAGCAGCGGCCTACCTATCCCAGTATCACCTTGCCCTGCAGCCAGCCCGAATGCCCACCTCGGACTGCCTCGGACTGCTCCAGCAGGTCATTTTTATTTAATTAATTTAATTAAGAATGCGGCAATGGGCATAAATGATGACTGGTCAAAAGTGTGAGGACCTGTCAGAAATCACTTTTTTCAGCCCTCTGGTAGTCCCTATGTACATATGGAGTACTCAGGGGGTTGAAAAAGTTATTTTTGACTGGTCCTTGCAGTTTTGACCAATCCTTGCATTTACGATTGTCCTCACGTTTTATGTTTTGCACCCTATCTTGTCACCGTGGTGAAGAGAACTAGGTGTGAAATGACTGGCACGGTTGTTAAGAATGCTGCAACGACAGAAATGTGAGGATGGTCATAAGTGTAAGGACCAGTCAAAAGTGTGAGGACCAGTAAGAAATGACTTTTTTCAGCCCTCTGAGTAGTCCCTATGCACATAGCCATGCCCACCCTGTCACATGACCAGCTAGCTAGGCCCACTAGGTCACATGACCACCAAGCCACACCCCCAACTAAGCCACGCACACAGAACTGGTTGTTAAAAAAATTGAATCCCACCACTGTACCAGTGGTATCTTTTTTATTGTATCCACAGAATTCCAATAGCACTTCATAGTGCTTTGCAGCACACTTTGAGGAGTTTACAAATGTTAGCCTATTCCCTCCAACATTGGTATGTTTCCTATTGCTTCATTTTTCAAAGTTGCTTAGCAAACAATGGAGTTCTACAAGATCTGCATGCACAGAGACTATGCATAGGCACAATTTGGTCCAATTCTTGTCACCTTCTCATTTCAAGCAACAATGAGGGTGTATCTCAAACTGCATGCCAGAGCTTGGTGGTGGGGGGGGGACCCACAACTTCTCCTAAAATGGTATTGGGTTCATTAGGAACATAGGGGAGGCCAATATAATAATGGAATTTGAAGTGCCTAATAAAGAATATGGAATAGATATAAACCCAAACTATGTCTGAAAATACTATTATTGGTCTTCATGTAAGAACCATTTTAGATATATGATTAACATATCTATATGGTTACCATTTATAGAAAGATGGATCAATGGGTGAAAATCTAATTAAAAGAACTGAAATTCACAATGTGTTATAAATTAAGAGCTAAATTGAAACCAAAAATTTTCTATTTAGGTTTGATGGATACATGAAATGAAAGAACATTTAGAGTTTTATTCTTGTATCAGATATATGATAATACTGACACACACACACACACACACAGAGAGAGAGAGAGAGAGAGAGAGAGAAGAGAGAGAGAGAGAGAGAGAGAGAGAGAGAGAGAGAGAGAGAGAAGGATATACAAATTCCCCCAAGGAAAAGTGGATTGTGAAATTAATGGCACTGGCTGACATAGCAAAACCGTTTCAATTAAAATTGGAAATAACTTAATATTATCTTTGGTGGGTTTTTTAATGCCACTTTTTAAATTTTTCCTATTATGCCCCATCTCACTTTTCCCTTTTATTGTAATTTTGTACCTTTCATTTTTGAAACTTAATCAAATTCTTTTTTAAAAAAAAGTTAAGAGAGATTTTTTTTAATAAAATGATGCATCATTGGTATATGACACCAGACACTTCTAATAAGCTGTAATGGCAAAACAGTGTTCCTCTAAACATGTTTCAATTGACACAGCAATTAAATGCAGGTTTACGGTTGCTAAAATCTCTCTGGAGTTAAAGAGAGATTGGCAGATTACCCATATCTACTTCGTAAAGTTGCTGCTTTTATTGTTTTGTTTTGCTTTGGAAGTTGATGTCAGGAACTGTGTTTTTGTAGTTAGCTTGCAATCAGCTGGTTGTCACTAGATTCTGTCATGCTTATAATTGCTAATAATGCCTATATGGAGTGTAAAATTGAATGGGCTCCTCTCTCAATCATTTTGTATTTTAATTGTTATTTTTCTTTGGCTTTCTTTAAAAGCTAAGAATCTTTATACTGCAAGGTTGATTGTAATTACCAGATGAGCTTCTTTCGATAGTTAAAAATAAAAATAAGCATGTGTATGTGTGTTTTGACTTAATTTAAGACATTGGAATGCTATTGAAGAATGACAATTCCCATTGAACAAAACTGAAAATGACTTAGAAGTGGAATTACAAATTATACTTTACAACAAAGAGATGAAAATAATGGAGTTACAAGTGGAAGATGACTCAAAATCTGTAAAACTATATACAATTAAAAATCAGATGAGCAATCTAGATTATTTTCTTATATTGGATTTACAAGAGCTGCCATGTGGGAAGCATGAACTGGGCCTCAAAAAGATTGTAAGGATTTTGAGGGAAGAGACAAAAAGATTAAGAGAAGGAAGATATTAGAACTTTCTTTGAGAAATTTAAAGATCATTCTCAGAAAGAAGAAGGATTACGTAACTGGGTTATTAGATCAAGTTTAAAATAATGGGCTGCTAGTTTGGGGAACTAGCAGCCCATCCAGTTTTGATTAGAACTGGATAATGGTGATTAGTGTTGTCTTTTGATTATTTGACTATTTGAAAGCAAGAAATAAGAAATATTTGTTTAAATGGAAAGGAAATAGTCAAATTGAGTGTAATAGATATACTTTATAATATTTGCACTATTACTTATTATATCCTTTACTGGATTTTTACTTTTTACTGGAGAGATAAGATTCTACAGATGGGCACATAAAAATTGGGGTGAAGTATGCAATGAAGAGATTGCTTGTACAGTGATAATTTTGTAATGATTATTGGAAGATGAAGGGGCATTACTTTCTTTTTCTTTTTTCTCTTTTCATTTTCTCCCTTTTCCCTTTCCTTTCAACTTTTTTCAGTTTTTTAAAAATACATTTTATAGTTGTATGAGTTCTAATTGTATACTAATATTTACTAAAATTATTTGTAAAATGACACTAGGGAAATTATATAAGATGTATAAAGTTACTTTTGTGAATGTTGAAGTTGTGAAAAATATGAAGGAATATTTTATCATGCAAGATTGACTTGGAAAAAACAAAACTACCAAAAAAATGAGATAGAAATACATATGATTATATGATGATACAAATAATTTTAAAGATTAAGATTTATATGAAACTAGAACTTTTTATTGATATTTATGGAGAGCTAGAAAAAAACTAATATAAGACTGGTTTTGTATATGATAACTGTAGCAAGATTATTATATGTATAACAACGAAGAAATACTGAAGAAATATACACAATGGAGGAATGGATTGTGATAATGACAGAATTCTAGATTTCTGTAAATGACAAATGACTTATTCAGACATAAAACAATAAATACTTTAAAGATCGACTGAAAACTATTTATGAACTTTTTGTTGAAAGTGGGGAAAAATAAAATGGTGATTTGTAGACTTACCCATTAAGAAAGATTGAATATGGTATTAGAAGAGAATTATTTTCTTGAAGATGGAAAAGGGATAACTGTGTTTCTTGAAGATGAAAGGACAATTATGTAAATATATCAGAAATCTCTTCTTCAATTATCTTTTTCCCTTTTCTGTGTTTTTTCTTGCAATTTTTCTTTAACTTTTGTTTATATACTTTCATGTTTATCTTTTACCTGTGTACACAACTTTAATAAAATTTATATTAAAAGAACATATAGTTACTTTCAAGCACCTCAAGGAAAGCCAAAAGCCAGAAAATATGTCATAACATAAAACATAAAAATGCTAAGCAAAAGATAATATAAAGACAGTGAAAACAAGAAGATAGCAACAGCCTCAAGATCTGGATTTGGGTGAATAGATTATTGATGATTTAGAGTTGGGGACTTTTCCAAACTATACAAATATAATTAATTATTGATGGCTGTTGATGCACTTTTTCCACATCCAGAATATGTCGATATATTTTGGTGGCCACTGCAGCTCTGTCAGTTCCAGATATTGCCTTTTTGATGTGAATTATTACTTCTGGATAGTGGCAGTTTTGTGTTTGCCTTTGTGGTGAAGGCATCAAACTTGAAACCAGGAGACCATGAGTTCCAGTCCCACCTTGGACACAAAGCAGCTGTATAATTTTCGGCCATTCACCTTCTATCAGCCCTAGAGAGAGGGCAATGGCAAACCATTTCTGAAAAGCTATTAAAAATATTACAGATACTTGCCAGGCAATCTCAAAGAATCAGATACAACTGCATAGCAGCAGAAGAAAAAAACTTGTAGGTATTTGAGTTTTGTAAGTGCAGATAATGCAGACATGGTCCATTCTTGAACAGTGACACTGTTTATCAAGCAAGAAACTGCACTTTATGAGCATTGCAGTATTGCCACACTTGTAAATATCCCTACAGATTGTCAGTTAAAGCTACAGAATGCCACTTCCGTTACATTCTGACAACTGTGATGCCATCATATATGGCTTTAGAAAAATATAAAATATACTCTGAATAACCTGGAGAGATAACATAAGTAGTTAAAAATGAAAGCAGTGCTGTAAGCTTTACAAGAGAATTGAAATAGAAGGAATTTTAACTGAATGGGATCTGAAGTATTCAGGGCTTAAAATCTAACAATTCAGGTTTAGTGGTTTAGGGGACTTAGCAGTCTGTGCCAAGTGCAAATTCATGATTTTCAGGAACAAGCAAAAAAAAAGGAAATAGCAATACAACCCATAAGGAACTTGACAAATAGAGTTTCTGATACCTTCTTATTTATAGTATTATTAAATACACTTTTTGAAGTAAAATAGAATCAGCAGAGGGATTATAGTCACAGAGTTTCTTAATGGCAAATCCAGCTAGCCTTCCAATTTTAGTTCAGAATAAAAAAAGCCAATGAACAACAGCTGATCGGTTGTATTAACTGCAGTCTCATATATTTTTTCACTTCAAGATATTTCAGCATGGCAACAGATGAAAAATTATGGTCTTCATTATCAATGTAACTCTAAAGCCATGACTTAACATTTATCTTTTGTTAGCCATATATCTAGCAAGAGCATTATTATTTTATATTATTTATATAGGTTTCAATGGAAGCCATAATTTTGAAATATATATAATTCTACACACACACACACACACACACACACACACACACACACACACAAAGAGGTACAAAAGTGATCAAAAGAAAAATTTAAATCAAAGCAATATTTGGTCTGACTACCATTTGGCTTCAAACCAACATCAATTCCTACACTTGCACAAAATCAGAGATTTTGTAGGATTAGAATCAGGTGTATGATTAACCAAGTATACCAGAAGGGGGTAATAATCATCAATTTCATATATAGATTGAAATGCAGTTATTAACTGATAGATAAATAGCTGTGTAGGAAACTGGGAGAGGAATAGTCAAACTCTGCTATTAAGGTGAGGTTGTAGATACAGTTTCATGTCACAGGTCATAAACTATGGCAAAACTTAACACAGAAACAAGACAAAAGAAAGTTATACAAGCATCAGCAAGATTTCTTCCAGGCAAAGATTTCAAAGCAGATGGGGTTTCAAGATATGCTGTTCAATCTCTTTTGAAGAAGCATAAGGAAACTTAATGCAGCAGATGAAAGACACATCATTCTTACTTCCCTTTGACATCAGAAGATGTCCAGCAATGCCATCAACACAGAACTGGTGGAAACCAGTGGGACCCACATATACTCATCTACTTGCTGGAAAAGTCTGGCCGGAAGTGGTCTTCATGGAAGAACTGTGGCCAAAAAGCCATATCTCCAAGACTAAGCAATTCAACTATTCATAAAAATATTTGGTGAGATATTTGGTGGTAGCTGGAGGCAGTTTGTTCACTGAAGGACTGACTATGGATACAATAAATGTCTTCAGGCAACAGTGAATCATGGCGGAGGTTCCTTGTAAATGGACTTGGAGATTTGGTAGGAGCAATGGTGTCTTCAATGCTGAGAAAAAACAGGCAGTTACTTATCCATCATGCCATACTATCAGAGAGGAATATGTGTTTGAATATTCAAATATCAGAGAAGAAAATTTGGCTCCAAATTTGTTCTGCAGCAGGACAAAGACCCAAAACATACAGCAAATGTCATTAAGAACTATCTTCAGCATAAAAACAACAACAAGAAGGCAGGGAAGTGACTGTTTGGCCCCCAGATGATGTCAACATGTGATAACTCTCCCAGACGATTCTCCAGATATTACTTCAGATGTCAGCTTGGAGGAAGATGAACCAGTTCTGAGTACATCAGGAGGGGAGTTGCTTAATAGCTTCAAGCAGCCATCTGAGAATGATTTGGCTGAAGCACAGTTGCAGCAGGAGATCCCTGAGGCTTCAGGTGGAGAAAAAATGCAGCTTCAGCCGGTCAGCGATGAGGAAGAGATCTGATCCAAGAACATGTAGGGCAGAGAAAAGGCAGGAGTAGTGAAGGTCAGTCTTATTACACATGAGGAGGCAGCCTCACATCTCGATGGACTGCCAGCAGAAGCTGGCAATTTAGCATAGCAGACAGATGGAGAAGATGCTGGGAACAATGTTTTCTTTTCCTTGATGTGCGCCTTGCCTTGCCTTTGTCTATGGAATTACCTTTGTCTTGGAACTTTCCTTTGCCTTAGGAACTTGCTTTTGCCTAGTGGACTGGCCACTTTGGAATTGAGAAACCACTCTTAGGACAAAAGATTACTTAGAAATTAAACGTTCTTGATTAGCACATGCACAATGTAAATCATTGTTATAGCTACTCTTTTTTTTTCATCTAAATCTTTTTTTTAACTAAGTTTCTACACTTCTTTAAAAGATTTTAAGTGAGTCAGTTATAGTGTCAATTACTTTCATCAGTACCCTTTCTTCTTTATTCTTTTCCAGTTGGCTTCTAATAAGGAATTTTATTTCCTTTTCCCACACCGCCTTTTATGAAGAAGTCTTCAGAGTTGTGGCTTGATATCTAAGGCTACATTGACGACATGTCTTCTGTCCTTCAGACACACTGCCTGCACACACAAAAAGAGTAGGACAAAGGTATCCAGGTCTTTGCAAACTTATTGTTGCCTTTTCTGATCCTGCACTCACACTTCTGTTCTCCTTTTCATCCTTCTCTTTGCATTTCAGTTTATTGTCATCTTTTCTTTGGATTCTTCCTAATGATGTACTGCTGTTCATCAGCTCCTACCTTCCCTCTGGCAGTTTGTTTGTTTCTAAAAATGTCCCAGAATTTTTTAGAAATCTCTTTTTGAATCTTGTTTTCTCCCATTTGGCCTGCAGCTATCTTTTACAAGGAGCAGCTGCTCCAGCATAGCCAAGAACAAACAACAGTAGAAGCTGGATATGAAGGCAACCACTTTGAACCGAGTTGTAGCCTGCCTTACAATAAAAAGGTAATTAGCCCCTGACTGTATTTTCATGACAAAAAAGTATTTGTGCAAGATGAAACATATATCTAGGTATATATCTAAGATGAAAGGTGTATTCTCCATTATTTGGACAAGACAACTATGTGAGGGAAAAGCTATTTTTTAATTCGCTGGTTATCACATAAATTTTAGTCCACATTTTTTTAAAAATTCAAAAACCTAATTCAGACAGTGAGTCTGAATAGGAATGAAATAATGCAGAAATGTGTTTTTATATATTTTAATATTTTTTAAAATTAATTTCTTCTCCATCAAAATGAGTTAAAGATTTTTTTTTCATCTTTTCTGTAAGTGAAAAATTCTGAAACCCAGCCTGCCTTAAAGTACATACTATTTGCATATTGCTACTCTCATGATAATAGATCTCACTAATTTAAAATAAAAGGAAAAGTTATTTTTTAAAACTTCTATTAGAATTCTTCCTTTATGAACCCCAGTTATCTATTTCCATTAGATTTTGATTTGTCTTGGATATCAGTTTCATTTCATTTCATTTCTTTCTTTCTTTCTTTTTTAGAACAAGTTTTATTAAGTTTTTCTTTTACTTGCCTATTTTATGAACAGAATATTGACTGGGTCACATTTTATACAACTTATAACATAATTATATATTATTTTTATAATCTATTCCAATCTTCTTTTTTGTTTTTTCCAAATACAATTTACATATTTCTTTTTTTATTGAAAAAGTTTTACAAATACAAAATTTTTCATTCCCCCCCATTCCCCCCCCCAAACTCCCCCTCCCTTCCCTTCCCCCCCTTGGCTTCCCTTACAAAAGATATTGTTCTTATCATCTACCAACATTAAACAAAAATAAAGGTGAAATCCAAATCAAATAACATATCAGATATTTCTATCATCTAATCTACCCCCTTTTGACATTAAAATTTTTCTAAATATCAATATAGTAGAACTAATTATCTATATTAATCAATCCCTCTTAATACATAATAAAATCCAAAAAAACCCCTAGTTTTCCCCCAATTACTTATCTCCAAGCATTAACTAATCTCTATATAACATATACATTATAACATTCTATATCAATATGTATATAAAATAAAATTATTCTATCAAATATATGCTGCATTAATAATTTAACAATTCTAATGTATCAATCACTATTCCACATCTTGTTTTGCCTCCAAATACTTTCCCTCCCATATGCTATAACTCTCAACTCAACATGATCTTCTTCAAGCGAATACTAACTGATACTTCTTGGTTTGATATTTATTCTGCACATAATCTATCCATTTCTTCCATTCTCGAACAAAAGCTTCTTGGGTCCTATCTTTTAAATATGCTGAAATCTTTGCCATTTCTGCAAAACTAGCCATCTTCAAAGTCCATTCTTCTATAGTAGGTACACTATCTTTTTTCCAATATTGTCCAATCAGTAACCTAGCTGCAGTAGTCATGTATAAAATCAATCTTGTTTCACTCGGTGAACAATCCTTAACTATACCCAGCAAAAACAATTGCGGAGAAAATTGAAGCTTCTTTTTCAAAACATTCTGCATAACCCACCAGAGTTTAATCCAAAAAGCTTTCACTTTTCTACAAGTCCACCATATATGAAAATATGTAGCATCTAAACATCACACCTCCAGCATTTAGGTTGAACATTAGGATACATGCATGACAATTTCTTAGGATCTAAATGCCACCTATAAAACATTTTGTAGAAGTTTTCCCTCAAATTCTGTGCCTGAGTAAATTTAACATTCTGGACCCATATCTTTTCCCATGTTTCCAACATAACTGGTTCTGTAAAGTTTTGTGCCCACTTTATCATACAATCTTTAACCAATTCGCTTTCAGAGTCTCTTTCTAACAATATATTATAAACCCTTTTAATATACATCGGCCCTTTCTGTTTTATCTGTATCACCAGATCTTTTTCATACGACATTAAACCATTTTTATCTTCTCTCCATCTTGATTGAAGTTGTAACCAAGTTAAGTTAATCCCTTCTTCCAACAGAGTTTTTAAAGACTTCAAGTTCCAGCTGCCCCCATCATTAAAAAGCATCTCTTTATATAAAATCCCCCCAAGTGACTTTATATTCCGTATGGTATGCCCAAGATCCAACCACAAAGGTATTTTGTAATCCAATTTAGACTGGTGCTTCTTCCAGACTTTCATCAAAGAGTTTCTAAGTATATGACTTCTAAATACATTGTCCACTTTACTTTCATAAAATAAGTATGCGTGCCAACCAAATTCCAAATCATGACCTTCTATGTTCAAACTTTCAGTCCTTGTTGTTCCAAACCAATCACTCACTTGTGTTAACACAAACTTGTGTTAACATTTACATATTTCAATTTCTGCCATGATATTCTTTTTCCCTACTTTTTTATCTTCTCTTAATCTTTTCTTAATACATAATATATAAACAATTTCACCATCTGCCCTTCAAATCCTAATTTCTTAGTATTACTTCAATTAATTATCTTATTTCTCCATTTATAAAGTATTTTTCTCAAAATCCCCATCACATATTTTGGCTATAAACAATGTACTTCATCTTATTCAATTTTTACTTTGAAACCGTTTAACATAATTGACCTTCCACATTTTATCTTAACCTCTTCAAAGTGCATAATAAGCAATATCACTATCCGCCCTTAATTCCTAATTTCTTATTACAGCATCAATTATTTTATTTCATCACTTACATGTTTCAAAATTCCCATCACACTTTTTTACATTTCAATTTTATCTCTTGATTTCAGTTATTTTCATAATTGAACCAAATTACCACTTCATATTTCATCTGCTGTTCATTTTACAATATACAATATCATATTTACTTTTTACATTCACAGTTACTAATGTTAATACAGTTCCCTTAAATCTATTAATATACAACTCATGTCCCTTCCTCTTTTCCACTATTCTTCCCCTTTTAACCATTTTATCTTGGTCTCTCCAGAATTCCACTTCTTAGTAATTTTCTCCCTTCATCCCATTCTTTTGTCGTCTTATTTTTATTTATTTTTATTTTATATTTATTATATCTTTTCTCCTGAATCCTTTCTCTAACTTTTGAGTCTATTGCTCGCCTAATTTGCCCCCAGCTTTTACCTAACCTTTTCCCATTTCCTTCTCTTCCTTTTGATTGATTATTTTTTGGAAAATATTCCCCCCTATCCATTCTTTTTTTTACCACTGTAAATCCCAGTGTAATCATCTAACTTTTTACCATCAATACCTTTACCTTCAATATTATTTTCTTGCTTCTCGCTTATATTCTCTTTTTCCTGTTTAGTGTATTCTAACAAAGTCTCTAACTTTTTATTGCCTTTTATTGATTCACACACATTTTTAACCATCTCAATTAATTCAATTAAGTCAAAATTATTTCAAATCCTCATTAAAAAATACTTTCCCTCAGGTTTCTTTGTCTTGTATTAGTTTGAATTTCTCCAAATCCAATTTAGTATTTAGTATTTTCAATTTCCAAGTGCCAATTAATTGCCAGGATACCTTTTTTTAAAAAAAAAATCTCTTTTTTACCTGTGAGTTGGCCAATCACTCACCTGGTACCAGTACTCCGTTCAAACATTGTTCCTGCACAAAATCTTATTTCGGTTGCCCCAGCTTTAAAGCAATCATTTTTAATGGCCACCACCCCTACCGCCAGTTCAAAAAGCTGCCTCTGACCATTCAAGGAACTTGCCTGTTCCTCTTGGTCATCCGAGGCTCCTCTCCTTCTTCACCATCCCTATAGGACAGTTCTGCTCCAACAACCCCTCCCTCCCCAATAGGGGTTTGCTTGCTAGATTTTTGTGAGGCTTGCCGGAGTCCGCTATTTTCCAGCCAGTCTCACCATGACACTTCCAGTTTCTCCAGCATAGGACATCAGTTTCAATAGGGGCACAAAAATTTAAAAAATCCAATTCAATAATCCAAATTCATATGTGTTGAAAAACTGTTCCAATAATTCCCAGACAATTCTGATGGTGTTGTCCTTAAAAATCTAAAGGCTACTAATTTGGAGGAAAGTTTTCATGTAGAGACACCTTGGCCATTGCTTTGGTTGCTCATGAGAATAGCCAAAGAGCTATTTGTGAATTAGCACTGTAAATATACCACACAATGCAAAGGTTAAATATTCTATTTTAACAAGACAGTTATCTGTGTCTATGGAGGCATTTCTTATTTTCCAGTCAATAAGAAATCTTTCCTAAAAAAAAAAAAAACTACACATCACTGACCAACAATATATTTTATATGAATAGGGTCTGAGTTGAATGCCAATAATTGCCAGAAATCTTTTTTTTAAGAAAAACACCTGCCTGTTATATTGAATATCAATCAATGTAGATAATATGGAAGCCTGTAAATTTGTTACATTTTGTTTAAAAAAACCTCAGCCACTTCATACTTCCTCTTCCTAAAGATGGTTTGTTTTACTGTTGTGTTCTCATTGTAGCCACAAAATGCTGATATTTTCTCTACATAATAGTGCAAGTGACACTTTCAAATCCTCAGTTACCAATTCTGATTATTTGTGCTATCCAGAGCAAACATTAGCCTTCTGGTTGAAATGGAGACTCAAGTACTTTTTCTTAAATGGAGCATATGCAGGGAAGTCCTGCCCTGCAACTGGGTAAAAATGTTTATCGCCTTCATTCTGCACAAGTGCTTCTTGCTTGGAAAAGGAAACAACCAGCATGGTAAACAATAGTAGAGTGGCTCATTAGTACTTTGTGAAACTCTATTTGGCTCAATTCCAACAGGAACATTTGTTCCTTTAGTTGCTGGTAGCACTCTAAACACCAGGCTAAGTTGAGATCCAAAACTGAATGGGAGGGACATGATTAGAGAGCAGCTGCAATTTCTTTTCTTTTGCTCTGTGAATCACTGAACAAGCTGCAACAGCCACTTCTCTATTGGTCCCATTTGGGTATATTTATTCCTCTTTCCCTAATGAAGGGTAAGTGCTGAAAAGAGAGCTTGATGGGGGAATTCCCCCTTGCTGTAAAATGTATTTGGTTTCAATTCCAACTATAAGAATCACTTTGATTAACAATTAATGTAACAAGTGGTGAAAGCACTTCAGACGGATGACATTCTGCAGTTAGGAGAAAAACTGATGGGTCAGAAAAATGTGCTGGTATATTTGGTGTAGGATTAAAATTCTAGATGATTAAGGCTGGGACAATTTTAACCATTTTCTTACTTCTTAGATAGGCAATTGCTACATGCTTAAGATGTAAAGCAATTGAAATGCAAATGTTCAATAACGAACAGCAGTCCTCAAAAAGATGAGAATTTATCTAGATACTTAAGTCTTAAGAAAGACAAGTGGCAAGCAGCTAGAGTATATCTGCTAAGATTCATTTGTAGACTTCCCAAAGGTATGTGGATAGTGACCGAATTAAACAGAATTTGGAACTGATCAACTGAAATCAAGACTTATTTTATATTTTTCATAATGTGAGGTCCTGAATCCAACAAGCTCCAATGAAATATTATAAATATAATAAATTATCTCAGGTTTCTTGAGACAACTGTTTTGCAAGCCATAATAAAGTACAATAAGGTTTAGTTTGCTTTTCAGTGAAAGGAAAAAAAGAGCACCTGGAATGCTCTTATTGTATTACTCTAAGATTTAAGGAATCACAATTTCAATAAACATAAAAATATGAAACTTTCTGTTCAATGTTATACATTCTCTAGACAGCATTATTTTGGATAAGTTTCATCCAGTATCTAATCTTCCCTTTTTTAGGGAAGTTAATTGGAAAAAATGGTTGTTCAATAACTCCAAAGGATTTGGATAAAGCAGGCTTCAGTCAGAATTCAGATCTGGTTGTCAAGTGTTGGGGAAATCAGGAGATTCAAGCAATTCAAATGAGTATAAAGATTTATTACAAGCTTAAGATCTGACCTACTAATGATCAAGAGAATTGAGCGGGAATAAGAAGACATTCAAGGTGGGCTGCATTTAAATCACCTGTGGGTCCTCTCTTACATTGCTTATGGGATGGAAATGGCTTTGTTCACACATATGGCAAGGGTGAGATGGAGACTATATATCCATCCTTGCCCTACTTGATCTTTCAATGGCTTTTGATACAATCAACGATAGTAGCCTTCTGAATTAGTTCAGAGGACTGGAAGTAGGCAGCATGGTTTTGTACTGGTTTGTCTCCTTTCTTCATGTTCAATTCCAGTTAGTGATGATTCCTGCCCTCAACCTTACTATGTAGATGCTGCAAGGTTTGAATTAGAATTAGAATTCTTTATTGGCCAAGGAATTTGTCTCTGGTGCATAAGCTCTCAGTGTACATACAACAATACAGTAGTGAAAGATCATTATCATAGTCATTGTAAAAATACATTCATCATAAAACATTAGATACAACACCTAGTGCTAGTATGGATACTAAATAAGCAATTGACTTAAATCATACTAGGATACTAAGTAAAGAATATAAATCATAAGATACTAGCAACAAATTTATAGTCATAGAAGATAAAGAAATGCAGTAGGTAATAGGGAAGATGAGAATAATGATGGTAATACTAGATAGTTTGATAGTATTGTGGGAATTAATTGTTTAGCAGAGTGATGGTATGGGGGAAAAAACTGTACTTGTGTCTAATTGTTCTAGTTGACACTTTCTCCCCTACTTTTTAACATCTACATGAGGCTATTTAGCATTCTGATGAAATTCAGCTTGCTTCTATGCCCTTAGCAAGTTAAGTAATGGAGTGAATGTCTAATTCCAATGACTAGAGGCTATGAGGATCTAGAAGGGTAACAATGGCTTGGCAAGACTGAATGGCTCTGGGACTTGGTCCTAGATGGGGGTTGGACTGCCCCAGGAAAACTCAGTGTGCAATCCAGAGGATCCTCCTAGACGTGCTTGAAAAACATGTGGCATTTATATTTAAGAGGAACATGTGACACTTGTATTTAAGAAGTCCCACGTACAGCTTTAGGTTGCATAACAGTTGTGCCTGGATTTGCAAGCCACCACTCACAGTTACTCATGCCTAATCATCTAAAATTGGACTATTGGAAGGTGGCCAATATGGGAATGTCCTTGAAGATTATTCAGAGGCGACAGGTGGTGCACAATGCAGCAGCATCTGTGGTTTTTATGCTTTAGAACAGCACATATTATTTCTCTGCTCCATGAGCTTCTTTGGGTGCCAGTTTGCTTCTGAGTCCAATTCAAGGTGATGGTTTTAACCTTTAAAACCATTCATAACATGGAATAGGGTTATTTGAGAGAGAGACTGCCTCTTCTTGATTACATCAGGCTGGCTCATTAGATCCAGTACCCTGGGGTTACCATCTGTCAGGAGTGTACATTTGGTGGTCTCAGACAGCAGGTATTATTGCTATCCCACCTTATTGAAATTCCTCTAACCTCCAGCTCCATCTATTTTGATATTCCAGTTCCTAGAGACCTGGTTATGCCATCAGACCCAGGGTTCTCAGCAGTGGTGAAATGCACTTACCTTTGCTACCGATTCGGGAGTGTGAGCATGCGTGCCTCTTCTGTGCATGTGCAGAGCCTTCTGCTCACGCACAGAGGGTCAAAAATGGGATGTAATGACATCCCAGTGGGTGGATGAAGCCTCCTGCCTCCGGCCCTACTGGTTCACACAAGCCGGATAGATCCGGCCAGATTTCACTACTGATTCTCAGGCAACTGGAAACTTGTTTAGATTATTCCATTATTGGATGTTCTCCATTTTTATCTGCTTGGGGTTTATTTATTTCTTTCTTTATAAAATTTATAGGTTACCCATTTTACTTCAAGGTAACTCTGGGTGGCTATATTTGCACATATTGTAATTTTATTTTATTTACTTTATTTATATATTTAAAATTATATTGTAATGTTATTGAATTGTAAATTAAATTAACTTTTAATGTTAATTTTTATGTTTTTAAATTCCTGTTTATATATGAATATTATTATTACTGATTATTATACACAACCCAGAGTCACTTCTCATGAGACAGACAGTTATATAAATTTGAGAAATAAATACACATATTCCAATATTTACATTCTTGTTTTAGAAAAGAACAGATTTATGGTATACCTGAGATAAAGCCCATTTTAAACACTGTCCTGAAATTTTACTTCCAAACCTTTGGATGTTTTCTCTTCATCTGTGAAAGAGAGGAAGATTTCTCTACTTTATTTTCTTCATGCTTTTGTGTTCCTTTTATGTTTTTCTTGTTAGCATGCTTGAATGTTTTTATAGTTTCAGGCAATAGAGTATGATGGTCTGTGTATGTGTGTGTGTGTGTGTGTGTGTGTGTGTGTATGTAAAGATGAATGTATTTGGGGGAATAGACATTGTTGCACAACTGTCTATTCTTCTCAATTGTTGTTTTCTGCTTTTGCTTTCTGATCTTAAAAGGTTCATGAGATAAATTCCCCTTGATATATTTTCTTAGATTTACTGTGAAAAACAAAACCAAGGAAACTGCACACCACTGAAGAGATGAGCATGTAGTAAAAACAGGATCTTACCAAAGCCTGAGAAATTCTTTGTAACTAGCACACACACACACACACACACACACACACACACACACACACACACACACACACACACAGAGAGAGAGAGAGAGAGAGAGAGAGAGAGAGAGAGAGAATTAGTTTCCTTATATTGAAGTAAAATGGTACAAAAAAGCAGATGTAGTTTTTAGTACAGCACTATAGTCTCCAATGAAAGGCTAGTGTTCTATTTTTACTTTAAAGTAACTGATTATCCATATTTTCCTAGTATCCTTAACTATATGTATTGGTATGTGTTAATGGCCACTTCACAGATCTAAGATTAACAAGGAAGCTGCAAAAGATTCAAAACACTTTTTTAAGGTGATGATAGGATAAGGAAAAAAGGGAAGGAATGGCCTGTCCTAACAAAGCTAATAATTTAGCTTAGAAATGATATCTCTGTCATTTATCTTTCGTGGTACATTAATATGTTGATCAAAATCTGCCATATACTGGAAAATTACTATTCATAACTCTGTAGGATAATAAAGTTAATGAAAGTGGGACCATTCAGACTGAAAACTGAATAGATAACAGGCCTTTAACTTAATGATAGGATTAGAAGTGACTTTTATTTAGGGATCAAGTTTGATTATAGTTTCATGAACTGACTGATCAATAATTCTTACATGGAAAAGGTCATAATTATTTTTCTTTTTAGATTTTAGTTATCTAACATTCTCTAGCAAAGATATAACTGATGTAAAAATATGTTTTTTAAAACTGAAATTGTTGCCTTGTTTCTTTTTTCTTCTGTTCTTTCTTTAAAGTCTTATTAAAATTGTGAATACTAATATAAAAATATCTGTTAGACTATAATATTTAATACAGATAATTTGCCTGGCACTAGTCAGGTTAGAAGGAAACTTTTATTCTCTTAATTAAATAAAAGCCATACTACAATGGTAAAGTAAAGGGATAAGGTCATAATTTTTACTTAAAGTGCTTAGAGTTAACAAATCTTAAAGGTACTAGGACAGATATATTTCAACGGTCAAAGATTTTCTGCTAACTAAACATCTGTGGAACTATTTATAAAGATGCTTCCATAGGTAAAATATATGGAAACTAATTTAAATGATATTTATCGAATTCTGGTATAATGTTATTAATTAGAAGAATATGTTAAAGAATATTAATCATTTATTTTAAATTATAAAAATATGTAATTCTGATTTGAAAGCTTATTCTAAAATACAGTATTTATGATTAGAATATTTAGGGATCTCCCAGAGCTTTGATGAAGTCCTGGTTATTTTCAAAAGCAAATTTGAAATTGGTTTTGCTTTGTGAACAAATGTACTCTGTCAATTTAAATTTGTTATTTTTATCAATAGAACATAATATTTGCAGCTTAATGTTGAAGTATAGAGTTCTTGGTGCTCTCTGATCTTGGTTGTTCCTCCTCCTCCTCCTCCTCCTTCTTTTCTCTCTCTCTCTCTCTCTCTTTTAAGACATTTCATTATCAATCTAGGTAACACAATAGTGCTAGAAAGGATTTGGAATTTGTTCTCTATTTATATACAAGTGTCTTGTCCTGTCAATGTTGGTGGGAGTTCATGGTGGTTCCTTGATAAGGCTGTTGTTTACTGTTAGTTTATTTGTCTAAGTAGATAGTCCTTGATTCATGTATTGTTCACTGTTTGATTGTTAATCTAGTACTAATGTTGATGCTAATGTTTGTTAATGTGGGAGTTGATTTTTGCAAAATGAGGTGTTTTGGTCTTTTTGTTTCCTTTTTAGATATTTGGTTATCTATTTTGAATGTTATGTAGATACTGTTTATATCTATATGCCTGTTGATCACCAATTTGTTGCTATGTTTTCAGGAATTCTCTAACATTTTTAGACCTGGCTTGGCATAGAAACCCAGAAACTACCTAGATTGTAGTTTCCCAGTTGCAAACAATGGTGAAGTCTATAGCTGTGTTATGCAATTAAAGAGTTTTATGTTTCTTTGACCAATGTTCTTTCCCATATTATAAGAATATGTCATAATATCTTGTCAAATGTTTAGGTTATTCCACAGGCCATCTACAAAGTGACTAACACCTGTACTGCTGTTGCCCTGTCCCTTTAAGGCCTCTTCCTAGGCAATATAGTAACTGTTACCTATAAAACCTGACCAAAGAGCAGCTGGATGTGGTAATGTGTATGTGTTTAGAATGAAAAGTTTGTGAAGCCTATAGACCAGGGGTGTCAAACTTGCATCATCATGGTGGCGTCATGTGATGTATTGGGACTTTTCCCCCCTTAGCTAAACTGGGCATGGTGTGGCCAGCATATGATGCATCCAACCCACAAGTTTCACAACCCTGATATAAACTGGTAGAAAGAGATACTGTCCTCTAGCTGTAGGACTTGCAAGGAGTAGTAATTGCAGGTGCAGTAGAAGTTAGGAAAGAATGAAGTAATGAAGTGGGAAAGAGTGGAGTAGTGAGCAATTAGCACCATCCTCTGAGTATTGTATGTGTTCGCTAGGAATCTGGTTTGTTATGTTTGCTCTTTTGTGTTTAGGAGCCCACTGAATAGGGCATATGTGAAAGAATCTATGACATTATACATTGCAAGTCTAGTAAAAGAATGGCATTGTTGAAAAGAATGAATTGTTTGACTGCCAAGAGATTGAAAACACTTATGACAGAGCAGAAAACGTGACTCCAGAATTATGTGATCTTTCTTACCTACCCTTCCTAGCAAGAAAAGTACACTCCTGCTACTAAATACTTCAAAACTTTTGCTAAGTTTTTTAACACAGTAGACTGAAAAATACATGCATACTAAGTAGAATGAATCAGTAGGGTTGCAGGTCTAGTGAATATAAAGCTACTTCAATGCCTCAGTACCTCAATGGCACACTGTAATTGTTGTCCTGAAATAACATCTAAAATTTTTCAGTGAGAGAAATAAAAAGAAATCTAAGGAAGAGGAGGAAAACTAGAAATCATTCTGCTTTCCTTCTGCTACAATTGTCTGTCACCAGCAAGAGTTAACAGACTCAAAAAATTGCTTCTGTTTTGTTTGGTGACAAACACTTTAAGCCAGAGGTGAAATCCAAATTCTTCGTTTCTGTGGGTGTGGCTTGGTGGGCGTGGCTTAGTGGGCATGGCAGGGGAAGGATACTGCAAATTCTCCGTTCCCACTCCACTCCAGGGAAAAGATACTGCAAAATCTCCATTCCCACCCCACTCTGGAGCCAGCTATAGATGGCATTTGCTGGTTCTCCGAACTACTCAAAATTTCTGCTATCGATTCTCCAGAACCTGTCAGAACCTGCTAGATTTTACTCCTGGTTTAAGCATTCTTTTATTTTTCAACCAAATCCACTCAATGTAAGTATTCCAGCATCCTAGTCCAACACAAAGTATCCTACTTCTTCATTAATGTCTTGATTTTTGTAGTATGATACTGCATTTTCTCTTGTCTTTAGGAAGCTTCTGTCTCCTCTGATCTACTGGAAACATCCTGCTTTTGGTATAGTAACACAAGATATCAGGAAAATCCTCTATATTAATCTCAGAGCAGCTTCAGCCTCCCAAAGTGGATTTGAAAGACATGGAATTTTTTTTAATTACTTGTAAGCATCAGTGACCATTTTAATATGTATTTTGCCTGTCCTTGAGTTTGCAGAAAAGTATGTTGTCATAAACTGTTCAGTACCCAGGTATCAATCTCTCTTTCATTATTATTAATCTTTTGAGTAATTCAAAGTTGCAACAGTAAAGAATTATTAGTGAAATCTCTTTGATTTGTTGATATCTCTTTCATGGTTATTATTTAAATGATCCATTGTTTCATGCAGTCAGAGTGAGAAGGAGCTGGCACAGATATATGTAACTTGATATTCCAAAAGTGTATGATAATTTTCAAGTTGCTCTTTTTTAAAAAAATGGTATGTTTTATGAGACAATTATTATAAAAAGATCATTTTATCAGTGATTCATTATCGAAAGCTACATTTCTAGGAAAAGTGCAATGCAGTTAGCTGTAGCACATGCATATCTATTATCAGCAACAGCTAGCTTTTTTATACATCGCTATATTTAAGAGTAGAGCCCTGATTTAAACACATACTTTCAGATTTTTTTATTGAAAAAGTTTTACATTACAGTTTATTTTTAAAACCCCTTCCTCGTCCCACCCCCCTACCACCCCCACCCTATCCCCCCTATCCCTCCCCAATCCCCCCCTTGACTTCCGCTATTAAACAAACATTAACATTCAATATTTAACAATTTTTTAAGGTGAGATCCATCTAAAAAAAATCTATAACCTTATTTTATAACCAATTTTAACCTTAAGTAATAAAAAAAATTTTTTTTCCTTTAAACCAATATATGACAACATAAATCACATATAAAAAACGCTTAACTCTTAACAATCTATTTAAAAAAAATCTAGTAGAATAATTTTGAGCATCATTAGATTTAAATTGAATTATCATATAAATAATGTAAATATATAACATTAACTATAATTCCCAATATTCCATATATCAAAGTCAAAGTTGAACAGTACTTAATACATTTCTCTTTAAAATTAAGTCTAAATATTAAAAATAAAATATAATAAGAATTGAAAATTATCAAATTCAATACATTTCTCTTTTAGATTAATTCTAAATATAAAAAATATAAATTCAGTTAAGTGCTAATTGAAAATTCTTACTTTGATATTTATTCTTCATGTATTCTACCCATTTCTTCCACTCCTTAGCAAAAACCTCATGGGTCCTTTCTTTTAGGTATGCAGAAATTTTAGCCATCTCTACAAAATTAGACATCTTCAGTATCCATTCCTCTATAGTAGGTACGTTATCTTTCTTCCAATATTGACCAATCAGTAATCTAGCTGCAGTAATCATGTGTAAAATTAATCTAGTGTCAATTGCTGAACAACCCTTAACTATTCCCAACAAAAAAAACTGAGGAGAAAACTCAAGCTGCTTCTTCAAAATGTTCTGCATTACCCACCAGAGTTTAATCCAAAATGCTTTCAGTTTTCTGCACGTCCACCAAATATGAAAATATGTTGCATCCAAACAGTCACACCTCCAACATTTAGGTTGAACATTTGGATACATACATGATAACTTCTTAGGGTCTAAATACCATCTATAAAACATCTTATAAAAATTTTCCCTCAAATTCTGTGCCTGTGTAAATTAACATTCTGGACCCAAATCTTTTCCCATGTTTCCAACATTACAGGTTCTTCAAAGTTTTGCGCCCATTTAATCATACAATCTTTAACTAATTCCCCCTCTGAATCTCTTTCTAACAGTAAATTATACACTCGTTTAATATGCATCGGCCCTTTACATTTTATCTGAGTCACCAAATCTTCTTCATGTAACATTAGTCTAATTTTCTGATCTTCTCTCCATCTTGCTTGAAGTTGAAAATATTGCAACCAAGTTAGGTTCACTCCTTCTTCCAACAGGATATTCAAAGATTTCAAACGCCATCTGCCCCCATCATTAAGAAGTATCTCTTTATACAACAGCCCCCCGAGTGACTTTATATTTGGCATAATCTGCCCAAGATCCAACCACAAAGGTATTTTGTAATCCAATTGAAGCTGGTGCTTCTTCCAAACTCTCATCAAAGCATGTCTTAAAATATGTCTATTAAATACACTGTCTCTCTTATCTTCATAAAGTAAATATGCATGCCATCCAAATTGCAAGTCATGGCCTTCTATATTCAAAATTTCTATTTTGGTTGATCCCATCCAATCTCCAACTTGTGTCAACACTGCAGCTTCATAATATAGACGTAGATTTGGAACTTTAAGGCCACCTCTTTCACGAGCATCTTGCATAATTTTAAGTTTAACTCTTGGTTTTTTCCCATTCCAGATAAATTTATTTAAACCTGCTTGCCATTCCATCAAAGACTTGTCATTTTTAAGCACCGGAATCATTTGAAACAAAAACAGAAATCTAGGTAGAACGTTCATCTTAACTGCTGCTATTCTACCAAGCAAAGATAGTTGCAGCTTCTTCCATGTTTCAAGATCCTTTTGAATCTTATGCCAAAGTTCCTCATAATTATTTTGAAAGAGTTTTATATTGGATGCTGCAACTTGGACCCCTAGATATTTCACCTTTGTAGCTATTTCAAAGCCTGCCAACCTTTCAAGTTCATTCCTTTGTGGTTCCAACATGTTTTTAACTATCATCTTAGTCTTTTTCTGGTTCAGGGTAAAACCTGAAACCAGACCATATTCCTCTATAATGTTTTTCATCTGGATGGTTGATTCCAAAGGTCGTGTTAGGGTAACAACCAGATCATCTGCGAATGCCTTTGTTCTGTAATCTCTTTGCCTTACAACTATTCCCTTCAATTTGTCCGAGTCCCGTAGAGCATTCAACAGCACTTCCAAAGTCAAAATAAACAGTAATGGGGATAATGGACAGCCTTGTCTTGTTCCTTTCTGTATGTTAAAATTGGTAGTTAAACTGCCATTAATAATAATTTGTGCCGTCTGTTCTTGATAAATTGCCGAAATCGCTTGTATAAACTGTTCCCCAAAATCCATTTTGTGCAAAGTCTTTTTTAGAAAATCCCAGTTGACTCGATCAAAGGCCTTCTCCGCATCCAAAAACACCAGCACCGCAGAGGTCTGTTTATTTTCCTCAAGATATTCCAACAAATCTATGAGTTGCCTGACATTGTCCTTCATATGTCTACCTTCTATAAAACCTGCTTGATCTTCATGAATCACATCTTGAATAACTGGCATCAATCTGTTGGCTAATACTTTAGCATAAATTTTATAATCCGTATTCAGGAGAGATATTGGTCTAAAATTTTCAGGTTTTACAGATTCTTCTTCTTTAGGTATCAGTGAAATAAAAGCCATCTTCCACGAGGGGGGTATTTTACCCCCCTGCTGAATATTACAAAACAAATCCTTAAGATGCTCAACCAATTCCTCTTGTAAAGTCTTATAATATACTGCCGTCAAACCATCTGTCCCAGGAGCTTTAGATAATTTCAATTGTTTTATTGCATATAAAATCTCTTCAGATGTTATAGGTCTATTCAATCTATCACTTTGTGTACTTGAGATTTTTGTAACTCTCTTCTTCTGCAGATATTCATCGATAAAGTCCTCTTTAATTTTATCAGCTTGGTACAATTTAGAATAATAAGCTAGAAAGGCTTGATGTATTAAATTTTGCTGATGCACTTGTTTCCCTTTATACTCAATAGTATTTATTATACGAGAGCTTTGTTGTTTCCTCAAAGTATAAGCCAACCATCTGCCAGGTTTATTGGCGTTACAAAAAGTATTATGTTTAGCGTATTGCAGATTAGTTGCTGTTTGATCCGCCATCAATATTTACTTTCAGATTTTTTTTGATGGATTATAAGAGCCTAGGTGGTGCAGCGGACTAAGTGCTGCTATGTAGCACTTAGCTGCCAGCTGCCTGCAATTAGTGCGAGTTCAAATCTCACCAGGTTCAAGTTGACTCAGCCTTCAATCCTTCCAAGGTAGGTAAATTGAGGACCCGGATTGAGGGGGCAATAAGCTGATTTTGTAGAAACACCGCTTATGGAGGGCCAAAAGCCCTAATGAACAGGTATGTACAAAAGAATGAAAACTATTGCTATAAGTGCATTGTAAGCCGCTCGCAGCATATAAATTGAACTAATAAATTGAACTAATAAATTATTCTTCTATATCCAATCAGATGCTCAGATATACCCATTGATTTGAGAGACTTCCAAAGTTATCAAAAGCTTGGAATGACCTAAAAAAAGTTAGAGTTCTCTTTAATATTGGGGTTTTTTTTATCTCCATCATATATTTAATACATGATCTTGGGTTGCAATGCTGTTTCTGAAGCCAAATTTTTCAATTACCACTTTTCTCTCTTTAACATCTTTTTCAGAGTTTTCAACACAGTTTTCAACAAAGTTTTTTATTTGGCTTGCTTGTGGTATTAAGGTTATTGACAAAGGAGTGCAAGGATCATAATATAGGTAATATATTATAATATAATCTTTCAGACATAGTTTTTTTTCTACATTTCTTAGCAGCAGGCAGTCATAATCTTGACTGTTTTCACACCAGTATACTTGAATATTTTTATAGACCTTTCCTGTTTCTGAATTCTTTTAGACCTGCCGATTGACAAATATATTTTATGAAGTTTCTTGTCAAGCAAAAGACTAAATCTATTGATCAAAGACAACTGGCTGCAGTCTGATTTCAGAAGGTAGCCTTACCCCGTCCCTTTTTGGAAGCAACTGTCTGATTGTTGGCTGTTGTGTGATGTTCCATTGGCTATTGCTTGTAATATTCTGACCTCTGGACTATGTGACAACCCTGATCAAGCTCTTGGATTGGACTTTGACTATTCTTTTGCATGTTCCTGTAAAAAGGAATAGCCCTCAAGTTTGTTTCAGAGACATTATTTTGATTTGCATTTCATGTCTGCTGTTATCTCCACAATCTTTAAAAAATTCTAATTTCACTAGCAACTATGTGTGAGTCTATAATTGAATCCAGAAACAGCGCACATATCCTCACATTCACACAAAATCTAGGGAAAGTGAAAATGTCATCTCCCTTCTATCTGCAGAACAACCTATCATATTCCTTGCTCCTTATAAAGATTACTAAAAGGTTAAACTATTGAAATACTGTCTACAATTTCTCCATTAAAAAGAAATAAATAGGAAAAATTAAATGCTTCAGATGACAAAGTAATATGTTTAGTATTTTTTTTTATAAAAAATGAGATGAGAATATTTAGAGATAAATATTCTGTAAGTGCTATCTGTAGATTACTTTGCTAGACTTAAACTTTTCTTATATAGTCCAAAGCTGGCAATAGCATGTAGCGTCACCTACCCACTTGTAACATCACCATAAAATTTAAATTGACTTCAGCTATGAATGTTACAATAAGGATGTTATAATTCATCCTGGTAATATGTAAATTAAATCTTACTTGTCAAAGAGGCTCCTAATCCTCTTTTTGCTGGATAATATGAAAATGTTCATTTTAATTCCTGCTCTCATTCACTGTATGTATCCAAATGAGTATTTCCAATTTAGATGCAATGCAGAATGAAGTAGACATCTTACACAAATGTGATATAAGATATCAGTTACAATGCATACATTATTTTACAAAATCATTTGGAAATATGCTAGCTCCGTTTGGTAGAATAGATGAGGATGAATAGAATTATTTGTTTCTAGTTCACTACTACTACTACTACTACTACTACTACTACTACTACTATTACTACTACATGCAGTCTCAGAACGTCTGCTTAATTGATATATTTGTTTGTTTGTTGAAAGTATCCAGGAGCATGCAAAATAAATGCATCTTTCATTACAGGCTATAATAAATATTATGGCTGAAAAACTGTGTGTTGGCTACATATAAGGGCACCACTTTTGGTCTTTGCTCAGACATTTTTCCATATATTTTGCTAGAAGCAAAATAGAAGCATATTAATTACTGATCAGTAGTGGGTTTCAAATCCCAGTTCGCTATTGGGAGCATGTGGGGTGCTCGCTCACTTTGCGCAGAGCGTTTTTGATGACATCTGGGCAGATTGATGGAGCCTCCCATTGCTGCCGCTACCAGTTTGTCTGGTAGCAACCCATCACTACTGCTGATGTTACAGTATCTGAATATTTATTATTTGAATCTATTCAAATTAGACCTTCAAGCAAGATAGCATTATGAACATCATTACCAGATAAGATATACCAGCCTATGTTACTGGTATAGGTTATCTGCTAATTAAGTTCATGCATGTTTCAGTGAGCTGTGATGCTATTGACCATTTAATAGGATTCCTTCCTTCCTTCCTTCCTTCCTTCCTTCCTTCCTTCCTTCCTTCCTTCCTTCCTTCCTTCCTTCCTTCCTTCCTTCCCATTTTTTTTCTGGCAGGCTATCTATAAGGTAATCAAAAGCAGCTTGATTATTTAAGATATTACTGGAATCCTACAGAGTTCCATTGATTTCCCTACACTGTTTAACATTGATGTAAATTAAGTAAGTTATTTAAACTTATTTTGAATTGGAACGCTGTCAATATTCTTATAACATCCCACTGTATTGTTCCTTATTTAGCTCCAACAAAGCAATTGGCCACATTTAATGTTTCCTAAGTTTGGTAATGAGCTATTTGAAAAACAAAATATTATGAAAATAAACTAGATGGAAATATGGAGAAAAGGACTTGGGGAGTGATATTCATGTTGTTTGAAACCTGAAGGATAGTTCACATTCTGAGAGTGTTTGTTTGTTTGCTTGCTTGCTTGCTTGCTTGCTTGTTTGTTTATTAGATTTACATTCTGCCTTTCTTCCATAACTTCCATTCTTTCCATTTCTTTTCTCTATAAAAGATTTATGAACTAGATTGATCAGTAAAAAAAGTAGTGAGCCCAAAGAATTCTAATAAGGGTAAATTGGAGTTTAATTTACCCAGCTCTAGATAATACCTTAACTACAAGACTGTTCTGACTCTCTCGTTGAATCTCAGCTGTCACTAAATTCACAGATAGAACAATGGAGACAATGTTTTTATACAATTAAGACTTGTGATAGGTGTGCTGATATGCAGAAATGACCTTTCTTGAACAAGAAATTGGTGACAGTCATGAATATTTTGTAAGGCTCCTTTGAACATTCTACAGAGCTTATTGTTGATATAGAATATGAATGGACTGCCTCCAACCTAGAACCTAATACCATGTTTTTTCCCCAAAATAAGACCCTGTCTTATATTTTCTTTGCCACCAAAAAAGGCACTAGGTCTTATTTTGGTGGTTCACCATTTTGTCGTCCATTTTGTGGACCATTTTGTGGTCCACCATTTTGTCATCCACTGACTCACCTCACTTGCATGCATTACCCCTGGTCTCTTTTTTGCTATCAGAGACCTTCAGGAACTTCTGCCAGCAAGGCCAGCAAGGCTTTCCTGAAGGTCTCTGTAGCTGGTAACAGATCTCTGGATCAATCTGGAGCTCTGTTATCAGCTACAGATGCCTTCAGGAAATGTCATTAGGAAAGCCTTTTAGATCAACAGAGCCCATTGATCCAGAGCTCTGTTACTGGCTACAGAGGCCTTCAGGAAAGCTTTGCTGGCTGCAGCAAAAGAAATGGGCTAACATGTGCAAGGCCTGGCTGCAACTATCCGAAGCTATGTAGTAGGGCAGCTCCACCCTCCATCCCCACCCTAGCTTAGTTTTTACCTATGCACCCTGGAGTGGGTGGGGTCTTAATTAGGGCTTATTTTGAGTGTAGGGCTTATATTGGGTGTACATATAAAAATCAAGCTAGGACTTACTTTCTGAGTAGGTCATAGTTTTGGGAAAACATGGTAGTTTGTGCCCTTAAATATCTGGAGGATTGCTCTAAAGGTACTTGTATAATCATTACATTCTGCACAAAAACTCTTCTGTAAAAACGGCCTACCCTTATAGCATATAGAACAGGCATTTGATGCATTGCCTCAAGATTATCAAATGCAGTTTCTGAGGGCCCTTGTCTTTGGGGATCAGTAATAGATGGATGAACCATTCAGTTTCATATACTCAGTTTCATAAATAAAGATGTTGACAAAATGAACAACTTTAAAAATAAACTAAGAAGACTTGGGAGACTTTTAATGGTCACTTCTACAGCCATTAGACGATCACAAATTCATCTTCTTAGATTAAAACCTGATCTACAGAGAATGCTCAGCCTTATACTTTATTTGAAGCCTTCCTCTCTATGAAGCTTAATGGTCTTATCATTTCAAAAATTGCATCAAATATATTTATTATCCAATATTATTTATAAAGCAATTTATGTTGCAAAGTACTTTGATAATATCTTCAAAACACAGTCCAGCACTTTCATTATTAAATATGAACTGTAATGCATAATTTTAGTTACTTAAAGTAAGCAGGTTTTTTTCCTGAATCAACATGAAAAATGTTAATTTTCCTCCCAACACAATCATAAAAAGAAAGGTGATTGTATCTATGCAATAATCTATGCAGCTGTAATGCTTATAATATTTGCCAGCCTGATTTTACAAAATATTTTGTATAGAATATACCTCATGCGGATAGTTACTATACATCTACAAACAATTCTGTAAATTAGTGGAATAAGAGTAGTGTCAGGATCTCTTTCTGAGTGTTTATTTACAAGATGTTTTTGCATGCTAATAATCACTGTTTTCAGCTAAAATGCTGTGATGTTTTATTTCATTAGGTTTGGCAGATAAAACCTGAATGGCATTGATGGTCACACTGTGCTGTTGACAATGGTTCTAGTAAATGGGAATAAAGCTTTAAATTTTTCCAGTAGTAAATGATCAAAGTAGCTATTTGATTAGTTAAAAGCCAAAAATGTACCAGTTGCATTCCCTGAGAGAATGTAGAATTTAATTACCCCACAAATGTAGTCATGGAGTCATGTTTAAATGTCACAAATGTCTACACACACACACACACACACACACACACACATACACACACAAACACAAGTTGAATTATCGAAGGACAAAGATTTTTATCAACTAAAAGAATTTAATGACACATAGCAGTTTTTGTTCATTCATAGCATTAAACCTGGATTTCCTTAATCTTGGTTTATTGAATAAAACCTATGATGAGTTCACACACGTTCTTGGTCAAAAGACATCTAATAGTGGCTTGGATTTGCCTATGTCAATCAAGGTGAAAAAAAATTATATATTGCTTACTTAACATGAGTGAAACCTATTTTAAAGTATATTTTCTTTGGAATTTGCTGATATTTTGCAAATATAGTTGGGTAGAACAAATCGACAACTTGGATGCAATTACAAGCTCTGATGTGGTAAATGGTTGCAATTCATACATTGTGATTACCTCACACAATGGTGATATGGCATTATTTTCTCACATGCAGAACTACAGGTGAAAAGCAATTTATTTTGAAAACTCAGTTGGTTCCACAGTGTAGAGTTGCAGCAAAGGCAATCATTTTACAACACTATTGAGAATATGTCTCCTCTCCAGCTCATGTTATTCAAAACTATATAGATGTAGTTGCAGGAATTTCATCAACTCCTGTTGGATCTTAGCAACGGCAGTAGTTATTCTTTCTATTAATAATAAACACTATTTTCTTCATTGAAATGCTTCCTGCTCTCAGTTTTATATTTTCTGTAGAAGATGCATTTTACAAACGGTATAGTTTTATTTCAAGGACATCATCATCAATAAAAACACTAATAAAAAGAGTGTGGTTGTGGTGCAGCTATTCCAACACGGAAATACACCTGTTTCAAGTAAATATTTCTTTGAAAATTAATGGAAAATAATGTATATATCACAAAAAACAAATTACCTGGCCCATAGTTTTGTATCAAACTGAGATGCTAATGCAAAAAGAAGCACTGAGTGTTTCCTTTCTTGCTTTTATGGGAAGAAGGGAAAGTAGAAATGTGGTTAAGCTCGAGGAAAGAATTTCCATGGAAAGCTTATTTAATATTTGAGCTATCTATATAATCAAAGGATAAAACTCAAACTATTCCTACATTAGACACTAAAAGGTAAAGGTTTCCCTTGCACATACATACTAGTTGTTCCTGACTCTAGGGGGCAGTGTTCATCTCTGTTTCAAAGCCGAAGAGCCAGCGCTATCCAAAGACGTCTCCATGGTCATGTGGCTAGCATAACTAAACACCGAAAGTGCACGGAATGCTGTTACCTTCCCACCAAAGATGGTTCCTATTTTTCTACTTTCATTTTTACATGCTTTTGAACTGCTAGGTTGGCAGAAGCTGGGGCAAGTAACGGGAGCTCACTCCGTTATGCGGCGTTAGGGATTTGAACCGCTGAACTGCCAACCTTTCTGATTGACAAGCTTAGCGTCTTAGTCACTGAGCCACTGTGTTCCCTTTTACATTAGGCAATATTAAACCCCATATAGAAAAAAACATGAAGGGAAATAAAGAGCACTTAAGTAAATCTATAAAAGAGGACGTAGATTGATCCTCGATATCACTCCTTTTAAAGCAAAAATGTCAGTGTGTCAACAGATCTACTTTTTTTTTCTTGTAATTCCTTTGTAAATCAATTGGAAGCAATGAATTTACTGATAATAAAAGACATGGGCATTATATAGTTAGTTTTTTTAAGTATATTGATTTACTCTTAATTATCTGCATTTTACTAATATTGTGGGAATAGTAATAATAATAATAATAATAATAATAATAATAATAATAATAATAATAATAATAATAATAATAAGTGAAGTTATCTCACAAAAGCATTCCAGAAGCTTGAACTAGTGATTTTATTTTCTTCTTGGAATAACTGGTCTTTATATTCATGAACCCAATGTTAGAATGCACTCATAAAAGAAAAAAACCTTCATAAAACCTTGTAAGTAAAAGAGACCCCTGAAGTAGTTTCAGTAAAACTAATAATAAGGAATAGGAGGAATAGGAGTGGCAGAATTTAAGCGTAGAATCAAAAAAGGAATCAGTCTAGAGTCACTATGTAGCTACAAACAGACAAAACCTAACCTCTCTTAAATTCCATTGCATTCAGAAAATACAGTATCTGGACTGCCAAAAATTCCAATGACAACTAGATAATAATGGTGAGTCAAAGTTTTACAGAAGCATGTTGTTGATTTCGAGCACTTGGATGTGTAGATTTTGCAGTCCATACATGGTAGCCTAATACAATATCCTATTTACAAAGTGTCCTTCAATCTGTTCTGTCCTAATACAGTCTGGTGACATAAATGGAAAAAAAATGTTCTCCATGTTTAAAGCATGTTTGATTGAATATATGGCAAACTGTCCTACCAGAGATTTATATTGTAAAAGGGAAGAAGTGCTTTAACAGTTTCACATCTCTAGGAAAACTATATTCAACTATATCTGTTGGCTGTCCATGTTTTAAAAAATGGACTTTGAGAATCCGTCTAAGTCTGTGAAACAAGAAGTTATTGATATGGGGTATGGTTTTATTTCAGGAACAATACAACTAGAGATTGCTTTGCAGTATTAGAGAATAAAATGCATTCTGTTTTGGACAATTATAACTCTTCTTGCATGTTGGCTGCAACCTGTCATCAAAGAAAATAATAAAATAATATGCCTTCAAACAAGACTTTGTTTGACTTTTCATATGGTGGCTGGATTAGTTTTTCATAACAAGTGAGGATGTGTTCCCCATCTAGGGCCATGAGCTGTCATGTTTGACAGTTGTTATATATGACAGTTAGTCTCCAGTCAATTATCTCATGAAATTTGTAAGAATTTCAAACATTTCTTTTTGATATGGATCTACCATAGCTGAACTCTGCCTGGCCCTTGTTTTTTACCATTGCCAATTACAAACACTGATTTATCAAAATACAACAATAGCTATAAAGACAGCAAAAGCTGAACCTGAGAGTTTGGGTTACTGCCATTAAAAAGAAAGAGAAAGAGAGTTTTATCTTTCAAATATGAATCTAGCATATGACTGGAATGTAGGTTTATCCTTATACAAATAAGAAATATTTCTACTTTTGCAGAAAATACTTAGAAGTTCCACTGACTTCAATGAATTTTATTCAGATAGCTAAACAAGTGTTTCTAGTTTTCTTCACTATATAATTACTTGACAATCAAAAAAGAGATAATTAGGCACTTAAGGTGCTGATGGTCTGATTTTTAAATGTTATGTACTTACTTGCCGTTTTCATAGTGGATGACAAAGAGAAAAAAGATGCAATCTAATAGTATAGCCTTTATTGTCATTGTACATCATGTATTCAACAAAATTGGTTTTAGCCGCACTGGTGCAATCCATGACAAAAATACAAACAACATAAATAGTACAAAGACTAATCCTTATGCAACTAATTGGGGGGGGGGGGGGAGAAAAGAAAGAAAAAGAAATACTAGTCATACATTTCCATGTATGGAACATATCACAACCATACATTGTGGTTGTGTATAAGAGCCTGACAGCCCAAGGATAGAAACTATTTTTAAATCTATTTGTTTGGCTGGCTATGCTTCGGTGTCTTCTCGCCCAATGGTAGTAGTGGCAAGAGACACTGACCAGGGTGTGAATCATCTCTGAGTGTCTTCCTTAGTCTGCTAAAGCAGTGAGGCCTGGTTGTGTCATCCAGTGGTGTTAGAAGGCAACCAATGGTTTCTTGTGCCAAATTGATCACTCTCTGTAATGCCTTCCTGTCTGCACCAGTTAAACCAGCGTATACTGGTTTATTACTTTTTAGTACATTACATTACTACTGTAATGTAGTATGTGAGGACACTTTCTATCGTGGACCAATAGAAAGAGGTCATCAGTCGTCGTTCCACCTGATATTTTTTGAAGGATTCTAAAGAAATGAAGTCTCTGTTGGGCCTTGCCAATCACCAGGAATGGACATTGTTTATATGAACATCCCTTTTTGTTGCGCTGCGTGTCAATTCATAGATGTATGGGATTTCCTCATCTTCCTGTCAGGGACTGAGCATGGTGTTTCTTTAAATCTTTTGGCCATGCCCTCTCTCCTCTCAGAGTCCCCAGTTTGTTTCGCAAAGTTGTCATCCACCAAGTTGATCTGAGAAGGAAGCACAAAGAACTCCCTGCCCGAGACCAGGCAGCTGGAATGGGGGGATGAATTGACACGCAGCGCAATGAAAAGAGATGTTCAGGTAAGCAACGTCCATTTTCCATTGCGCTGCTTAGTCAATTCATAGATGTATGGGATATACCCAAGCCTCAGAAGTCAAAGGGAGTAAGGCTGACTGGTCCCCCCACTGGGGCCCGAATGTACCTTCTGTAACAGTCTATATCCAAATGATGCCTCTGCAAATGCAAAACTGTCAATTCTGTAATGTAATCCCTCGCTGTGAGAATGATGTTCCTTCCTTCAGGGATAGAACATGAGTCTCTGCCCAGCTCATCAGCTTGTCAGTTTCTTCCATTAACAATTGGGAGCGGGTGCCCCCCTCACGATTTATATGGCCCTTTGTGGCCATATTGTCCGTCAGGACCAGGACATGCTGATGTAGAACCATGTCCTGGAAGTGACTCAGGGCAAGCCAGACGGCCCAGAGTTCCAGCCAATTGATACTGTTCTTGGCCTCTAAAGGGGACCACTGACCATGAAAAACATGTGACCCTAGTTGAATTTCCCACCTGCCAGACTCGCGTCTGACGTTATCCAAATCCTGTTGGGGTCCTGGAAAAAACAACCCCTACTGATAGCCCCGGAATTCCACCATCTGAGGGAAGCTCGTACCTTGGGAGTAAGCATCACTGTGGAGTTTGATGTGCTGCGGCCAGACTTCTGCGTCAGTAGGAGAAACCACTGGAGCTGGCGTGCATGTCTGCGAGCCCAGGAAACTATTGAAATAAAAGAAATACATTTGCCGAGCAACTGTGATAATGTTAGGAATGTTACCTGTCGTTGTGCCAAAACTTGGCATACTAAAGTCCTGATATCATGTTGTCTGTCGGGTGATAGGAAAACCACTCCCTGCTCCAAATCGATCAGCACCCCGAGATGAGCAATGTGGGTGGTTGGCGAAGATGACTCTTTCGATGATTTATGGAAAAGCCATGGCAGGAGATGATGTTGCTTACTGTCACGAGGTCCTGGAGAGTCTGTTGATGAGACTGAGAAAGGAGTAATATATCGTCCACATAACAAAGTATTCTTATCAGAACTAGACGAATTGAGGCCGCCACCACCAGCAGCAGCTTGGTGAAAGTCCGTGGGGCCGAGGAGAAACCGAATGGCATGGCCCAATATTGGTAATGCTTGCCTGCACATGCAAATCTCAGGAACCTTCGATGGTCCGGGTGAATGGGCACATGCAGGGATGTCATAACATCGCCCCTCCTTACACAATCTAAAATGGTCCTGAGAGACTGCATCTTGAATTTTCTGAACTGGAGGAATTTGCTAACAAATTTGAGATTCAAAATTCCTCTCCAACCCCCCAAAGCCTTGGGAACTAGAAACAGTATTGAATACACCCCTGACTTTTCTTGCCCTGCAAGAAAAGGGCGGAAGGGCGGCATATAAATCAAATTTTTAAAAAAGTATTGAATTTCCTTCCACAACAGTTGGCGTTTCTCCAGCTGTTGAGAAATTGGGCAAGCAATGAAGCGGTTGGGAGGTTTGGTCTTGAATTCCAATGACAGTCCCAATCTTACCGTCTGAAGAATCCAATCCTCGGACATGGAAACCTCCCATTGTTGGACAAATTGACTGAGACGTCCGCCAATGTGAGGCAGAGGAAGCGAGTCATTTGCCTCGCCTGGTGGGCCTAGACCCTGAACCTCTGTAAGGTCTCCTGGAAGAGAACTGAACTCTACCCCTGTTTCAAAATGACTGTCTCTCAGATGATCTTATCCTTTCCTTCAACTAAAACGGGTTCTAACGCTGTTCCAAATAAGTCAGTTCCCTTATAGGGGGCTGATGCTAATTTCCATTTTGCTTTTAAGTTGGCACACCAAGGGCATAGCCGGAGGAGCCTACGAGATGTCACTGATGACGCCATTGCTCTAGCTGCAAATTTAGCGGCGTCCAAGGTGCATCCGCTGAGTCCTCAGCTGCCGCCACCATCTTGTTAATGTCTTGTTGAAGACACAAATTGTCAGAGGGAAGGCGGTCTCTCAGTTGTTTGAGCCAAATAAGATTAGCCCGATTAAAGAAGGATGCCAATGTGGCAGTTTTCACCACCCAGGCTACTGCTTGATGGGTTTTTCTAAATGCCACCTCCGCCTTCCTATCCTCAGATTTTAGTACCTCTATCACATCAGAGGAAAAAGGTGTAGAGGAGGACAAATTGAACACAGGGGAATCGACCACTGGGAGAGACAACAAACTACCTAAGCTAGGGTCTACACAGTAAATTTTCTTATCATGCCCAGAGGGGGCAGAAAGGGCTCCCAGGTGATCCCATTGTTTCTTATTGACTCCAGAAAACAACTCCGGACATGGTATGAATTCCTGGTTTGGAGAAGGAACACCAAATTATGAGGCTTTATTGGTTCAGCCTCCTGACCTTGTGGGTTGGATAAAGAGCCCATGTTAGTTGCCAATTTTGCCTTACATAACGTTTTAAACACAGCGGGCCTAAAAAGTGTAGTAAATGCAGGCTTATCTGGCTGAACTCCCTCGTCATCCGAAAACTCAGGGTCCTCAATGTCACTATCAAGCTGTCCTGAATCCTCACAAGCAATTCATGGTGAATGATACATGCAGGTCTAGATGATGGTTGGGTGGCGGGTAGCTGACAGCTAGCCGAAGTAGGAGGCATCTGCATCTGTTGAGAAAAACCTGAGGCCAAAGCTTGGGCCAGGACATTAGTAAGGATGGTTTGAAAATTAATTGGTTGAGCCAGATCTGCTGTCTGTACTCCCCTGAGGATACTCTGAACAGCCTCCAGGCCACTCTGATGAGACACCTCCAAACTAGAAATAGGCCTGCAGAATCAACTTGAGTCAAATCTCCCTCATCTCCTGAATGAAGAGAAAATTGAGGTAAGGCAGTTTGAGCTTTCTTTTGAGATCTCTCATATTGTCTTTCTAGAGCATTATGCCTTCTCAGGGCATTTCTGTCCATTGAGGCAGAAGGGGGAGGTTTGGGTGTGACAGCTTCTGGATCCTGTCTAACTGAATCTGCAGAAGTTTTAGATTTAGATTTCTTGGACGATTTAGCCCTTGGAGGGGTCTGAGGTTGTTCAATGTCTGAGGAGAATTCTGTTCAGCCATAGTAGTTGATTGTAAAATTACTAGGCTCCAGAAGACAAATACCCAGCAGTAAGGAAACTGTGGAAAATAGCAGTTTTGGCGGCAAGTTTAACTTTCAAAATGTCCTCTGGCACCAACCGTTACTGGTAAAATTTACCTCAGTCAGTTATATGCATATATAGAAAATGGAGTGGCTCTCTGGTTCCCCCTGCAGCTTCTTTTAGGTGGCCGAGATTGATGATCCCCTCACGCCGCTCTTGCCTCAAACTGCCATTAATAAAAGGGTGCAAAACCGATTACTGGCTCCAAGTGCTGTGCCCCTCCTCGATGGTCTGGGGAGTCGCTAAAGTACTCACTCCATTCCAGGTGTTCCAGCGCCAGCAGAGAGGTAGAAATCCTTGGAGTTTGAATCAGAAGCTGAAACAGGGACTCCGGAGCTGCCCTACACTAACTGGAGCCTGAAATGGCAGCCACGGTTAACCAGGCTCGCCTGGTAACCAATGTGCTCGCCGGTGGCCAAAGAAACAGCTCTGTGCTGTTTGAAGCTGCCCAGCCGGGTCAAACTCCAATCACTGTAAATTTGAGAAGCCAGGTTGGAAATCTGGATCCCCAGACTCCCCACCGCTATCAGCGCCCACCGCCATCAGCGAGGAACAGCTGCAGCTGCAAGCTGTTGAAATCCAAAATCTTCGGCTCCACTAATAATCACCACCAGTAAGAAATACAGCAATAAGAAAACAATAAAACCTAAAAACTCACTACGTTTTAAATTAGCTGCTAGAGCTGATAGAAAAAAAGTCTCTACAGTTAGACTGAGTGAAATAAACTGGAGACTCTGAGAGGAGAAAAGGTGTGGCCAAAAGATTTAAAGAAACACCATGCTCAGTCCCTGACAGGGAAGACGAGGAAGTCCCATACATTTATGAATTGACTAAGCAGTGCAATGGAAAACGTGTTGTTTTTCCAGGTGAGATCTTGACTAATAAGTACTCCCAAGAATTTAAAAGAGGAAACCTCTCCACACAATCCCCCTCGATATACAGTGGGGCAGGTTCCTCTCTGTGCTTCCAGAAATCTAGCACCATTTCCTTTGTCTTACTAGTATTTAGATGTAAGTTGTTTTTAGCACCATGTGGATACCTTCTGGACTTCTTCCCTGTATGATGATTTGTCCGTCCGGTTATGAGATCCAGCACCGTTGTGTCATCTGCAAACTTTATTATGATGTTGGATGAATCAGACAATATGTAGTCATATGTATACAGTGAGTACAGGTAGGGGCTGAGCTCACAGCTCTGAGAGGAGCCTGTGCTAAGCTTAAGGTGGAAGATGTAAAGGAACCAACCCTTACTGTTTGTGGACGATCCATCAGGAAGCCTTAAAATCTAGAAAATATTAATATGGTGTTGTAAACTAAATTTTATGCACTTCTTACAAGAAACCTATATTCCAATTATATTCTAGATTCAAATTTGGAAGATGAAATAATAAGAAACTCATTCTTTCTCTTTCTTTTTAATGGCAGTAATCAAACTCGCAGGTTCAGCTTCTAACTTTTTTTTTTTTGGCATGAGTAAACCAAGGTGACATTTTGCATATGAAATCATTAAAAATGTAATCCTGTGCAAGTTAATACAATAAAATAGAATGCTAATGCTAATTATTAATACTAATAAATATTGCTGAATATGCTAATAAATATTGCTGAATCTTTAACAGACTATAAAGTATTCCAAATGCAAAGGTTTGCTACTTCCCATGACTCAGAAACAACTTGTGAATAAACAAGTATATTCAGACAACAATGATAAATTTGAATCCTAGCAGTAGGGAAGGTATGGTATGGAGTTGAAATAGGGAAATTTAGGAATAAAAATAATAAACTGGTTTGTTTTTTTTTTAACTTTCACTGAAAGTGGCTTCTTCTTTTATAAATACATGTTTACGTGAAAAATGTGGCTTGGTTCTTTTCTGGACCTAGTTTCAATGTGTCAAATTTTATTTCATGATGATAGGGTTTTTTATTATTATTATAGTTCAACTCATAGTAAGCCATATACTTAGATTCTATTTAACATTTTTATCTCCCTATTGAGTCCTTCCATGACATAGGTAGATGCTATTTGATGGTGTTAAAGATATTGTCACAGAATGTACATTGTTCCAATTAAAGCTGCCCTTTGCAATTGACTGATGTGATTTTGTCAATGTCAATGGTATTCGAATCAGTTTCTAGATGTTTTGGGATTGCACTATTAGTGCACTAATCCTGTTGGTACTATTTCTATTGGTACTATCTTTGCTTTCTTTTGCCACAATCATTCTATTTCTGTTTGCAGGTCTTTTTATTTTGTGATGTTCTCGAATTCTTTCTCATTATTCTTCTGTGTCTAGGTACTACCATATCCATTATCCAGAAGATTTTTTTTGTCTTTCTTATTGACAACTAATAAGACTGGGATGTTATATGACAAGTAGTTTGAATTCTACATGAATTCTAAATTCCCAGAGCACTTTAGCTTCTTCATTTCATTATGATTCATTGCACCAAATTTTCCATCTGGATTTGACATTTTTGTCCACTTATCAAGTCCTCCCCATGAACCTGAGATAGGCAGATTTTGGTGTTTGATGGTATTAATGCAAGGATGTCAAATTTGTGGCTCATGGACAAGATATGTCACATGCTGGCCACGCCAATCCCAGTTTAGAGAAGGGGGAAAAAGTTGTGATACATCATGTGACGACAATGTGATGTCACGAGTTTGATACCTGTGCATTAAAGATGTGTACATTGCAAAAATACTGACTGGCTTTAAACTGTTTTATTACAAGTCCTTGTAACTGATTACTTCTTAGATTTTCTTCTGAATAACATTGGGTCTATTTGGAATCTAATCAAATCTGTATACAGAAAATGAGGACAAAGGACAGGCAATATTGCACATGAACTGTTCAACAGTGCTATTGCATAGGAACTGTTCGTCAATGCTCTAGAATTTTTTCTAAGAAACATATCCTCACTGGCAAAATTTGTCTGCAAAAAAACTACCTGTGAAGATTAAAAAAACCATTGGTAATTACTGTCCTGAAGAACTGTCTAAAGCAATTGGTTATTGATCATCTAGCAGACATCTTGTTATTATCAGGTAAGGGAATTCAAATAACAATATTATTTCAGAGCAGTTCCTTTCTTATTTAGAGTAAATAATTTGAACTGATAACGTGTCATACAGAATTCAACTGACATTTTCTTCTGCATTTTTTACTACTTACACTCAATTTAAGAAAAAAAGACAATCTGAGTCCAAAACTTCTGTTTTCTGTGAATTTCTCATGTGTTGAATGCTTCAACAGTGTCTTATATAGCTCTTTTTGCTAGATACAGTAATTGTTTCACCAAATAACAGTGCCTATGTGAGTTCTATGATTCAATTTATTTTCCAGGAAAAACATAATGATTCTGAGGTATTTCCAAGTCACAAATACAGTAGCGGCCAAAATTGTGGAAACCTTTTGGGAAAAGTATATTTTTGAGGTTTGATGGCTATTAACCAGTGGTGAAATCCTACCGGTTCGCACCAGTTCAGGCGAATCGATAGTGATAAAATCTACCGGTTCAGTCAACTGGTAGTAAAAAAACCCCTCCCAGTTGGTCCGAACCAGTATTTCTGACAATCAGCTGTGCCGCGTGATTTATATTCACTGGAAAGCAGGAAATCCTGTTTTCTAGCAAATCTAAATTGTGCAGTACAGCTGTTTCTCTCCCTTGCTGTTCTCTTACCTTCAAATGGCTCCTTTTTCCGCATAAAGCATGCATCTGGTGCACACTGCACATGCACGCATATGCAGTGCCTGTCTGGTGGGCACTGCATATGTGCGCACACACAGCACACATCTGGTGCACACTGTGCATGCACACACAGTGCCCATATGGTGCACACTGTGCATGTGTGTGTGTCATGTCTCTGGTGCACACCACACATGTGCGGGCAGCGAACTGGTGGCGACCAGCAGAGATTTCACGACTGCTAATAACACCACTTTTTTTTTTAGTAGTACCATAAAATTATATATCAATGGAAAGATAATTTAATCAAGAAATAATGCTATTCAACCTTTGTTTGAGAGATAAAAGTGGCTTTTTTTTGTGGAATTCTAGATTTTTGGCCAAATTCCTGCAGTCTGGGCAAACAGTCCTTGCACTCAACTTCATATTTCATTGCACTATGAAATGTTCTTGTATACACCCAGATGATTTTCTTCTGTCACGTAGGCAGAGTCTCTTAATTCTTCTATCATCATTTGTTCTTGTGCATCTTTTCCTGCCTTTACTAGCCTGGTTTTGTAGTGACTGAGTCTCCTTATGCCCCTTCAAAGACTTAGAAATGCCACCTTTGGTTAAGTTTCCATCAATTTTTCTTCTAATTTCTTTGTAACTGTAGCCTTGTTCACTTAATAATACTATTTTACATCACTTTCTGGGTGACCAGTCAACTCTTTGCACCATTACTTTAATTTTATTTCATTTTACAAGCTCACTAAATGAAAGAACACAAAAAACCCAACCAACTTGATAGCATAACACACTGATAAATGTCCTCCTCTCAGCTTCAATACATGACATCAGTAACTGAATCCTACTGTGATCTGATTGGCTCATTTCCAAAACAAGATGACACCTGATTGGCTCTCTAAACACTTATGCTCATTGGCTACAATCAGATGAAGGAAAGCTACTTGATATCAACCTAAGCAAGTTGTGCTTCCTTTTTCTGATTCTTTGACTATAATTTTTCATAGAATACAGATAATTGAATAAACTTTGTTGCATTTCATTCTTGATTAAATTATCTTTCCATTGATGGTACTACTCCAAAAAAAAAAAAAAAAGTGATGTTATTAGCCATGAAACCTCAAAAATACACTTTTCCCAAAGGTTTCCACAATTTTGACCAGTACTGTATGTACGAATGCCAATATGTTTCAGTAGTTAAGATGCTGTAGGGCTGTATGAGAAATGAGAGACTGAAATGCTTATCCTTTCTTAGGCATGCAAGTTAAATGGATGATTTTGGGCCTGTCACTGTCTATCACCACTAGCTGGAAAAGTTGAAAAACATCCTGCATGGTAAACTGTGACCCATAGCACAATTTTGAATAGGCATTTATCCTTTATTTGATTGGCTAATAACAACAGCAACAATAATAATAACAACAACTTGATAAGTGGATAAAATGTTAAATATCTGACTGACTGTGATAAGAACCATAATAATTCACACACACACACACACACACAAATACCACACACAGAGTGGTACACATATACATCTGTGCATGAATGTAGGTTTTTTTTTTTTTTTGCTTTATTAATAATTTTCTGTATAAATGCCATAACTTATCACAAGAAGAATTAATGGATTTTTTTTTATCATGGTTATATTTATTCAGATGCCCCTTAGGCTCAGTCAAAGCAATTTATTAAACCACCACATGAGCAAAGCTACTGTCATTAATACAATGGTATCTTTGTTCAATTAATTTTTCCTCTGGGCAAAGCAATGCATGAATTATAAAAACACGGTATTCTCAAAAATTCTGAAAGAAGCTAAGTTTAGCTGCCCATTTTAAACAGTTTTATAAACTTTTCCCCACAGTTTTTCCCTTTGACAAACATCAAAAAGTATGGTCTTGAGAGAAGATTATTAGAAGAAAAACAGACATATACAGTAGTTGGTCTGTTTTTGACATTTCTCTGGCTTTCCATTCCAAACAGCTCTGAGTGGCATACAGCAAAAATAAGAATTAAAAATAACAAGAAACAGAAAACCAACCTTACCAACCATAATGGCATAGCTAGCAAGGAAACAGTTCAAACTTAATATCCCCCAAATGCATCCCCCCAAGCTAAATTGTCACTTCTCTGCAGACACTTATCACATGGGGACTGGTAAAATGAGATATTCTATAGGAAAAGTACTGTTAGTGAGAAGGCCCTAACACATAAACCCTGCAGATAGAACTCCTCAGAGCAGGGATATCAAATTCACGGCCCACAGGCCGGATGCGTCATGTACTGGTTCCACCTGCCCGGTTTAGCGAAGGGGGAAAAAGTCCCAATACATCGCATGATAACACTGTGACGAAGCGAATTTGACACCCCTGCCTTAGAGGATAGTATTTTCAACAAAAGTATTACACAATACTACAAATACTCTTCAAATCTTACAGAACAAGAAAACTTATTTTAAGGCAAACTGTCTTCAAAATAACCAGGTCCTGAGCCATGCAAACCTTTAAATCTAATAACCAAGAGCTTGAATGGAAAGCCTGTGGAGCTCCCAGTGGATTACACAAGGAAATCAGATGTACCCATAACTCCCAGGCTTCTGAGAAATTAACCATTTTAATCTTTTAAACAATTTTCAAGGGAAGTAATTAGCTGATGGTCATGAATGTATGACTATGCAGAATGCCTCTTGCTTTATAAAAGTGCACAATTCATTCACAAAGATGCAGTTGTGCAAAGATTTTCCAGGCAACAGACTCTCCATCTGCTAATTAAAGAACAACCACAGGTCCAGAAAAACCAGAAAATCTAAATTTAATATTCAATTTCTGACTAAACAAAACCAAAATCAGCTCAGCACTGTAACTTTCAATGTTCTGGAATATAAGTGGACAATTCCTTAATTACAAATGCAAAATGTTGCCAAGAACTGTGTTTCCACATAAGAAAAATACTTTCATTACAGTTTAAAAGCTAAGCACTTCTGAGCACAATGGATTTCAATATATATACACCACCCACACCCACACCCACACCCGCATACAGAGGGGAATATATACAGACTTATATAAAATAAGGAAGAAAAGAGAAAAAGGAAAGGAAAAAATGGAGGAAACATAGGTAAACAAAAATTGAAACTAAAAAAAAAGTTGCTAAAAGTGGTTTCCAATATTCTTCAAAGCAGTTATAAGTACAATTATATTTTAAATTCACCCTCTAAAGTTATATAACAGTACTTTATTTCTATAACCTTTTCTGTTTAATCATCAGTCATAAATCAAAAGTTCATTTTTTTAAAAAAAATATGGAAAAAGTCCAGAATAGGTTTTCAGTTCTCAATAAATGTAAGTAATGTCTTTCTCTAATTAATGTTTATCCATCTCAGCAAGAACTGTCAGTTTCATCAACCATTCCTGCATAGTGAGTAATATCAAATACATGTATGTCTTTTCCTATAGAAAGCATTTACCATAATCTTCAATATCACTTTCTTCCATCTAATCCAGGAAACTGGTCTATAAATTATCAGGCTATAGACAAATGAAGAGGTTTCTTTACTTTGATAACTTAATGAACTGCAATTATGCTGTTATTCATTTTATTGTAACTTCTAGTTTACTTTTCTATGTATGGACTACTAGGTGCCTAAGTACAATCAAATTGTTAGATCGGCGCAGGAAAGAAGAAGTGACCAGCAGGGTTCAAGTAACAGGTTTTAATAACAAGAACTGAACAGCTTGTGCGCTGCCGGAGCTCTCCTTATATACACTCCGGCAGACGCACCGCCCACTGACAGGGATTCAAAACTCCCGCCGAAAGGATCTTCAGCCAATCCCAGGCGGATGTCCTTATAAGGACATAACACTCCTCCCCCCTAGTTCTTAGTCAGTCGATCAGGGAAATAGTCACTAAGATAAACAGGACGTCTACGTGCCCGCGTAGACCTGCGCAGTTCAGAGTCAAGATGGACACTCTCCCGGACGGAGGGTGTCTGCTCTGCTCGGGGCTTCTTCCCCGGTGCCGGGCTGGATCTGGCCGTCGAGGACGCGGGCACTGTGTCCGAACCTCCGGCCGGGTCATGGACCTCCGCCTGCGGGCGATGCTGGTCTGCCTCGTTCCTGCACAGATCGTGGAGCCGCCGGTGTGGATCCCTGCTCTTGGCCGGTCCGGAACTCCTGAGCCACGGTAGGTCCCTGGGTCTCCCTCGGGTCCCCTCTGGGCTGGGGTCGCGCCGGTCTGGGTCAGGGTGCGAGTCCGGCGGTGGTGGTTGGGTTAAGCCCCCGGGTTCTCCGGTCGAGTCCGGCTTACTCCCGGGGCGGCAGGCGGATGGAAATGGTGACTGGTCGGCTCTGTCGGGGTGGCGTAGGCCTACCTTGCAGGGGTCGTGTAGGCCCTCTCTGCGCGGTTGGTCTGGCGGTGGTGCCGAATGTTCCCTCTGGCCGCTGGGCTGCTCGACCTGGTCGGGTTGGTGTTGGCCTACCCTGCCGGGGTGGTGGAGGCCTTCCTTGCAGGGTTGGTTTTCTGCGTGGTTGGCGGGTTGTTGTATGGTCTCCTGGAATGTTGGCTGGAGGTCCCCAATTCTGGGCTGCCGGTTGCCCACTTCGCAGGGTTGACGTTGGCTTCCCCTGCTGGGTTGTCCCCGGTCTACTTGCCTTGCCGGATCTGGTATTAGGCTAGGTGCCGGGGTGTTTGTTCGTCCCTCGGGTCGCCGGTCTCCCTCGTCTGGGTGGTTTAGGCTTACTTCGGCGGGGTGGTTTAGGCCTACCTCGTCGGGGTGGTTTAGGCCTACTGTACCGGGGTGGTTTAGGCCTACCTCGTCGGGGTGGTTTAGGCCTACTGCGCCGGGGTGGTTTAGGCCTACTGCACCGGGATGGTTTAGGCCTACCTTGTCGGGGTGGTTTAGGCCTACTGTGCCGGGGTGGTTTAGGCCTACCTCGTCGGGGTGGTTTAGGCCTACTGCGCCAGGGTGGTTTACGCTCACTTCCCTCCACCTTTTGCAGAGCTGGTCGAGATGACGTCTCACGATCTGTCCATCGTCCAGCTCCACGCGGTAGGATTTGGGACCGGTTGTGCTGTGTACTGTAGCTTTAAGCCATTTAGGCGAGCCGTGGAAATTAAGAGCGAAGACGGCATCACCGACGGAAAACTGGCGAAGTTGGCGACTGGCGGATGCGGGCACCTCAGAGGAGTATTGTGGGTGCAGTCTGTCCAGGGGTGACCGGAGTCTCCTGCCCATTAAAAGTTCGGAGGGACATTTTCGGGTGGCAGAGTGAGGCGTGATATGCTGGGTAAGCAAAAAAGTGTCAATGCGCTCCTGCCAGTCACCCGGGCCCATCTTGGCGAGTGACTCCTTCGTGAGCCGCACCATCCGTTCAGCCTGCCCATTTCCGGCCGGTCTGTAAGGGGCAGAGAGGGCATGGCGGATGCCCAAGCCAGCCAGGAAAGCTTCCATGGGCACGGACGTAAGTTGGGGCCCGTTGTCTGAGACCAACACGTCTGGGAGTCCATGGGTCGCAAAGAGGCGCCGGAGGGCACGGATGGTAGCTTCTGTTGTGGTGGATGCCATGGGGACGACTTCCAACCACTTGGAGTAGGCATCCACCACGATGAGGAGGTGGTGCCCATGAATGGGGCCAGCAAAGTCTATGTGAATGCGTGACCAGGGGGAGCTCGGAGTCTCCCAGGACATCGGGTCAGATTGAGGCGGGGCGGCTCTGACTTCTTGGCACGGGCTACACCTGGCGACCCAATGTTCAATGTCTTTGTCCAGTGACGGCCACCAGACGTAGCTCCGTGCCAGGGCTTTCATCCGGACTATGCCCGGGTGTCCTTTGTGCAGCGCAGCAAGAGTCCTTCGTTGCAGAGTGCTGGGAATCAGCACCCTATCTCCCCATAGTAAACAGCCGCGCATGGTGGACAGCTCCCCTTGCTTGCGGCTGAACGGGCTGAAGTCGTCGCTGTCAATTCGAGTCGGCCAGCCTCTCAGGACCCAGGAGTGGACTTGCCGGAGGATGGGGTCAGCTCGCGTGTGCGTCGCTACGTCGGCAGATGTCACGGGACAGTTGCTGTCGTTGTCAATATGCAGCAGCTCGAGCGTGGGGGCCGGGTCTTCCACGGATTCGGCGGATGGGCACCTGCTCAACGCGTCGGCGTTTGCGATGGCTTTACCAGGCTGGTGGACGAGGCTGTAGGAGTAGCCGGCGAGGAATATGGACCAGCGCGTCATCCGGGGGGACATGAATGCTGGGGTCTGCTTGTCCCCTGCTAGTAGGCCGAGGAGAGGCTTGTGATCGGTGACAATGGTGAATTGCCGTCCATACAGGTATTCGTGGAAGCGCTTCACCCCTGCAACAATAGCCAACGCCTCTTTGTCCAGTTGGCTGTAGTTGCGCTCAGCACTAGACATAGTCTTTGAGAAAAATGCGATGGGGGCTTCACGACCGGTAGGCAGTTCGTGGCTGAGCACAGCGCCAACTCCGTACGGGGAAGCGTCACAGGTCAGTCTGAGGGGCAGTGTCTCATTGTATTGAATGAGCACACTGTCAGAGGTCAGAAGTTGCTTAACGGCTCTGAAGGCAGACTCTTCCTCACGTCCCCACCTCCAGGAAACCGCCTTCGCCAGCAAGCGATGGAGCGGCTCAGCAACAGTGGCTTTCTGCTGGAGGAAAATAGTGTAGAAGTTAAGCAATCCAAGGAAAGCCTGAAGCTCCGCTTTGTTTTTGGGGCTGGGAGCTTCATGGATAGCTTTAACTTTTGATTTGGTGGGGTGGATGCCAGAACTATCTATCAGATAGCCCAGGAACTCGACTTCCTGTACCCCAATGATGCACTTGTCCCTCCGGACTCTCAAGCCCTTCTCCCTGAAACGCTGGAGAACTAGCCTCAGCCGGTCCAGGAGTTGAGCCTTTGAGTCCCCAGAGATCAGTACATCATCGAAATAGGGCACCACCCCTGGAACGCCTTGGAGAAGGCGTTCCATCATGGATTGGAAAATGCCTGGGGCTGCACTGACTCCAAACTGGAGACGGTTGCACTTAAACGCGCCTCTATGGGTGACAATAGTCTGTGCCTCCGCCGTTTCCTGATCTACTGGCAGTTGCTGGTAAGCCTGGGCCAGGTCCAGTTTTGCAAAAATTTTGCCCTTGCCGAGTGAGTGCAGCAAATGTTGCACTACTGGCACGGGGTATGCGCTCTGCGGCAACGCCTTATTGATGGTCACTTTGTAGTCGGCGCAGATGCGCACAGATCCATCCTGCTTCATGGGAGTCACAATGGGAGTTTCCCATGAAGCATGATCGATGGGTTCCAGGATACCTTGGGCAATCAGCTTATCTAGCTGAGCGTCTACTTTAGCCTGCAAGGCAAATGGAACCCGGCGGGGCTTGAGCCGAATTGGGGTTACCCCCTTGTCCAGATTAAAGGAGATGGGTTTCCCTGAAAAGGTCCCTAACTTACCATCGAAGACTTCTTGGAAGTCTCCGATGAGTGAGTCGAGTTCGCCTGAGCTAATCTGGTGGATGCCTCCAATAGAAAGCCCCAGCGGCTGGAACCACTCCACGCCCAGCAGGGTCGGGCGGCTATGCTCCACGACGGTTATGGGAAGCTGGCCCTGGAACTGCTTGAAGGCGATCCGGAGGTTGGTTCTCCCGATGACGCCGATGGGGTTGCCGCCGAAATCCACCAGCTTGGAGTGCAGAGGTTCAAGTTGGCGCTTGGAGAGATTCGGTTTCAGTCTCTTGACCTGGTGCCAGTCGATGATCGAATAGACGGAGCCTGAGTCGACTTCCATCGTGCACGGCAAGCCTTCTGCCAACAGTGTCACGTGGAATTTTGTGGCACTGTTGGTGCTGGTGAGGGCGATCGTTGTCTGGTTCACAGCGCCGCCATGATAACTGTTGCGGTCGTCGCGATTTTGCTGGATTGAGGACCGTTTGGATGACCTCTGGGAGTCGCGACGACTTTCTGGATTCTGGGGCTTGATCGATTCAGGAACCGGATCAGAGGCTCTGCATGCCTCCGCGATGTGCCCCCTCTTAAGACAGCGTCTGCAGGTGGCATCCCGCCAGCGACAGGATTGGCGGGGATGGTGTCCCTTGCAACTGCCGCACTGAGCGGCGCGGCGGCCATCTTTTTGAATTTCCCGCCTAGGTGGGCGGGAAACTTTCAAAACGGTCGACTCTCCCTCTGAATCGGTTGGTGTGGCAGAGTCCTCGGACGATTCAGATGACGGTTTGCGGATCTTATGGATCCCTCGGGACTGGAGCATGGCAGCAGCGGCGGTCTCGGATGTTTCCGCAGCCGTAGCCTCCTCAAGAACGTCCTTCAGGGACAGTCTTTTTCTGCTCAGGAACTTCTTTTGGAGGTTGGCATCTCTCATCCCGAAGACGATCCCGTCGCGTAAGGCATTGTCAACATTCTCAAATTCGCAGTTCGCAGCGATTTGACGCAATGCCGCCACAAAGTCTTTAATCGATTCGCCTTCCTTCTGATTACGTTGGCGGAAGGTAAAGTGGTTCGATATGGGGGTGCCCGTTGGTGCATAGTGGTCTTGCAGGGCAGTCTGCAGATCCACCCAGGACATGACTTCAATGTCCCTGGGTGCGACGAGGTTGACGGCGAGTTCCAAAACGTCGGAGCCGCAGTGAGTGAGGAAGAGAGCCCTCTTCCTCTCGTCGTCTAGGTTGTTGTAGCCGTTTCCCCGGAGGAACTGGCGGAAACGTATCATATACGAACTCCACTTCTCCCGGCTGGGGTTGAAGGGAGCCAGCGAGGCGAACGGCGCTTGCGGCGTTGCCATTTCTCAGACCGCGTCGAGTGACTTCAGCTCGTTATGGCGATCGTGCCACGCGGAGGTTCTTCTCTAGACCTTTGTCGCCAGTGTTAGATCGGCGCAGGAAAGAAGAAGTGACCAGCAGGGTTCAAGTAACAGGTTTTAATAACAAGAACTGAACAGCTTGTGCGCTGCCGGAGCTCTCCTTATATACACTCCGGCAGACGCACCGCCCACTGACAGGGATTCAAAACTCCCGCCGAAAGGATCTTCAGCCAATCCCAGGCGGATGTCCTTATAAGGACATAACACAAATAATAGTAAAAACTATGTTAGAAGTAAATTGAGTACTACAGTAAACTAACCACAAAAAGAGTTGTTAATTAAAGTCTGTTGTATTAACCAGAAACTGGTCAATTCATACAACAAATGTGTGGCTAAAATGAAAATTTCTCTTGGAAAGGAGGTGTAACACCTTCTCTGGCCAAAAGAAAGAGACCATAGTTAAAGAACTTGAATAAACAAGAAACTTAACACATTCTAAGAACTAAAGCTTGAATATGTGGACTAAATGTTAATTACTTACCATGTTTTTTGGAGTATAAGATGCCCTTTCCCCCCCTTAAAAGGGCTGAAAATTTGGGTGCATCTTATGCTCCAAATGTAGCTTTTTTGAAGTTTTTTTCAGCCCCAACGAGGCGCTAGTAAGTGAAGCGATCCTCCATGCTTTGCCTGCTCCCTCCAACTCTCATATGTGCTTTAGTAGCTTTTTTCAGCCCTAACAAGGTGCTAGCGAATGAAGTGATCTCCATGCTTTGTCTGCTCCCTCCGACTCTCAGGTGTGCTTTAGAAGATTTTTTTCAGCCCTAATGAGGTGCTAGTGAGTGAAGCAATCTCCGTGCTTTGCCTGCTTTTCTTATTGCTGGTCCCTCTTAGCTGTGCTTTAGAAGCTGTTTTTTATCCCCAAGCAGGGGATAAAAAGCGTGCATGCACGCTCAAAACCAGCAAACTAATGTGCTGAAGCTGACCATACTACGGACTTTAGCCAGATGAATACTTGGTAGGCAGATCCCCCTGTTTTCCTCCCCAAAAACTAAGCGGCATTTTATACTCCGGTGTGTCTTATACTCCGAAAAATATGGTATATAGAAATTACAAATATCATAATATTTTATTTATTTATTTATTTATTAGACTTATATACCGCCCTTCTCCTTGTGGACTCAGGGTGGTGAACAGCCGAATAAAAACCAGTACACAAAAGTTAAAATATTATAAAAACAAATAAAATTTGGCTGAGAATTAAAACAGATTAATATTAAAATAAATATCAAACTCTAAAAAATTCTAAAAAATTTAGCAGGGATCAGGCTAAGCTGGTGAGCTGAAAAAGATATGTTTTCAAGGCCCGACGAAAAGTCCGGAGATCGGAGATCGTTCTAAGTTCTGGAAGAAGATCGTTCCAGAGGGTGGAGGCTGCCACAGAGAAGGCTCTCCCCCTGGGGGTCGCCAGCCGGCATTGTCTGGCTGATGGCACCCTGAGGAGGCCCTCTCTGTGGGAGCGAACTGGCTGGTGGGAGGCAATTGGTGGCAGAAGGCGGTCCCGTAAGTACCCTGGTCCTAAGCCATGGAGCGCTTTAAAGGTGATTACCAACACCTTGAAACACACCCGGAAGTCCACTGGCAGCCAATGCAGCTCACGCAGGAGAGGTGTCACGTGGGAGCGCCCTGTCGCTCCCATAATCCCCCATGCGGCCGCATTTTGCACCAGTTGGAGCCTCCGGGTGCACCCCAAAGGGAGCCCCATGTAGAGAGCATTGCAGTAGTCCAGGCGAGAAGTGATGAGCGCCTGAGTGACTGTGCATAGGGAGTCCCGATCTAGAAAGGGCCGCAACTGGCATATCAGGCGAACCTGATAGAAAGCTCCCCTGGCCACAGCTGTCGTGTGATCCTCTAAAGACAGCCGTGGGTCCAGGAGGATGCCCAAGTTGCGCACCCTTTCCATGGGGGCCAATGATTCGCCCCCAATAACCAGCAATAGTGTCACCTGGCTGTATCGGGACGCCGGCAGCCACAGCCACTCGGTCTTGGAGGGGTTGAGTCAAAGCCTGTTTCTCCCCATCCAGACCCGCACGGCTTCAGGCACTGGGACATCACTTCCACGGCATCGTTGGGGTGGTCTGGGGTGGAGATGTACAGCTGAGTATCATCAGCGTACTGATGGAACTCCACCCCAAAACCACAGATGATCTTGCCCAGCGGCTTTACATAAATGTTGAACAGGAGGGGCGAGAGGACCGACCCTTGTGGCACCCCACACACTAGGCGCCTCGGGGTCGACCGCTGCTGCCCTGTCAACACGGATTGCAACCGGTCGGAGAGGTAGGAGGAGAACCACCATATGACGGTGCCCTCCACCCCCAATCCCTCCAACTGGCGCAACATGATACCATGGTCGATGGTATCAAAAGCCGCTGAGAGGTCTAACAACACCAGGATAGAGGAGTACCCCCTACCCTGGGCCCTCCAGAGATCATCCACCAACGCGACCAATGCCATTTCGGTGCTGTATCCAGACCTGAAGCCAGACTGGAGTGGGTCTAAATAGACAGCTTCATACAGGTAGTGGAGGAGCTGCCACGCCACCACACTCTCAACAATTTTCGCCAGGAAGCTAAGGTTGGAGACTGGACGATAATTAGCCAAAACAGCTGGGTCCAGGGAGGGCTTCTTGAGGAGGGGCCTCACCACCGCCTCCTTCAAGGCGGCCGGTAGGGCACCGTCACTCAAAGAAGCGTTAATAATCTCCTGGAGCCAGCCTCGTGTAACCTCCCGGGAGGCCAGCACCAACCAGGAGGGACACAGGTCCAATAAACATGTGGTTGCATTCAGTCTTCCCAGAATCCTGTCCACGTCCTCGGGAGCCACAGGATCAAACTCAGCCCAGATAACACTCTCAAGACCTGCTTCAGTCACCCCGCCTGAACTAACCCAGTCAGCAGCCAAATCATCCAGAATCTGAGTTATTTTATCATCCAGATATTGAACAAAGTCCTCAGCACGTCCCTGTAAGGGATCCTCCCGCGCTCCCGAATGAAGGAGGGAGCGGGTCACCCTGAACAGGGCGGCTGGGCGATTATCTGATGATGCGATAAGGGCGGCAAAATAATTAGACTTCGCCGCTTTTATCGCCACTAAGTAAGTCTTAATATGAGCTCTTACTAGTGTCAAGTCAGTTTCAGAGCGACTGGCCCTCCAACCGCTCTCCAGGCGTCTTTTCCGGCACTTCATCTCCCTCAATTCCTCAGTGAACCAAGGAGCTAAGTGAGTTCAACGCTGGGTCAGAGGCCGCAAAGGCATGACACCGTCCAAGGCCCCACTGGCCGCCCTATCCCAGGCAGCCACCAGGTCCTCAGCCAAGTCGCGTGTCAGTGTCTCAGGAAATGGCCCAAGCTCCGTCTGGAACCTATCAGGATCCATCAGGTGCCTGGGGCGGAACCACCTGGTCGGTTCCGCCTCTCTGCGGTGACATGCAGCGGTCAGAAAGTCAAGTCGAAGGAGCGAGTGGTCAGTCCATGACAAGGGTTCCACACCTATAACCCCAATGTCAAGACCACGCAACCACTGACCCAAGACAAAAACTAGATCCAGGATGTGTCCACCAATGTGAGTCGGGCCCTGAATTACCTGGGTCAGGTCCATGGCCATCATGGAAGCCATGAACTCCAGAGCTATCTCAGATGTTTCACCGATAGATGGCAGATTGAAATCCCCCATTGTTGTAGCCGAGGACAACCTCAGCTACAACAATATCCCAAGCAAAATAGAAATTTCACTTTAGGTGCATCTTTTTATTGTGTTGCATCTATCTAAACTGCAACATGATTATACAGCTTTCAATTTATGTTTGTTTGAATTTTAAGATGGGTTAGCTCATAACATGATGACTAAATGGCATGCTCATCTGTTAATAAAAAACTCTTACCAAAACCAAAGAATTATGAAACTCAGTTTCTGCAGTTCAGCATTATTTTTGAAATTCATATCAATCAATAAAAAGCTTATTAGCTGTCCCTGAAATATGGGTTACCAGGGCCAAAGATCACAAGAGATTGAGTCTTCATATATACAAGAGACAATATAAAATATCTCTTTGTTCGAAAGGCGTTTCAGTAAGAAATTACTGAAGAAATTATTTTTCTCATCTTTTTTAAATCAAAGGAGAAAAAAATACAGAAATAACCTTTGATTTTCTCACACTTAAAAAAAAAATCCAAGGATTTTATCATGAAGGAAATTATGGTTGTTGTTTTTTAAGTTATCAAAATAAGTTTGGAATTATCCTAAAACAGAAACTTTTCTTACAGGGGGAAAAGGAAAGCAACTTTTTACAATGCTGTTATATTAAATGGATTCAGGTATTCTCTTGCCACAAATTAACAAAGTGTAAAATGCCATTTCTGCCTATGACTTATAACATCTTTTTGCATCATTGAGCCACTGTTGAGGCAGTATAAGGCCTGTCTTCATTAATATTATATGGGAACAATGGCGGTTGGATAATTCTAAAAGATGCTTTAAGTAACTAGCAGAGCCCCTGCCTAATAATATATTTGTCCTTCAGATTAAAAATAGCTATAATCTTAATGAACTAAAGATAGGCAAAAGCTTGTCATCATAAATCCTGTGCTGAGAAAGGCTATTATGTCCGAGTATGAAAAATAATTGAAGAAAAATAGAAATAGTCTGGCTGTATTTATTAATTACAGAGAGCAATCCTCTAAGATATCTTCCTTTTCTCCCTTAAGAGATGTTTTTTCTCGTTCATGCTTCTTGGTTTTTTTCACAACTCAATGAAATTTCTTCTTTCCTTTCTTTCTTTCTTTCTTTCTTTCTTTCTTTCTTTCTTTCTTTCTTTCTTTCTTTCTTTCTTTCTTTCTTTCTCTCACTTGATTATTGTGTTCACGAAGATACTGTTTGATATAAGCCTACAATTATTTAAATATCTGCCTCCAGATGTTTTTAAAGAAAATCTCACTATGGCATAATTTAGTGGGATAAGGATCTTGTAAGAGAGAGGAACTTTTACCCTGGACCCAGCTGTGTATAATATTTTTATTAAGTTTTATAAGCCATCAAAAGTAATGTTTGAGTTGGAGATGACTAGAAAAATTCTTCCAAGCACCTTTCTACCACCTCAGGCTTTAGCAACTAAGTACTATTCAAAAGAGAGTTTGGGATTAGATAGCATTTTCTGCATCAGCCTCAACAATTTTTAACACAATCAGTCATAGTGTTACCTTAAAACAAGTCCATAGAATTACCCTTGATAGTTATTCTTCTCCTTCTTAATGAGGGAACTTCACTTGGTGGGAGTGGATGAGTATTCTGCCCAGAGTAATCTTCTCTGAAGAATAGACATGACCTCAGACTCTCCAAAATCTTTAAACAGCAACTTGAAAATCCTGAGAAATGTAATCTGTCAGCATGAGGGCCTGATTATACAAGTGCCAGCTATAGAAGAGCCAGTCTGGTGTAGTGGTTAAGACACTAGGTTAGAAATCAAAAGACCATGAGGTTCTAGTCCTACTTTGGGGCTCCCCTTGAAGAGCACCCGGAGGCTCCAACTGGTGCAGAATGTGGCCGCGCAGGTGGTGATGGGAGCGACATGGCATTCCCATGTAACACCTCTCCTGTGCGAGCTGTACTGGCTCCCAGTGGTCTTCCGGGTGCACTTCAAGGTTTTGGTTACCACCTTTAAAGTGCTCCATGGCTTAGGACCTGGGTGCTTGCAGGACTGCTTACTACCACCAATAGCCTCCCACTGGCCGGTACGCTCTCATAGAGAGGGGCTCCTCTGGGTGCTGTCGGCCAAACAATGTTGACTTGCAGCCCCCAGGGGGAGAGCTTTCTCTGTGGGGACACCTATTATCTGGAATGATCTCCCCCTGGAGATATGGAAAATCCCGGATCTGTCACCTTCCGCTGCGCTCTTAAGACCTTTTTATTTCACCAGGTGGGCCTGGCCTAACCTTTCTTCCTCTTTTAGCATCTACATTTTAATCTGTTTTAATTTGTCTGGGGTGTTTTAATTTGTCTGGGCCAAATCTATTTAATTGGATTTTATCTGGATTTTTAAATTTTGTGTACATGTATGTTTATTGTTGGCTGTTCACCACCCTGAGTCCTTCAGGAGTAGAGAGGTATATAAATCAAATAAACCATAAACCATAAACCAAACTTCAAGCACAACGCCAGTTAGATAACTTTGGGATAGCCTTGTTCTCTCAGCCCTAGGAAAGAGGCAATGGGAAATGTATGGGAGATTTGTCCTGGCAATTTCCAGGAGTTAACACTCATTTGAAGGCACCACAAAAACAAACAATAAAAGAAAGAAGAATTGTGCACATTAGCCCCAGGTCAAAAAGCAATATGGTAGAAATGGCTTTGGAAAGGAAAAAATAAACAGACTGAATCCCTTCTAAATAGAGTGACTTTGGGTTTGTGGATCCAAATAGTTCCAAGAAAATATCATTTTTGACTTGAACTGAGCTACAGTCCACATTTAGTTGTAATACTGGAAGTCTCTAAGAGTTGTTTGCTATGAGATGGGTAGCAAATAAATCCAATCAATCAAATTGAGGGTGAGTCATAGCTCCTGCTATAAGCAGATAGCAATTGCTCAACAGGTAAGAATTGTGACCAGGAAATGCTTGTTCAGTTACATCTTCTATGTCAAATCCTTGATTGGGCAATGCTGTTTAGAGTCACTGTCTTGAACGCTTTTGGTTTGGTTTATTGTAAAGTGCTCTATATGGACTAACCTTGGAAAGACTTCAGAAGTTATAGCTGGTATAAAATGCGGTGCACGGACAATGATGTATGTATACTAATATCCTTAGAAATAACTTGGTTGCTAATTAGCATAGAATGTGCAATTCAGGCTGCTGGTTGTTACCTTTAAGGTCCCAAATGATTCCTGAATGCCTTATATGGGCAACTTCAATATCTGTTTATCCAATCATATCTAATATAGTCAACATCATCAGAACTTGAATTTGTAAGAATGTCATTTGATGAAGTCTTGGAAATGGGCATTTTATATTTCTTCTCCTAGAATTTCTTCCCCACAGAGGTTTCTTCCCTTTGGGATTTCAGATGAACAATTAAGATGTTATTATTCTATCAAATGCAATATGAGGGCATGCAGTTATTAAAGATGTGTAGTTGACAGTCACAGTTGTATACATTTCCTTTTATTTCTTTTTTATTTTGTATAATTTTAATACTTTCAGTTTATTTTGTTTCAGTGTAAGGGAAGGTGGATTTATTATTTATTAGTTTTGGGAAAAAAAACATGTTTGTTTTAATTGTCAGCTGCCAAGAGCCTTTGGGAAAAGGCTCTATAGAAATGTAGTGAATAAATAAATACATCTGACCAGACAATATTAGATAAAAACAAACAAAAACTTTTATTGTGGCCAGTAATCAGAACTGAAAAAAAATTAATAATAAAATTAATACTAAATATGAACAAAATAAAAATAAGTACATCATAATGTCAATGTGATAAAATTACAGAAAGGTCTATAAACAACAAAGTAGAATCTTCCCTGTTCAAAGAAACAGAATCATGCTGTTAAGACAGCAGCAGGTGTATATGTGTATATAAAAATGATCTGAATAGTCTAAAACATTTACTAAAATTTATAAAATATAGTTGTGCATCTTTATAAAAGAAACGCTATAACAGAACACAGGGCCTAGATTTAATGGCTTTTTTGCCATAAGGCAAAGTCTTAATGCATATAGTGCTTTTCAAAGTTCCTGCCAAAACAGCTGCTGGAAGTATATTAAACCACACTAAGGTTAGCGCTTTTCTAAGTATGGACAGCTACTTTATTTAGATACCTTGCTGACCTAAAAAAAGAAAGATTGACTACTCAAATATACATCTCTAGGAAGCACAAATTGCCCTCCCAAATCTATAACACGTTGCTTCCGCAGTAACATCATCTGCTCATAACCTATCATCAGAAGTACATCTTGTGAAAACCTATAATACTGCAATTTCAGCTGGAGTGATATTTTCAAAGATTATTTAAAATTGTCAACCAAAATCAAAAAGCCTAAAGTCCCAAAGAAAAATAATTTTAGTCATAACCGAAAGGAGGGGGGGGAGGGAAGGAGGAAGAGAGAGAGAGACTGACTGACAGACAGAGACAGAGACAGAGACAGAGACAGAGACAGAGAAATCTACTGTGATCACTCCAACTTTCCTGACAGAGAAGCACATTGGTAATTGGTCAAATCATTGGTCAATGTTTTCTTGAGCTTTTTAGACCAGATATCCGAACATAAAACATCATGTTTGAAGATTTTATGTCCAGGAAGTTACCGGGCATGAATTTTTGAGAAAATCATGGTCTTAATTTCCTAATTATAACCACAACTAGGACATACAAAGGTCAGTTTGGACCCATTGATGACTGAAATATCATTGTGTTATATAGAAAAGTATCACAATATATTTATTAGTCAGCCTTGGGAGATGGTGACACTTAAATAGATTAATCTGCCAAAAATGGCATGTATAATTTATTTTGTCTTTGAAACATCTAACTAGCATATTGTGATGAGCAGATGACAAGATTTTTGGACTAGATTTTTATCATCCTAATCTGTTAGAAAAACTTATTAGACAGCACTGAGATGATACAATGACAAATGGGGAAAAAAGTGTTTATTTTCTTCCAACACCAAAACAGAGTAGTCTTCAGAATGAGCTAGTGTTAGCTAGTCTTAAACAGATTTTGGATTAATTTTCTTCTACCTGCAAAAAGAGGCTAATAAAGTTTATACAGCAGCAAGGATGCTTAGGAATGATCATATCAGTTGCCAAGTTCATATTCTGTAGGGTAACTAAGGCTTTGAATTGAGCACTTCCATATTGTTAATAAATTAAAATTTTAAGGAGTTAGCTCTTTGGAGAGAAGAGGGAATGAGGCACAAAGCAAAGTTAAAATAGTTTTAACATATTTAACTTGAATTGTATTTGCCATTTGATTGATATTAAAAAGACCATTTTGAAGCTGTCCACATTCAATTTTGAATAGTTTAGCATAATCCAAAAACCTGGTCTCATGACTTCTTATTTCTAATTTAAGATAATTTATGAAAAAGGAAAAAGTCACTAGCCCCAAAATAAAACTTTGAGGGGGCTAAATACCATAAGATTCCTTCATTGAAAATGTACTCATTTATTCCAATTTATTTGCTTTTAAACCACTTTATATATAAACCACTTTATAATTGAATGTTACAGGGACCTGGTGCCAGACTTTCTGGAGTTTTCTGAATTCTTAGAATGGTTAAACTACAGTCATATCAGCCAAATGTAATAAAATATAGATAATTTTCATTTGGCAACTACCCTGTGTATCAATCATTTCCAATTACAAAGTGATGAAAAAGTAAGGTTAAGACCAATCTTCATGTTTACAACTTTCAGAGGTCTGTAAAACAAACAAAAGCTGAAGTAAGAAAGATTGTGAGCAAAGTCACATTTCACTTAGTGAATGTTTATCTAACAACCAAATTGCTGACCCCTAAACAAGGACTACTTGTAATCTAACTTATTTATTTGTGTTTTGATACATAATTCTAACCCAAATGTTATTTATCAATATTACTATAGTGCAATATTATAATGGCATCTTAATATAATGTGATTGTATGATAGAATTCTAGCATGATTATTGCAACAATAACTTTGCTCATGCATTCAGATCAATACATGGAAGGAGAAAAAGCGACATCTGGCTTTTCTTGCACTGGCTCTTGGGGTTAGGTGTCTAGTTTCTCTGTCAGCCAGAATTAGATTGGGGATGACTACAATTAAAGCAACAAACCTCCTATATCTAATTTGTAATCTTGCCAAATACATTATCATTTTTTTCTGAGACTGTCTGTAAGTTGAATTGTCATTCTGTAGTAGAAATATATTTCAATGGAGATGCACCAGAAGATGTGGGGCAAGTAAATATATTTCAACTTCATGATTCTAATCAAGTAGAGTGCGCATGATTTAAATATGTACTACTTCTCTTTTAACTTTAATTACATTTTTACATTTAAATGTATTTTTTCCTTCTGTTTCATTATTTCTCCACCCTAGTCCTGTCCATTTATTGAAGTGTAGTCTCAAACACTCCATTTAAAAGGCATTCATGGTCACTGGAAACATGAGAATTTTATGTCCAAATGAGATATTTGTGCTGAAATAGTATCCTGTTAACAAAAGATTGTTTTTCTAATAAGAGCAACAAATAAGCCAAAAAATTAGAATACTTTTGGTTCATAGATCAATACTACTTTATGTATTCTTTCCATATTCTCATGGTGTTTTCTTCCCTTTTATCAATAGTGTTCCTCCTCCTCACATAAAACTGAAATTTCATGAGGATTATTTCTTTCTTATAAATAAAAAGGTTTAAACTAGGGGCCAATTTCATTATAAGCCATTCAGAATTCAATTTCATTCATTTGCACTAGGTAAAAAATGTATAGGCAACTATTAAACCATATATTTTATACAGCAACTCCTGATACTTTCACTATTGGCCATACAAGATGAACTAATTAGAGATATATTGAAGGATACTAAATTGCCTATTTCTAGTATACTCATTGAAAAAAAATGTTGAATGCAATCACATCTTTTTATAATATTGACCTATCATTCTGAGAATATGTGTCATTTAATTCTCTCTTTTTTTGCTGATCAGGGTTCATCTAGTTTCCAATTTAACAACGTCATAAGGGACTGTATTTTCACTGCTGTTAATATTTGTACCTCTATGTGCTATGTGTGTATGCATATATATTAATCTAATCTACACACACGTACATGAACCTAAAAGCATAGCAAGTAATGTCCCACTCTACGGTGTGATTTGCTTACAATGTAGACATGCAATGTAGACATTGGCTGTCTCTATAATGTAATATTCTAGTAATGAGTGTATAGTCTAGGGATTTCTCTGAAGTTTTAATTTTATTTAAATTAAAGATGTATGATTTATAATGAAGTTTAACATGACTAATTAATTGATATTTATAAATTACTTACAAATTTTTCCTGGCCTTTCAATACTGAATAGAAAGGCACCTTACAAAATGAAAAAAGAAAAAAAGAAATGGTCACGTTCTTAATAAAAACTGCATGTAAAAAAAAAATTAAAGCCAAACATATTTGCACTCAAAGTTTATAACCTAACTCTCAGACCGCTCGGCAGCCTGGGCACTCCAACAAACCACGCTGAGACGAGATGCTCGAGCAAACAGAAAAGCAGTTTATTTTCATCTTCCAGGAAGCCGTAGATTACGCTGAGTTCACCAAAAGGGATAACACAAAGTCGGCGTTGGGATTCCCTCACCCCAACTCCGTTTAAATAGCCGCGCTGTACAACCAGCCAATCAGCGCTGCTTCCAGGTTCCACCCCACCCATTATGCAAAATTGCAATTAATCATGGTTAGCCTAGCCCGTCCGCAGCGTGACCGACCGCCTAACTCGTGACACCCCCTCCACCATTGTGCCCATGTGTTTTCTCTTGATAGCAGGTGTGTTCTCTCCACCCCACCTAGCAGGTAAGTCCTTTGGTCTGATGTGTCAAGCTGGGCAGGCTTGACAGGCGGCTCCCCCTACCAGGAGTCCCCCTGGAAGACAAAAGCATAAAGTTATAGCAATCGCTATCAAACCACCCCACCCAGCTTGCCAGGTTTGTTGGGATATTTTTTATGAAATTGACGACGTAGCCTATTTGCATTAAGGTTTTCTAATGGAACCCAGGTTGCGTCTTCCAAGGGATAGCCTTTCCATCGTACTAGGTAGTACAACTTATTTCTGCGAACTTTGGAATCTAAGATCTCATCTATTTCATATTGATTTGTGTAAAGAGGTCCAGGGCGGGTTAACGGGTCTCGTGTTTCCGTTACCGGTTTGAGGAGACTACTATGGAAAACAGGGTGGATTTTTCCTAACAAGGGTGGTAACTTCACCTCGACAGTTACTGGATTTATAACTTTTGTGACCGGAAAAGGGCCGAGATATTTAGGGCCCAATTTTTTGCTGGGTACCTTCAACTTGATGTATTTTGTGGACACATACACCTGGTCTCCAACTTTGAATGGTGTAATGTCTTGTCTCTTTCTATCGGCGTATTTTTTGTACTCGTCCGCCGCTTTTCCTAAGGCTGTTCTGATGGTTGGCCATACTTGACAAATCCTCTCCCCCCACTCCTTTGGAGTTGTTTGGGCTTGACTAGTTTCCTCTAACTCAGGGATAGCGGTGAAGTCCCGCCCATGCACCACTTGGAAAGGTGTGACTCCTGTGCTACGGTGTACCGCATTGTTATACGCGACTTCAGCAAATGGTAGGAGTTGTGACCAGTCGGACTGTTGATACGAAACATAACACCTTAAGTATTTTTCTACCATCGCATTGGCCCTTTCTGCAGCTCCATTGGTACTTGGGTGAAACGCTGAGCTGAGCCCTTGCGACGACCCTAATAAGGTGATAAAGTCTCTCCAGAACCGGGCCGTGAATTGTACTCCTCTGTCTGATATTATTCGAGTCGGAGCTCCGTGCAACCTATATATATGTTTCACGAACATGTGTGCTAGTTTTCTCGCGGATGGGAGACCTCGGCAGGGGATGAAATGGGCCTGCTTTGAAAAGAGGTCAATCACGGTCCAAATGACCGTGTACCCATTACTGTCAGGGAGGTCCACAATGAAATCCATTCCTATCTCCTCCCACGGTTTGTTGGGGGTCGCAACAGCTTGTAATAAGCCCAACGGCTTACTAGTGTTTGCTTTTGTTGTTGCACATATTTTACACCCTCTGATATACTGTTCTGTATCCTTTCGTAAGCGAGGCCACCAAAATTGTCGTCTAACGAGATGCAACGTTTTTAGGAATCCGAAATGTCCTCCTATTTTTGCATCGTGACATCTGTGCAACACCACCGGTCTTAATGGTTTAGGAATGTATAATTTGGACCCTACCCAGGCAAGACCATCCCTCATTGTTAGTGTGGTTCCATGTTCCTTTACCCAAGGGTCATGGCTTACTTCCCGTTGCAACTCGACTTTTAAGGTATCAGGATCTAAAGAGGTAGCTTGTGTTCGTGCTGCTTGTTGTGGTTTTGGGATGATAGCCTGAACTATTTCGTTTCTCTTACTATTGAATTGTGGCATGCGTGATAACGCATCGGCTAGAAAATTCTTCCCACCAGGAACATATTTGAGATCGAAATTGAACCGGTGGAAATATTGTGCCCAACGAACTTGCTTTGGTGACAACTTTCTCGGTGTCTGAAGGGCCTCCAGATTTTTATGATCGGTCCATACTTCGAATTTCTGCCCAGCCCCTTCCAGCAAGTGGCGCCAGGTTAGCAACGCCCATCTTACCGCAAAAGCTTCCTTTTCCCAAACAGCCCAGCCACGCTCAGTTGGTGTAAGTTTGCGTGAAGTGTATGCGCACGGTTCTAACTGTCCGGTTTTTGTCCGTTGCAGTAGCACAGCAGCCACGGCTACATCGCTGGCGTCTGCTTGTACAATAAATTGCAACGTCGGGTCTGGGTGTTTAAGTACAGGCTCTTGGGAAAAGAGCCGTTTCAACTGCTCAAAGGAGCATTGACACTCTGGTGTCCACGAGAGTGGCTGTCCTGGTTTTACTTTCCCTATGATGTGTTTTGTTTTCAATAACTCAGTCAAGGGAAGGGCTACCTGAGCAAAAGAGGGTATGAATTGGCGATAAAAGTTGGCAAAGCCCAAAAAACTCTGCAACTGCTTTCTAGTTTTAGGTGCCTGCCATTCTAATACTGCCGCTACTTTCTTGGGATCCATTTCCACCCCTGTGCCCGAGATGCGGTAACCAAGATAGTCCAAAGAGGTACGGTGGAACTCACACTTGGACAGCTTGACAAACAATTTTGCTTTCAACAATTTTGTGAGAACGGTTCGTACTAACTGTATATGTTCTTCCATCGTATTCGAGTATATAAGAATGTCGTCCAAGTAGACAAGAACTCCTCTATATAAATGCTCATGCAAAACGTCATTAATAACTTGCATGAATACAGCAGGTGCCCCCTGGAGCCCAAACGGCATTACGCAAAACTTAAAACTGCCTAACGGGCAATTAAAGGTGGTTTTCCACTCATCTCCAGGTCTTATTCGCACCCGGTAATAGGCCTCCCTCAAATCGAGTTTCGTAAAGATCTTCCCTGTGGACAAGGTAGCCAGCAGGTCTTTCATTAAGGGTAAGGGGTAGAGGTGTTCTACACACACCGCGTTCAGCCCCCGGAAATCGACACATAAGCGAAGACCGCCATCCTTCTTTTCTCGGAATAGTACCGGTGCTGCCATACGGGCACGACTCGGTTGAATAAACCCCCGGGCTAAGTTTTTGTCAATGTACCGCCGTAGTTCCTCGAGCTCAGGCTTTGTCATTGCATACATGCGTGGTTTGGGTAATTTTGCCCCAGGGATTAATTCTATGGCACAGTCCGTAACCCTGTGAGGAGGCAGTATTTCACATTCTTCTTCAGCAAAAACAGCCGCTAAATCCCTATAGACATCTGGATATCCCTCCTGTGGAGGATTGTGGTCAACCCCCCTATTCCCAGTTCCCTGGGGTAAGCGCTCCTGTACCATCGGTTGCGACTGCGAGCCTACTTCCAACCGCACCTTCCGAAACCCATCCTCCCACCATATGACTGGCTGCCACTTGTCTAACCAGGCTAGACCCAATATCAGGGGTTCTACCATATGCTCGATTATCACAAAACAAAGCTGTTCTCTATGTGCCCCTATCCTTAGCTCTACGGGTTCTGTGACATAACGAGCTGGCTCCCCATCTAGGAGTGACCCATCCATTTGTTCAAAACGAATTGGAGCCCTCAGCTTCCTGATTTGAAGCCCCAATTCTTGGGCCACAGCTTTTCGCATTAGGCACCGGGTGCATCCAGAATCTAGCAGAGCACCATGATGGGCTTCTGTTAGGGTGCGTATGTTTTGTAACACTACCGGGAGTACAAAGGGACTTATTGGGTCGCTTACCATAGGATCCTCTGGTGCACTATCGTCACTGTCCTCCGACCGCACCTCGTCTCCCCCGACCGGTCTCCTGTTCTCCAACAAGGTGGCACGGGTTCCACGGAAGGTTGGTGTGGGCGTCGGTGGCTTTGCCCGTTCTGTAGTTGAGCGGACTCGCTCTCTACTCCTGACCCCAGGAGATGGCCCTTGTGTGCGGGGCGATGACAGGGGGGCCACAGGGCACTCGGCAGCCCTGTGCCCAACTTGGTTACATCGAAAACAACGGAACGAGGTAGCCCGTCCTCCACTTGTGACCGGTTTGATGGTAGGTGAACCTCCTGGATTCAGCTCTTTTATGGCTGGGGGTTTAGTCCCAAATCTTTGTGGTGGAGTAACCTGTGGTCGGAACTCACGCAGCCCGACCTCCAGTTCCACTGCTGCTTTACACCATTCTGCCAATAGGGGTGGTAAACCACGATAGACACATGCTTGTCTCACCTCTCTATCCAGACCAGCACGAAATTGGTGGACTAACAATCGTTCGGGCCAAGAGCGGAGTCTCCCAGCCAGGACACGGAAGTCTTTGACGTACTCTTTCACCGGCCGGCCTCGTTGTCGAAGGGCTAAAAGCTCTCCTTCCGCCACCTGGATTCTAGCACTATCCTCAAAACGGATCCGTAGAGCGTCCAAAAATAGCCCCACATCGGCCAACTCTTTTGCATGCTCATTATGCAGGTCCGCAACCCAGTTTGCTGCTTCGCCCTGTAGCACTGCTGTGATTGCAATTACCATAGCCCACTGTGAAGGATACAAGCGCCCATACAGATCCACATGGCTTAGGATTTGGCTAAGGAAAATAGCGACTTTGTCTGCGCTGCCATCAAATGAGGCTTGTATGGGTGGTGGGCCCCACCATTGTTGTTGCTGTTGAACACCTGGTGCCCATATGGGTGGCAGTGGCGGGCCACGCACCCCCAGTTGGTCCCTCTCCTCCCCTCGGCGCACGTCGCTATACCCCCGCACAATGGGTGGCCGTGTCTCTCTCCCTTCCATCCTTCGGGGAGCCTCCTGTGTTTCGCCTAGAGACGATGTTCGGGGCCCCGTAGAGCCGTGCTCTGTTGCCTTTGTCCTGCCAGCCTCTATCCCCATGCGCAGCTTGGGACTTGCTAGATGAAATCGTGGTTCAGCCCTGGATCTCCCTTGCCACGTGCTGGTTGTCTCCCCACGTTCAACCCACGGCTGCCAGGACGCTGCATCACGGAAACTAGCTTCCCCGAACTTCTCTCGTAACGTCTCTAAGGTGGACGAGCCAAGGCTACTGGAAGAGTAGGTCCAATCCCCCTCCTCATCCTCTATCCATTTGCGCTCCCGCCACCCCTGAAACGCGCCTTCTGGCCGATACTGAGTTTGACTCCTCTGAGACCCAGTCAAGGCAGGGCTAGTCCACCAATCCCCTGTGGAGCCCTTTCCTGTACTTACTACAGCTGGGCTTTGCTCCCCGCTGCCAATGTCCACCTTCAATGACTTCTTCTCCTTTTGCTGGCTCTGCTCGCCACCGCTGATATCCACCTTCAGAGCCTTCCTCTCCTTTTGCCTGACCACGGGTGGTTCCACAGCGGCTTTTCCCTCCAGCGGCTCCAGCGGGACGACAGGGGTCTCTTCTTCCAGAGCTGCCACCAGCCCAGCCTCCGGTAACGCCCCCACCGCCCCTTCGGCCATCCTTTCACAACGGGAGAGAGAAATCCAAAAAGGAGAAACGCCGACTTTCTCTCAGACCGCTCGGCAGCCTGGGCACTCCAACAAACCACGCTGAGACGAGATGCTCGAGCAAACAGAAAAGCAGTTTATTTTCGTCTTCCAGGAAGCCGTAGATTACGCTGAGTTCACCAAAAGGGATAACACAAAGTCGGCGTTGGGATTCCCTCACCCCAACTCCGTTTAAATAGCCGCGCTGTACAACCAGCCAATCAGCGCTGCTTCCAGGTTCCACCCCACCCATTATGCAAAATTGCAATTAATCATGGTTAGCCTAGCCCGTCCGCAGCGTGACCGACCGCCTAACTCGTGACACCCCCTCCACCATTGTGCCCATGTGTTTTCTCTTGATAGCAGGTGTGTTCTCTCCACCCCACCTAGCAGGTAAGTCCTTTGGTCTGATGTGTCAAGCTGGGCAGGCTTGACACTAACATTCAGAAATGTAGAGATTCAGATCTTCAACTTTTACTTTAGTTTGTAGTAGGTCTTCAGCAAATCAAAAAGACACGCAGAATTTAGAGTAAATCTTCATGTCCTGCCAATGACATCATGAAATCAGTTGTATATAGCCTTTATATTCTTATCATTACACATATCTTGGGCTTTAACAAGGTCAAAATGATATAGTATGTGTAGCTGGATAATCAAAGCCCTATCACTTTTAGATGCATGTAATGCAGGAGTGTCAAACTCAAGGCCTGCGGGCTGGATCTGGAATTCAATGTGGTCAGATCTGGCCAGTGTGGCCATCCTGGAAACAGTAAAGGGCTGGTTCATGTCGCTTCGGCCCATCTCATCCAGGCAAGTGCGCATGTGCGCAGGAGGAGGCAGGCACACACACACACAGAGGCCATCCTATCTCATGCCAGCAGGTGCATGTGTGCCTGCCTCCTCATGTGTGCATGCACCCCTGACAGGATGACGTGGTACAAGCCTGTAAACATGTGCATCCACCGCTTCCTGTGCACATGTACACCCACCGCGATCGGGTGGGCCAGGCCAAAGCAATGGGACTGGCCCCTTAGTATTTCCAGGATGTCCATGTAGGCCAGATCTGACCACATTGCATTCTGGATCCAGCCCACGGGCCATGAGTTTGACACCACTACATTACATGCACGAAAAAGTGATAGAGCTTTAATTATCTAGCTACACCTACTTATAGGTGTAGATGCACCTTGTAGATGCACATAGAAGACACCAGTGCCTCTCTCTAGCTCTCCTGACATAAATTTAAAGAATGTAAGGGGGAGAAAAGTTATAAATATTTCTTTAGGATTGTAATATGGTATAGTCTTCAAAATGATATTTTTTTTTATTTGCCCCTAAGAATAAATAGGAAATGCTCCAAGGTCCTTGGAATGTTCTTTCTGGAACCAAAAACCTCTAGTGTTCATTATCTTCTTCAGGTTCACATCTACTCCTAAAAATAAGTTCAGTTTACATTACTGACATTTAATTTTTATCATGGGAATAAAAGCTTGAAATTTGCAGACTTCCATATTTATCAGATATAAAAAATGTTGAGATTTTCCACTACTAAACTGATATAGCAATAGCAATGATTGGCACCCTGGATTCTATAATTATTGATCTAGAAAAAAAAGGTGACATCCAATTAAGGTAGTTGGAAATTTCCTGTAATCAAGATATAAGCGGTTTTTAAATAATACATAACCCATTGTCATATAAGGAAGACATGATTGGTTAAATCTCTTAACTTCAGATAATTATGAATATTTGATTAAACACGATTCCTATATTTAGCAATTTCCACACATAAACATAATTTGACTTTAAAAACATGCAAATGTGGTTCTTCATATTTATTGTACATTCCAGTTCACTAGAGATCTCTTTGTCACCACGTTGCACACCAATGCCTATGCTATGCCAGTAAAGCTAGAAATTTAGTCAGTAAATTCGAGGTGGGGGGGAGTAAAATGTACTCCAATATTTATGGCTTTTGTTTAGATGTTTAATGCATCAGGCCAATGGAATAAAATAAGGAAAAACTGAATATTAAAGAAAGAAAGCTAATTGGGATGAAAATAGATTTCTTAGACTTTCATTTTAATGCATATTTGAATAATTTGAAGTCCCTGAACTATTACAAGAATCAATGTATATATATATATATATATACTGAGCTTTAGATGTTTCCAATTTTAATACAATTCTTTAGCTTAAAAAAGCCATATAAAAAGTTAGAAACAACTTTTTGACAAAGCATGTGTATTCATCAGATACATCAAATACACATCAATGGATTTAATGTACAGAACCATTTTATGTTAAATTGGACAGAAATGTACATATTAGATGACAAAAATGTTCATATTAGAAAAATGCATTATTATGCAGGAAAAATGCATGAAATGCTTTTGGACAATGCAAAACTGAGGCAGAAATGCGATTTAATGACAGATTAGTCCCTTCCTACAAATTGCTAAGAGATTCTGTATTCAAATTCCAATGAAATTAGACTTTTTACTAACTCTTCTAGATCATAAAAGAGTATGAAGTGGAATAGTTCAGACTGGATAAAAGGCATACAGAGATTTATTTATTTATTTATTTATTTATTTATTTATTTATTTATTTATTTATTTATTTATTTATTTATTTATTTATTTATTTATTTATTTATTTATTTATTTATTTATTTATTTATTTATTTATTTATTTATTTATTTACAATGTGAATATAAACTGCTGCTGATAATGCTTTAGCTTTAAAAGTTTTTATACCAGAAGGAATGCTAAACATATAAATGGCTGTTGACAATGTTTGACTTTAAAGGTTCTATGCCACAAGAAATTTAAGTACTCACAGAGCTAAATTAGCGATTGAATGAGTTGTGGTGCAAAAACAGTGGTAGCTATTAGTGCTGTGCAGTCACACTTTCCTTCTAGTTGTTGAGTACAAGAAGCCAGAAAACTACAGGAACAAATAAACAAATAAATGAAAATAATTTTTCAGTCATATCCTTTCAGGAGACAAAAAGTAACAGCATAGTCAGTGAAGGATTAGCTTTACAAAGCAAGTAGAGCCAACCACCTTTTTAATTATACTTTTTCTGTGCTAAATTAGTATCAACAAAAGTAGAAAAAGAACTTCAGTAGATAATTTCTTCACAAATAAAGTTTTTTATTGTAATTATTGTCAGTTTTAATTGTTGGATATGCTACGGAGGATGGGAAAGGAAATAATTTCATATCTGCAGTAGAATGCTGTAATCTTACTTGTTATGTTTTTGCTTTTTGTTTGTTTTTTGTTTTGTTTTAGCGGAGTTTGTAAAGTGGTAAATACTTTTCTAACTCTCACAGTAACACAGTTTCAAATTTAAGCTTTAGGGAGGATTCTAAATCACTTTTATAGAGTATGTATTAGGCACATGGGGTTTCCTGCTGTTGGAAAAATAATGTCCTAGCTTGTGAAGAAGAAATACAGTTCATGGACAACAAATGCAAAAGGATAGTATGTGCCAGATCATGTTTTCTTTAAAAGATTAATATTTATGCCAGTATGGTGGTATATTCCTTCCTGGAAAATCTGAATATATCCCAAGGCATTATAAAAAGATACAAACCTCAAAGCTCACATTTCTGTATTAAACATTGAATTTATAAGGCTCTACATATTTTATGAGGTGCCATGCAACCTATTCATTTTCTTTCTCAATGCTTCTCAACAGTACACTGGTTTTATCTAGAACAAAAGAAGGCACTGGGGAAGCATTTGTCTACTTTATGAGTAGCTGCAAAACTGTAAACTTACAACAATAGCACTTAGACTTATATACCGCTTCATAATGCTTTACAGCTCTTTCTAAATGGTTTACAGAGTTGGCATATTGCCCTTTAGATTTAGATTTAGATTTAGATTTTATTAGATTTATATACCGCCCTACTCCCGAAGGACTCAGGGCGGTGTACAGCCAACAATAAAAATACATAAATACAAAATTTAAAACCCAACTAAAAACAAATTAAATAAATTTGGCCCAGACAGAATTAAAACACCTCACTTAATTTAAGACAGATTAAAATTTAATGCTAAAAATGGAGAGAGGTTAGGCCAGGCCCATCTGGCAAAATAAAAAGGTCTTAAGAGCGCGGCGGAAAGTGCGCAGATCCGGGATCCTCCGAATCTCCGGGGGGAGCTCGTTCCAGATAGTAGGCGCCCCCACAGAGAAAGGTCTCCCCCTGGGGGCCACCAGTCGACACTGTTTTGCTGACGGCATCCGGAGGACCCCCTCTCTATGACAGCATACCGGCCGGTGGGAGGCTATTGGTGGTAGCAGGCGGTCCTGCAGGTACCCAGGTCCTAAGCCATGGAGTGCTTTAAAGGTGGTAACCAAAACCTTGAAGCGCACCCAGAAGACCACCAGGAGCCAGTGCAGCTCGCGCAGGAGAGGTGTCACATGGGAATGCCATGTCGCTCCCATCACTACCCGTGCGGCCGCACTCTGCGCCAGTTGGAGCCTCCAGGTGCTCCTCAAGGGGAGCCCCCTTAACAATCTGGATCCTCATTTTACTGACCTTGGAAGAATGGAAGGTTGAGTCATCTTTGAACCAGTCAGGACAGAGTTAGCCTACAATCTATTGCATTCCATCCACTGTGACACTATGGCTTTTATAATTTGTCTGAAATGGTATACAGTTTCCTGCTTGAGCTGTGGGTTGAACTAGAATACCTCCAAGGTCCCTCCCAACTCTGTTATCCTATTATAATAAGTAGTATTAAGAGTTAGGGAGTAGAAGAGAAAAGTGAAGGCAGAGTAGCTAAACTCCAATTCTGAGTCATTGTCACAAAGCAGAACTAACGGCTTTCAAACTTCTGAAAACTTATTGCCTGATTGCCATTCATGGTGTCTAAGCTGATAGCAGCTTCTTTGATAAAAATCATCTGGAATGTATCATAGAAGCAAAACTGAATGCCTTGAGGCATTTGTTGGAATGCATAGCCAATAACAAGGGGGGGGGAGCAAATGATACCATTTCCCCAGCTTCTGGGGAAATAGGTAGCTCTTCAAAATAAATGAGCTGAATAGATTAATCTCTGTGCATACTACTGCAGAGTTGTCTTTCTATGGATTTCTTTTAAAATATACATTTTCATTAAGCAATGCCACCTTTCGCTATTGCACCTTCCCCTATACATAAAGAGGCAAGTTTAGAATTAGCTCCCTTTCTGATTCTGGAATAATACTAACAAAGACATTGTAATTTATAAGATGTTTCTAACTCATCCTGGGACAAAAATCCAAAAATGTATCAATTCCTGCATTATTAGTACGCTCAGTACATTCATTAATGGACACTCACATATATTTCTTATTTATTCAATCAATAATCCATACTCACAAGAAAACAAATAAGAATATAAACATATAAGCATTGTTATTCTTAGAGATAGAAGAATTGTTTTGTGGCCCATCTGTTTCTGTAACAACTAAAATGCCTGCAAAATGCCATGGCTATGAAAGAGTTCAACTGAAATACCATGAAGTGCCCAGAGACTAGACTAGACAATGTTTATCTCTGTCTATTAAGGGAAGAAAAGATAGAAATACCACAAACAAATGAAATAATTAAGTGCAAGTCTGAATATGGCATAATTATGTGCATTCACATCTTCTTTTCCACCAGATATCATCCATATCTTTGTACTGCAATTCCCAGAATATTTCTGGAAGACAACTGGTAAGGGAATGCTAAATAAGCAATTTTCACTGCATTTAATATACATAAAAACAATAATAAGACTTAAAATTTTGTACTAATAATACAGGTGTTTTCTCAGTGGTGAAATCCAAACTTTTTACTACCAGTTCTGTGGGCGTGGCTTGGTGGGCATGGTGTGGCTTGGTGAGCATGACTTGGTGGGCACGGCAGGGGAAGGATACTGCGAAACCTCCATTCTTATCCCACTCCTGTGGGAAGGATATTGCAAAATTTCCATTCCCACCCCATTGTGGGGCCAGCCATATGTGTCATTTGCTGGTTTTCTGAACTACTCAAAATTTCTGCTACCAGTTCTCCAAACTGGTCAAAATTTCCACTACCAGTTCTCCAGAACCTGTCAGAACCTGCTGGATTTCACCCCTGTGTTTTCTGTGCATCTGTTCAAGAGAAGTTCCCAGAGAATGAGTTCCAGAACGAGTTACAAAGTTTAGAAGATTAATCTGGACATGCCCCAGATCAGTGGTGAAATCCAATTTTTTTACTAGCGGTTCTGTGAGTGTGGCTTGGTGGGCATGGTGTGGCTTGGTGGGTGAGGCTTGGTGGGTGTGGCACGGGAAAGATACTGCAAAATCTCTATTCCCACCCTCCTCCAGTGAAAGGATACCACAGAATCCCCATTTCCTCCCCACTCCTGGGGAAGGCTATTGCAAAATCTCCATTCCCACCCCACTCTGGGGCTAGCCAAAGGTGATATTTGCAGTTCCCCAAACTGCTCAAAATTTCCACTATCGGTTCTCCAGAACCTGTCAGAACCTGCTGGATTTCACCCCTGACCTGTTTCTTATACAGTTGGCAATGATCTGAACCCATCTAGAATATATGTTTCAAAGTACTCTGCTATTACTGTTCTTCTCCATCTCACTTTAGCCTTTTCTCATAGTGCCAACACTGATGCTTTTTCATTAGAATTCCAGCTTGTTTTCATTTTTGATTTATTTATTTACTGTATTTTTTAGAGTATAAAACACACCTTTTTTTTTCCAAAAAAGTTGGTGAAAATCTGGGTGCGTTTTATACTCTGAATGTAGTCCCACCCAGCTTCTCAAATAGAGGTTTCAGAGGCTGAAAAAAGCATCAGAAACAAAACTTCAGAAAAGAAGCCCCCAAACAGAGCTTCAGAAAAGAATACCCCAAACAGAGCTTCAGAGGGTTTTTTTCTGAAGCTGTTTTGGAGGCTTTCAGAGGAAGAAAAAAAAAAGTTTTTTCTGAAACAATTTCAGAGGCAAAAAAAAAAAAGCAAAAAAAAAAAAAAAGCAAGGCACAGAGCTCACAATCAAGGAACTGGTTGCTAAAATTCATCTCTGGGAACAGCTGATTGAAGTTCTTCAAGAAAGCCAATCCACCTGCCAATCAGCTTTTTTCTTATTTTCTTCCCCAAAAACTAAGGTGCGTCTTATACTCTGGTGCATTTTATACTCCAAAAAATATGGTATTTATTTTATTCATAATATCACACTTTCTGCTTTATATAAAGCCTGTCAATAACTATTGGCAGGAAATACAAAAGTAATGGAGGAAGAAGAACATCAATATTGGACATTTCGTGTTCCTGTGCATACTTTGATCCACCAGTTATTAAAGAAGGTAAACATTTGGAATAATATACTGTATCAATTGTTTAGTATGGTCAAATTAATATTGTCTATTTTAGAAGCAATTCAGTGACCAGCTGAGCTCCTTTACATCATCAGTTACTTGACCTTTTTAACTAGAAGAAAACAACTGGAGATTCTGATGTGATTACAGGTCCAGAACAGAAAAGAATAAAGATTGAGAAACGGCAGAGTTTTTCTATCCTATGCCCGTTAAGTGGGCATCCTTGCTAGTGAATGGGATAAGTTACTATTTTACACACTTTAAATTTAAATCCTGAAATATTTATTTGAAACTTGAAAAGCACATGCAGCTATTTATTAAGAGTACACCCTAAGAGAAAAGGCAGATCAGAATGCAAAGCCTTAGCTATAAAACCCAGCATAAGTGGATTAACCACCTCAGCAGTTTTGAGTAAATCCTTTTTTATTTAAAAATATCTAAATCAAGAGTTCAAATACCTCCTGATTTAGATTTATTCTCTTGAAAAAAGAAACACTGGAAAAGCTGTTATTAAGAGGCAACTCAGCTTTGGGAGGAAAGCAGTACCACTCAATATAAAATTAGCTGTCACCAATTTAATGTAAATTGCTGCAATCATTTAAACCATTACAAAACTATAACTTGTCCTTGACTCCAATAGGGGTATTTGAGGACTGTAATTTCTGTATAATTAATTTATAAAATGACAAAACTACATCTCTTGGCCAATATGAAGATCCAAAATAAATGATAAATGATAAAAGATAAATGATAGATAGATAGATGATAGATAGATAGATAGATAGATAGATAGATAGATAGATAGATAGATGATAGACCTTGAATTAAATTCATGTTTAAATATGCAAATAAATAGTACTTTGATATTAATTTTTCTTCAAAATAACAAAGATTAAGATGAATTTTAAATCAAAAACATATTTCTATATTTCAATGAGATTTACATCTCAGGAATTATTATATTTCTTTGAAGTGAGCAAACTGAATAATTCATTATTGTTATTGTTATTATTGTTTTGTTGTTATTAATTTATTTCCTTATTACTACATTACTACTAGTACTACATGCTATATATGTAGAATGCATCTTGGTATTATATCTTGACTTATAGTGGATTCCACTTGTTATATTTCCTTTTGTTTTCTGTTATTTGCTTTTTTCTCTTCCTTTGATAGATATTCCTTTGATAATACCTTTCTCATTGCTTTCTCTGGAATTTTTAAAAATATTTCCAGCCAAATATATAACAACACAGAACAATTAAGCCACCTTTAATTTTTTTCCACTGTCGAGATTCTCAATTATTAAATTTACATAATATTAAGTTCTAAAGAAAAGAAATAAATAATTTAAAATTGTTTTGTTTGAAAATGTGCTTTGGTTTAAAAATATTAGCCGTCAATGATATAAAATATACAGATTAAGCTCTTTCCACCAAACCCCAACCCCGCCAGTAAACATGAGACACAATAATAGCCTGTTTTGAAATACTGTGATAAATATATAAAATGTAGCAGCAAAGATATAACAGCAAATTATTTTATTGTCAATCTTATTCAGGTTCTTCATTAATGGATTAAATACTGAATCATCTGTTCTGAATACAAATAACATAGGAGTAAAAAATATCACTTTCCATGATTTTAAGGAAATTTGGGTTGTTGAATCTGGATAACAATAGAGGCTAAAGAAGCATGTTTTTAAGAGAGATCATTTATGTAGACAGAATATAGATTGCCTTGGCCTGAACCTGTTGGTTCAAGCATGCCATGGCAATCTTTGCTGGCTCTGGAATGTTTAGAGTAGCAGCAGGCATGTCTTGTTACAGAGTAACAACAGGCATATTGTGGCTGTACACTGCCCTGAGTCCTTCGGGAACAGGGTGGTATAAAAATTTAAATAATAATAATAATAATAATAATAATAATAATAATAATAATTGCATTATTCATTTTCCTGTAATTGTATTTATAGGCATGTCCCTCCCCATCACCTGTAGGTAGTATGAGCCCCAAGATCAGGTATTGCATATTCACGACCAGAATTTGTGATAGGATTTGTCTTCATAAATTTATCCAATTATCATTTAAATCCATCTAAGTTAATAACCATTAACTTATTTTGTAAAAATGAATTTTGCAATACAACTATGTCCTGTGTAAATGGAGTTAGTTTAATTTGTAGGTAAACTAGGGATGCTGATAAGCTATGAAACTAAATAATTCATTACTCAAAGGGTCTCTGGTGGTTGAGTTTAATTTCTGCTTCAAGTTCAGTAGGTCCATGCCAAATAATTGTCCTACAGTTTAAGAAAAGTCCTTCAAAATAACCTTCTCTTTTAAAGAAACGAAACAGGAGCTCATGGAAAGAGTTTATAGTTCATAATGAATTTTACTTTAAAAGCTTGTTTTCTTCAGGCTGCACATATTGATCAGATATTAGATATACTATTCAGTACAGATTTATTTCAGGTAAAGTTGCTATTTGTATTTGAAAAAGAAATAAAGACATATACAAACATTGAGAAATATCCAAGCTATAATCTAGAAAATACAAACCGGAACCTTACAGAAATTGAGAAAGAAGCTCCTACTCTATATTAACAAAACTGTTGGATGTATCACAAAGATGACCATGAATATCTGTTATTTGGATGCTGTTGTAAGTATCCTGCAGCAATATCCTCAATATTCTTCATTCAAGAGAAATTAAAAAAAAAACATTGATTCAGCATTCAGAGTCTGGAATCCTCTGTATGATTTGGAACTGCTATATCCAGAATTCATATCCAATATGACTGATTTAGATTGGTTAGAGTTAGGCTAAGGCAAAGTTTGCATCTTCTCTTTCTCAAATACTCCCTATTAAGGCAACCAGAAATATTGGAAGCAATTTACAAATACTCTTCAATTAGGCAGTGAGGCAAATAATGTTGTCCCAATTATTTGAATCTTCAGGGAACTGAAACTAAAAGCCTCAGGGAATTTCTGTTCTTTTGTTTCTCTTCTTCTATAAAGGCCTTCTTACTACCAATTCATTGGAAAAGCAATGAAGCTGGAATTCTATTGTACTTTGTAAAATGTTATATAATTGCAATTTTAAAACTAAATTACTGATTAATAAAATACAAAGTATGAAAATATTTCATCCAATTTCCCTCCTTCATTTAAATTATGGTACTTTTGAGGCCAGGTCAGTAACATAATTTTAAGACCAAAATGTCAAATATGTTAAATAATTCAGCAACTGTTAGATTGGATTAAAAGTCTTCTTGAACTATTATACCTGATGTATATTACATTTAAATTATTTAATATTATTTTGTTGATAAGGTATGCAGTCAGGGAGAATATGAAAAAGTCTTTTTTTTCCTTTTCAAAATATCCTAACCTGATTAACATCTTAATGAATTTCAGAATTCATATTATGTCTTGGTTCCTGTCCTATACATGTATAAACCGCAGCCTCAAAATCAAAGTGAATTTATTTGGAAGCTGGAACTTCTCATTGATCATTGATAACATACAAACAAATCTAGTGTCAGACCTGAAAGCCATCTTTCTACCTTTATGCCTTCAGGCTTCAGGACTGCCAAAAATCCTACTGTGGAAAATTGGGAAGGGGGTTGCATAGAGGGAAGAAGATATGTAGTCAAAATAAAATTCTTTATAGAAAGTCAAGGCCATGGTGCCCTGCAGCTGTGTTGAGAAGAATGTGGAGGTATCTTCTGTTCCAGACAGTACTTGATTGGATGTGTCGTGGACATGTGGAGAGGGGCAAGGTCTTGAACTTTCTTTTGGGTGTGGAAAACTCGGAAACTCTCAGATTTGGGTTTTCCCAGATGTGCCAATATGACATCTCTAATAAAAGATAGCTTTGAGGAACTTAAAGCCTCAGAGTTTGATTTCATTGGGAGTGTTACTTGGAATATTGACATCTAGCTTGTTAGCTGAAATAAGAGACCTCTGTGTATTCTCTATGCAAGGGGGGAGTGTTTCTACTTACCTTTACTACCGGTTCACAACGGGGCCATGCATGGTTCTATAGAACTAGTGTGAACCAGGGGCAACCCACCACTGTCCCTATGATAATATTTATATTTTATATAAGAATGTGTACATTTGGCATTATTTCTTTCCAGAAGAGTACTGGGATGTTAAGGAAACAGGAAAATTCTATATAGCTTGACTGATCATAAAAACAAAGCAGGGTCAAACCTGATTAGTGCTTGGAAGGAAGTCACCAGAAAATGTCAAAAGGCAAAGTCAAAATAAATTTTCCAAAGAAAGCATCAGATTATTTTTCCAATAACACTAAATGCATGAATCTGGGAAGTTACCATGAATTAAGTTTTAGTTGAAGAATTATATTTTACTTTGGTTCACACTCTAAATCCCAAACATACTATATTCACCTAGAAACTCAGGTACAAAATAGACATGCTGAAACTATTCTGGTATTCTCCTTCCAACCCAGTTTCTAATTATCCTAAATATGAATGTTGCATTCTATTCTCCTTCTCATTTCTTTTAGCTATATAGAAAGACAGAGGAAATTTGCATCAGTTTGTTTCTATTTTGTAAAGCATTATATTCATGGACACCATATTTGTATTTGGAAAATATGAAATTATTAAACCGTGAAGTTTTTAAATAGTGCAGTGAAATCGAATTTAAAGTTTTAATAAAAATTAAACCGCAATTTTATTTTTATGTTTATGAACACCAGCTCTATTTAATTTTAGGCTGTAAAAGAAATTACTTAGATTTGAAGGATAGAATTTTGTAATATTATTATTTTGAATACATAATGAAGTAATTCAAAAACAAAGGAACAAACTATCTAGATTGGGATCCCCAACCCGTAGTCTGTGGATCAGGCACCAGTCCATGGCATGCCAGCAACCGGTCCATGGAAACAAGGAAGCTCCATCTGCAGGATGCAGGCAGGATGCAAAACCATACCCCCTCCAGTCCATAGAAAAATGTTTCTACATATAACCAGTCCCTGGTGATCACTGTGGGGCAGTGATCTAGACAATTCCAAATCAGGGTTCATGCCTGAACATGGTATATAATAACATTTCGGGTTGACCTTTGCTGGAACAGATATGCAGGGAATTTATCTTTTTGGTTCTTTTTGACTGGTAGGTGAGATTCAGTACTATCAACCAGTTATATTATATTTTCCCCAGACTAGACTGGAGATACTGAAAAGGGCCATATAAAATTGAAGGAAGACAGAAATACAGAGTTATTGATTATTTTTTAAAAAACTGATTCCATTCATTCTATACACTGCCTAACATGATCTATGACTTGGGTTCATGGTTATAGTTGGTGTAACACAACAAGTAGGAACTGTGGTCAAAGAAGTCTTTCAAATTCATGGGAACCATGCAAGCTTAAAATTGTACACCAGTTGTAGCTCTTCTTAGACCTGAAGCCCTGGCAAATGTGATTTGCCCTTATCATCACTACTATAATGCATTATACTCAATGACTCAAAAGCTGTAACTAGCATAATATAATGATCAGTATAACTAGTATAACTAGTATATGTTAAATGTTGTTTGCAGTATATTCCAGTCTGCTTTCCAATAGCTTTCCAAGTTTCCAATAATCCAAGTTTCAATATATAAACACCTGTATGGAGCAACCACAATGTATTTTAAGAAAGGTCTCCTCTGGCTAGTTTTGCCTGTTGTGATATGACAGAGGGATATTTTGTCTCATGATTTCAATTTGAAACTTTCCCCAACTCCCCCTGGAAGTTTGCTTGCCTATTTTATTACCAGCCTTTTGCAAGACAGTTAAAACAATTTTTATTTTACCAATTTTGAATGTTAGTAGTGACGTCAGTCTGCTGTTTCAGTTTGGGCTTTTATTTTTGATGCTGGTTTGATCAGACATGCATGTGGATATTATTGTATTCTGTTTTATGTTTACAAATCTCTAGAAGTCTTGAGAGGCAGATGGTATATAAATTAATGGCATTAATTAATAAATGGCCACAATCCTTCTTCATATTCCTTCTTATGCATTCCCATTTCATATGTTTTATGGTTTAAATTTTTAACCATAGCTAAAAGTTATTATAGGAAAAGCCTTTATCTTATTTGTAATAAGGAATTATGTCAACCTTACAATAAAGGTGCAATAGGAATGTACCATAGATATTCAAATCCATGGAGTGTGAAGTTTGCATTCTTTATAATTCTGGTATCAGTTCCACACAGCTGGATGAGATCAAGAAAGGAGAAACTTACATATATTTCAACAATATATATTTAATGCTAGTCTGGAGTAAATACAGAGTGTTGGAAATTGTCACAGGAATTTTCCATACTGTTTTATAGTGTTGATTAAGACAGAGCCTTTGAATGATTTAAAATGGTTCTTCCCACTTTCTTTCCAACTGCATTAAATTGCAATTTATCAGGTATACTATCAGATGATTCACTCTCTATCATTTGACATTTCTTTATTTGTTTATTGTCTCCTTCCTTCCTTCCTTCCTTCCTTCCTTCCTTCCTTCCTTCCTTCCTTCCTTCCTTCCTTCCTTCTTCTCTTCTTTTCCAGACTCCCTATAGTCTCTGGCACCTGAGATATAAGATGAAAATATTTGCAAACATATTACTACATATCATATTTATTAAACACACCATTCATTAATGCCATATAAGTTACTCTTCTAAACATGTATTACTTGTTTGCACAATCTTTTTACTGTCATATACGAGCAACAGTTACAGGAAGTGAAGATTTGTGCTATTGCTTAAACCAGGGGTCTGCAACCTTAAACACTCAAAGAGCCATTTGGATCCGTTTTCCACAGAAAACACCAGGAGCCACAAAACCCTTCCCATGCCTGACTATTTCTTGAGTGGCCACAAAACTAGCATATGTAGTTGAATTAAATGTTCTGTTTTCTTCTGAAACTTTTCTTTCCTTGGATTTATCTATGGTTGGTCTACCAGGGGTTGAAAAGCTCAATAAATTGCATGCTCGCAGGTGTCACACATCAGCAGTTGTGACGCATATTTTGAGTGACAGGGAGCCGCAGCAGAGGGGTGAAAGAGCCACACGAGGCTCCAGAGCCACAGGTTGCTGACCCCTGTCTTAAACAGTTCTCATAGTCTAAAGATAGTGTCTAGTTCTCTCCTATATTAAGGAACGTTTGTATCTATAAAAGATAGAGATTTGCTTTGCCCTGGATAGTATTTTGGGCAGCATTAATTTAAAATGTAAAATGGTTTTGCATGAAAAATGACTTCTCCTATCCTAAGTGTCACCACTCTGATCAATTTTGGAACTTTGATATATTATCAGAAACAAAACAAATATCTGGAAATTTTATAATAAATCTTTTCAAGAAGGAATTTAATTATAAACCATATGAGTAATAATATTAATCTAGGCTGCAAATTTATTTGTTTAATTATACTTACATGTGTCCTGATCTCACCATAGCAACTTTGAACAGTTAACACTACCAAACTACATCAACAAAAATAAACAACTGTTTACTTAGTTATTGAATGTATGTGTATATTTGCCCATCCCAAGAGGATGTCTCTCAGTCTAACAATACTTAAAAACTAAATAAAAACAATATAATAACATTGTAAATAGCATAAACAGTCAGAAAATACAAATGATAATTAATTATCACAACAGATAATAATGATTAAGAAACATAAGGCTGAAGCATAAGTCTTAGCTACAAAATCAGGTCTTCAAAGTCTTGAGAAGGCCAGTAGAGTCAGAAAAAAGTATAAACTCCATAGGGATCATGTTTCACTTAGCAGGCACATGGCAGCAAAGACTGTCATCCTAGGTCCCACCAAATGATACCACATAAGGGATAGAACCCAGAGCATGCCTCTCCTGGTGAATCTAATGGAATGGATAGATACAAGTTGTAATTCTAAATCCATAATTTGCAAACTTAAATTGCTACCATAATCAATACACAAAATAACAATGAAAAAACTCACAATTTTTCACAGCCCAAAGCTAATCTCCTGAATTCTTCATTCAGGAAGATAATAAGCTCTTTAAGGATTTTTTTAAAAAAATGGCAGAGTCGAATCCAGTCAAATATCAAGAGATATAGTGTTTCAAAGAGCAGAGGTTGTCACAGAAAAAACTCCTTATTACATTCTGCTAGGTTATTATCTTTGGCTGATGAAATCAGTAGCATAATTTTGTGGCCTTGTAGATCAGGTAGAAACAATCTGAGAGAGTGGTCCCGCAAATAGCTCAATTACATGCCATGTAGGACTTTATAGGTGACAACCAGCAGTTTGTATGCAGAAGCTCACTAGGAGCAACATGTCTCACAAAGCAAAGATTAAACATGGATTTACCTAAGTACATTCATACCTGCCTGTGCTGTATCAATCTGAATGAATTGCAGTCTCTAGGTAGTGTTAGGGCATCCCCACATAGAACACATGCCTTCCAACCTCAATCTAGAAAGACCCCATGGTCAATGATATTGAAGATAACTAAGAGATCAAAGAAAGTGGAATGGATGAACCACTCCATTGCATTCCCATGATAACGTTTTAGCAAAGAAAATCAATGTTGTTTCAGGTCTGTATTCAGGTCTGAAACTTGACTGAAAGACATCCAAATAATTCATTTTATCCATAGGAGAACTAGAGATAAACTTTACTGAGATAAATATAAGAAAATATAATAATAGACTCTTGCAAATCTCATTATGCTTTACATTATTTTCCTCTAATACCCAGGGAGATCCTTCCTATGACTCCTCTAAACAAGATACCATCTTGTTTCCTAGTATTAAGAAATGTTTCTATCTTTTTGCTTAATACAATGGTTCTCACCTATTTTTTCAGAAGTACCATCTCCTACAGATAGAACCCTGAAGAACCCAGCCATAATCTGAAGAACCCCTGTGCTTCTGCCTCCTGATACACAGATCAGAATGATTTGAGGACAAATTAGATTTCTAACTTTCCTGTTGCTTTTTGATTGTACTTTGCCTCCTTACAAAATTAGAAAATTAGCGTCAAAATGAATATATTCATTAAAATGATGTATTTTAATATGTGTTTTACCACAACAGTTTTTATCTTAGTTGTCAAAATTATAAATTAATGGTCTTTAGAATACTGTGTTTCTCCAAAAATAAGACCCTGTCTTATATTTTTTTTGAAGTCTGAAATAAGCGCTTGTCCTTATTGCCATGCATTCAAAAGCCCGATTGGGTTTATTATCAGGAGATGTCTTATTTGGGGGGAAACAGGGTAGTATATTTCTGTTATTCATTGTTCTTCAATCACTCTAAATTACTCTGTACAAGTATTAATATTTATGTTTTTAATCCATCTAATTACATATGCTGTGCTCTGAACTTTTCTTTGTATTCTTTACAGACACATTTGTTGCTGAAGATGTCCTTTGACAATCAACTGAAATTTTGACATGTCATTGTAGTAGATAATACATTTTGCAGAACACAACTATTTCAAGATTGTGGAAGCAAAATCACAGAAGTCTGGTCATAGCAAGAAGAAAAGCTTACAAAAAAGGGCACTGAGAAGGTTACAGTGGACCTCTGTGCAACATGAGTCATATCTAGATCATGACTCAGACAATTTTAATTTTAAAGAATTATCTTTAACCTTTTAACATGTTTGGAGAAATCTATAACTCTTCACATCTAATTTTGCCTTATTAAATAAGGATATTGCAAAGTATTAGTCCTTGTCCAATTATAAGTCACTTTTGACCTTGCTAAAACTAGCTTCCAGAAAGAGAAAAAGCTTAGCACTCACTCATTCATTATTGTTTCCTGGGCTAAACTTCCTAACTAATTAACCTTTGTAACGTAGAAAAAGTTACATATTAATGGATACTGCATAACTTCATTGACTCATTGTTATTAAATGCTCCTTCCCTTACAATATTCTCAGTCCTTCAAGAAATTCTCTCACTACTTGACAAAAGCCTTTATACACACCGCACCTTTTCACTTCCTATAAAAATGGAATTATAATCTCTTTTGCACACACTTACACAGAGATAATTTTATAACAATAACATAAACATGGGCATTAGGAATATTCTCCTAGGTTTATTGGGACAATATAATTTTCCATACACAAAAGTTCAAAAACAGATTATTTTTGAATCAGTCATCTTTGTAATATAGAAATTTTTAAGTTGTCCATTTTTAACAGTGTGAATATTATTAAATAAACAGAAAATATAGCATTGCAATGGTATTGTGTATGTTGTAAATCCAAAATAATATCTTAGACTTAAAGTTTCTCAAAGTATTACTAATAATATTCCCAAACTATAAATTTTGTTTCTGTCTATAAAATTTTCAAGTGTATATAATATAAAAGCAATACAAAATATTACAACAATTACAACAAAATAAATATAAAATAGATTTCATAGTGAATGTAGGTTAAAAACTGATAATTTCAGATAATTGAATTTATTATAAGGGATCTTGAGAGGGACCTTGGAGTCCTAGTGGACAACCATTTAAATGTGAGCCAGCAGTGTGCAGCAGCTGCCAAAAAAGCCAACACAATTCTATACTGCATAAACAGAGCGATAGAATCAAGATCACATGAAGTGTTAATACCACTTTATAATGCCTTAGTAAGGCCACACTTGGGATACTGCATCCAGTTTTGGTCACCATAATGTAAAAAAGATGTGGAGGCTCTAGAAAGAGTGCATTTTGAAAATGTTAAAGTATAGTGTCAAGCCTGAAGCTGACTTGGCTGTGGTTGTTTTCTTTTCTGAGGTGTTTCTTTTCTATTAAGGTTTATTTACACAGAGCTTCAGGTTTGACACAGCCTGGAGAAAATGGAGGATAGTGATAGAGAGGGTTTTGTAGCCAAAACAACATAACTCTTTTATGAGTCAGAGACTTTCCAACAGCTGGCTGGTCAGAGGAGGAGGAGAGAAGTAACCAGGCAACCAGTTAGTATCAATACTGGACAATGTGATTTGAGAAAACAGAAAACTTTTACTTTTTAATGTGGTGAAAAGCGTGGGAATATTCAGAGTTGACTCTCCACCAGTTGTGCCAAGATGATATCTCCTAATAAAGTTGTCCTTTGAGGAATCAACCTGCCTTGGAGTTTTGTCTACAATGGGTGTATTACTTGGAATGTTGACATACAATTAAATTAACACAGAAAATTTCTATCAAAAACAAGGATATCAGAAAAAAAATATTCTTTAAAAAAACAGAAAATATTCTATGAAATGAATAGAACAAGTAATGAAAGGAGCTGCCCAATGTCTATTTCTTGATTCAAAACCAGAATATTTGGGACAATGACATGCAAAAATGTATTGGGGGAATAATAGTTTTTTTAAAATGCCTTGCTTTTTTCATCTCTAAGAAAAATAAGAAAAAATATTTCTACACAGATACATTCAGCTTTTACTTTCATTCTCTTATTGTTTTGTTTCTTCTTCTTTAAGGAAAAAAGGGGAGGCAGAATTGGGTGGAAAGGACTTTGTCTATTATCTTTCATTTCCAGATGGACCAATAGCCTGTGCTGATCACTAGTTGGTGATCTAAGATACAGAAAATGTTTATATTAATTCCAGAATAGATACTATTTAGAGACAAATTCATTGACAACATGAAAAGGGTTTTTTCCTTTAGTAGAAGGCTAAAGGGGTTGAAAAAGGTTCCCCAGAACACCATGGACAGCCAAGAAAAACCAATGGATCATTGACTAAACCTAACCAATGTTCTCACTCAAGGCAAAATGAGCAGGCTCAAATTATCCTAATTCAGTCACAGTATACAAAAACATATTCTGGAAAAGTTTCTAATGGTAAGAAAAAAAGAAGAAATGCACCATCAAGGTGGATGGAAACTGTATAGTGTACACTATTTCAATGCCTAGAAGATTAGATTTGGTCTGCATCATCATGGAGAAAAACTATGTCACTGCTAGGAGTTGAAAAACTACTTGATTGCATATAATCAATCCAATCAATCAATCAATGGATTATACCTTTAATACTTTAGGCAGCTATCAATTAAAGGTGATATCAATGCTAGTTCCTGTAAATAATATTCACTGATGTGCCTTATTATTAGCCTCTTATTCACTCTAGCCCCTTAATTTTATAGAATATAATATAACATTCTTTTAAAATGAATTCAGTAAATTGTCTTTTAATGTCTAAAGTGTCCAAATGCAATGTAATTTGAAACAAGTACAAACAACTGCAAGATATAATTATCAAAGTTTACTTTTTAATCTTGGACAGCTAAAGAAAACTAAAGAGGAACTCTTTTTCTCCAGCTACTAGGGGCATCTAAGGTCCAGTATGGCCAAACAATAAAAGAGCAACAAAGATGATCTGGATCTGGAGACTAAATCCTATGACAAATGGTTGAGGGACCTAGGTGAGTCTATCCTATTGAAAAGAAGGATTGCGGGGGAGGGGCGGAGAACACATGATAACTGTATTCCAGTACTTGAGGGACTATCACAAAGAAGAGGAGATTGACTTATTCTTTAGGGAACGATAGGGCAGGACAAGAGGTATTGGGTGGAAGCTTGTCAAAGGCAGATACAACCTAGAATTAATTTAGAATTGAGAAAAAAATCTGACAGTAAGAGCAATTAATCAATGAAATAGCTTCCCTACTGGAGCTGTGGGTGCTTCATCATGGGGGTGTTCAAAAGTAGACTAAATACCCATTTGACTGAGATGGTATAAGATCCTTGCCTAGAGCAGGGGTTTGGACTAAAACACCTCTGAATTCTCTTCCAGCTCTAGGATTCTATGACATTATATTTATAAACTTGCTTATACATTTAAACTTGCTTCTAAATTGTGCTCATTTAAGTAAAGCAATGGCAGGACAGATTATTTTATTTAGTATTACCTGAAATATTTTACCAAAGCCTGGATGAAGAAAAATAAATAAGTTCACTATTAGAATTTTAAGAATTACAAAGAATTTCAATTATTACAATAATGTTGAACTTCTTCATAAATTGTCCTGCAGTTTAAAATAGTTAAGAAACTACTGCATAAACTGCTACAAAACAATATGAAATTATGTTCTTGTTATAAAAAGAATACAGAATTGTAATAAATAACAATTCTACCTTTTTTATAAAAATAAATTAGAAAACTTTAGCTACACATACGTTAACTTCCATGAGTTAGGCACTAAATAATTGCTTCTTAGAACTGGAAATATTTCCACCAAGGGCACATCTAATAAACATTTATATTTAATGTTTCTGCAAGGTAGGTTTAACCCTGGACTCGATTTTAATTTTATATAGTTTATAAGGGGAATATATACTTAAATATTTATGCGAGACAGAAAATAACCTCATAAGATATTTAAAATTAAAATACAGTCATAGTTAAACATATTTTCCAGAAAATAAACAGCTTTCATAGTGCAGTCTGTAGTTCACAACTCACACATGCAATACTCAGGAAAGTTACTTGCTTGTAATATTACCCCTGGAATCAACAACATGGTGCTCATATGTACCAGAGTGCCTGTTTGTTTATTTATTTTAGCAATTTATATGGTTGCCGAACTCACAAAATATGTCTCTAGATAGTTAATATAAGATTATTTTTCTTTTAAAAAGCATAAACAAAAAAGATAAACATAATAGGAATTTAACTCTGAACTTTTTTCAGATATTAGGAGTTTTTTGGTGGGGGGAATTGGTAAAGCAATCTAAATGTATTCTGATATTCTAGATCCTATATTCCATTTGTTATTTCTATATTTCTGCATGTAAGTATTAGTAGGACAGACCTGACCTTGATTAATTTTCTGATAGCTTTACACTTTCATTGTTTGCAGTATAGCTAGACAGCATGTTTTATAACAGTAGTTATAAAAGTATAGAAGTATAGGATAAAAGTATAGTTATAAAAATAATGTCAGAAAACTCTGTATTCTCATATTTGAAATAATTCTGATATGTTTTTTGTCATAGATTCAAAGACTGAGTATAGAAATATTTAAATATGTCAAATATGTTAAATATGTTTTTGTTTATACTCTGTTTTAATTCTTAGACACCCATAGTCATATATATGAGGCTCCATATACATTTATTAAATAAATAAAATTATTAAATAAATAAACAAGTGTACAGTAGTACACTGTTGGACCCACGAACTTTATACATGATTTCATATTCTTTTTATAATTATTTAAATATTTGATTTACTATTGCTAACAAAATATTCAGAAAGATTTAGCTTTGACATTGATGCTTTGTATACTGTTTGTGTTTTTTTCATGGGATGCCTGCTAGCAACCTCCTGAAATTATTGAGATTACATTTTCATGTAGTTCCTACTGACTTTCCAACTGAGTTGCAATGCAGCTGGATGGTGAATATATGTTTGTGCTGCCGCTGTCAACATTTAAACATTCAGCATTTGCCACTATAAATGAGGGCTAGCTAATAAAAGACAGACGTTTGTGGAACTAATATATGACTGAAAAATATGTAATGATTAAAAAAATGAGTTCAATCGGCTCATCTCTTTTAGTCAAACAGTTTGTAATGCTGTCCTTCATTGATGCATTTGATAAATAACTTAAATCTAGAATTTGAGTCAACTATTTTGTGTAGGTATTACAGTTCCAGGGATATCTGTGCTTTTACAATTTGTTTGAGGTATTCTGATCCCACTACATTACAAGCCCAAAAAAGCATCAACATTATTTCAGTATAAAATGCCCTTCAAATGCATTTTGAATACTGAAACTGATTAAGTATAAGCCACGTTGATGTGGTTGGGAGTCTTGCCATAAGCGCAACAAATAAGATAGCTGACTGATTTGGGGCAGGTTTTCACAGACTCCTGATGTTTTTCTAATTCTTAAAGTGGCTTTAGAGCATGAAAGAAATCTCTCTTGCTACTGAAGAAGAAAGACCAAATTTTTCTTTTAGAATGCCCCATTCTGATTTCTACACCATCAGCATTTCTAATACTGAAACAAACAAAACCCAACAAAATCAAATATTATGTGAATGGATTTTTAGTCCTGAAAAATAACTTCATTCTTCTTTTACCATCACACCCTTGCACAGGCTGCCAATTTTTAGACAACATTTGGGTAAGGTGCATGAAGAATAAAGAAAACAATAGCAGAATCAGAGCATTATAAAGATAGGAAGCTACTTAATCCATCAAATATAAGCATAAGAAGCTTTGAATAGAGATCGTAAAAATTGGACTTGTTTAACTGTGTGAAAAGAAGAATTAGTTCCTCTAATCTTCTGAACCCACACAGCCTTTCCTTGAACCTTTTCCTTACAATCCAGATAAGGACATGGAGGATGATGAATTACTAAATGAAAATCCAGGTCTTTAAAGCTGGCCTGACCGTTCCAAAATTCTTCTTTTCCCTGAAAGAGGCCATTAAGTAGAAGTTGGGTGTATGTGGGCTTTTAGCACTTTCACATTTCTTTAAGATATCCCCAAACCAAACAACTGCTCACCCAAAGAATAAAGAATATGGGAATCCAAGTTAATGGAAGTTAAGTTAAGAAAACATGGAAGTCAGGAAAGTACTTACATAAATTATCTTTTCCAATGCTGAGGATATCATCTTTCAACAAACTTCCGATGATAGCATTTTACAAAAATGTTGTGGGCTCCATTAACAGGTGGATAGTATTAAGAACATGTGAAGTGAAATTATATATCTCCAATCTACAACACAGTTCTTTCAACAGTTCCAAGAAAGCTCCACATCCATTTGCACCATTCAGGTGACCCTGCTGACACAGAGAAGCCTCCAGGTGACCTTAATGACTTGCTAAAAGAATGCAAATGACCAGCTGTCTGCAAGGGGTATAAATCAGTGGTGGGTTCCTCCTGGTTCTGCCCGGTTCCGCCAAGCCAGTAGTGGTGACGATATAATGTCACCAAACCAGTTCTGCTACCCCACCCCACTCTCCCACATGATTCTTACCTTTTATTTGGTCCCACCCCCAATCTATTGCTGCCTCCTGAGTTCCAGCTGATGAGCTATAAGGAAAAACTGTTTGAACTCTTGCCACGGGGCTTCAAAGAGCCGCCCTACAGCTGATCATTGGTAAAAGGCAGTTTAGTGGTAGACCGGTGCCTCCAAAAACAAATGAGTAGACCGGTGCCTGCAAAAATAAATGGGTAGACCAGTGCCTGCAAAAATAAATGGGTAGACCAGTACAGCTCTGCAAGCAGTTAAAAGCATGGTAGACCAGTACCTCTGCTAAATCCTAAAGAATTGTCACATAACCATCAAGCCATGCCCACAAAATAAACCATGCCCACAGAACCAGCAGTAAAAAAAATTAGAACCCACTCCTGATATAAATCTTTCCATTCTTCATCATCCAGTTAGAGCTGAAGAAGCTTCTTAGATGAGAAGCAAAATGTCTTCAAAGAAAAACCAGAAAGTCCAGTTACCTCTGGAAAAAGCACCTTTGAGATGTGAAGTACCATTTTATACTACACTAGTGAGACCACACTTACAATACTGCAACGAGTCAGAATGATACAAAAAAAAAAAAGATGCTGAGATCCTAGAAAGAGTACAGAGAAGAGCAACAAAAGTGATAGTCTGGAGGCTAAATTATACAGATGAATGGTTCAGGAAACTAGATATGTTTAGTTTAACAAAGAGAAGGATAGGGATGACATCATAGCAATCTTGCAGTATTTGAGATGTCATGACAGAAAAAAGAAGGTTGACCTATTGTCCAAAGCACTTCAGGTTAGGACAAGAAGTAATGGATGAAAAACCATTAAAGAGAGATCCAACTAAACACTTCTATTTTATTTATTGCTACACTTTTAATATAAAGTATATTCAACTTCTTAGTTATTTTGTTTCTAATGACGATATGCATTTTTGTTACTTATGTTGTAGTATTTTAAATTTATTACACAGTTTATTAATATATAATATTACAGTAGCTTACTGTATACACTTTTTATTACATAGACTTATTTATTATTTATTTATTTGTTTGTTTGTTTCAATTTATAAACCGCCCTTCTCCTTGCGGACTCAGGGCAGTGAACAGCCAGAATAAAAACATGGTATACAAAATTTAAAAGCAATTAAAGATTATTAAATATTTTTGGCCTACAATTAAAACAATCCAATTTAAAATCAATTTCAATTTAAAACGAAGGATGGGATCAAGCCAGCCCAGCTAGATGAAACAAATGGGTTTTAAGGGCCCGATGAAAGGTCCGGAGGTCTGGTATCCTGCGTATCTCCAGGGGTAGGTCATTCCAAAGGGCGGGTGCCACCACAGAGAAGGCTCTCCCCCTGAGCCGACACTGTCTGGCCGATGGCACCCGGAGGAGGCCCTCTCTGTGTGAACGTACTGGCCGGTGGGACTTATTATTATGTTGCTATTTTATCTCACTTATTTAATTTGTAGTGCTGTATATTTTATATATCTTTACATAAATAAATAGAGTGATATTAATTTGATTTTGCAGAATTAAAAGAAATCAAATTAAAAGTTTTCCCTAAGCACTTGTCACTCGTACCACTTCTTCCTAAAATAAATAAATAAATAAGTACTTTCTTGCTAAATAAGACTGAACCAAAGAGAAGTTAAGCAATCCTCTTGCCAATTAACATTATATTTCTTCACTGAGCAGCTTCTGCATTGAATCTTTTGTTTTATTTTGAATAGATTTGAAAAAAATATTTATGTTGTTAACACAGAATGAATCCTTTAGATAATGAAGTGTATGCAGTGTATGGTAACGTAATCTATTTTCCATATTCTAATAACTTTGTATCTTCCTAGAAATAAAAAAAAATGTTAACATTTATTGTGGTATAATATTATATTGTAAATGATTCAAATAGATTATGAACTGTGGAGAAAAATATGATATCTTCCATTAGCAGGTAACGTATTATTTGCTTCTATATTATTTTACTTTTAGCGGCATATCATATAATGTGTGATCTTGAACCTAGCACCCCATAGTTTTTATATTATGTTTCTTACAGTTTTAAGTACCGTAACTGTTTCCTTCACTGAATTCAGCAGTTCTGTGTATTTTATTAGAGTTGTAAATATTTAACAATATCCTTTATCTCCTTTGATGCCATAAATATTTAGTTGTGACTGGCATCCATTGTTTTGTACTAGGTATTAGAAAACCTTGAAGACCATTAAAATTTAAAAATATAACAATTGCCTCTCATATTTATCCCAACTATCATGTATATAGACATCAGAAATAAAGGGGACAAAGGAACCACAGGTATAAACACTCAGGGAATTGAAAATTGTCTGATAAAAAATAAAAATAATGTACACCAGGTGTTCATTATAGTTGTTACTACAGATCTAATCAGAATTCATGTAAGCTCAAGATTAGACTAGTTTATAATTTTGTTATTTTCTTGCTCAGTATACAGAATGTTAATTCAATTCTAGATTTGTATAAGTGCATATATTTATCCCCCCTGCCCCCCGCAAGCCCAACCCTATCTCACCATGCTGGGGAAGGCAAACAATATAAGCTTATTATACTGGACAACATGGCTCTGGCCTGGACAACAACCTAGCGACCTACCCTAGTTTTCCCTGACTAAAAGATTATTGGATTGATTCAAAGATGTGGAGGATATAGTACTAAGCAGTACATTCCCCTGGCTGGAGGTACCAATAAAGCTCCAGGAAAAGCATAGCTATCATAGTAGAAAAAGACTATCACAGTAGAAAGAGCATCCATGATGTGGCTCCCTGGCTATTGACATAGCTCTTAGTGAAAAGAGTCCTCTCTGCCGTTCAAAGATTTCAAATTAGGAACATGGAATGTCAATGGCTTAAACCTGTGTAAGAAATTGGCGGAAGTAACTATGAGAGGTCATACATACAGTTATGTGAAAAAAGACAGTGAACATGATGGGCATGAATTGCATGAGAGAAAGATGGCAGGAATATGCAGGACAACTTTACACAAATGAAAAACAACGCCAAGTTGTAAGAGGAGAAGCTAACCTTTTCTTCTTGAAAGCAAAAAGACCTCTACACTTATTTCATTGATTACACAAAAGCCTTGGACTGTGTTGACCATTTCAAGCTTTGGAACTGTCTTAAAGAACTGGGAATAAAATCACACTACATCCGGCTGATTCAGTCATGTACTCTGATCAGGCAGCCACTGTAAAAATGGAATATGCAGACAGAAAATGGTTCTGAATTGAAAAAGCCATTTGGCAAGATTGCCTCCTGTTACCTATACTATTCCATATGTTTACTAACATAGTTATGAAAAATGCACATTTGGAAGAATTTACTATTGGGGTTAAAATCAGTGGTGAGAATATCAACATTGTCTGATATGCAGATGACACCACATTGCTCACAGAAAGCAAGAAGGATCTGGAGTGGCTAATCCTGACAGTCAAAGATGAAAGTAAAACAATGGGACTGAATTTTAACATCAAGAAAACAAAGATAATGACAACTGCAGATGCCATTATACAGATCGACAATGACACCATTGAAACGGTAAAGGAATTCATCTTTATGGGCTCTGAAATTAAGCCAAGCCTTCTAAGATCAGAAGACATGTATCACTTGGAAGAAGTGTAATGCCTGGCATCAATAACTTCTGGAAGAGTAGAGACATCAGTCTCACAATCAAATGCAGATTAGTTAACACGATAATTTTTACAATTGCTACTTATGACTGTAAAACTTGCATAATAGCTACCTCCAGCATCATAGTTCAAAGATGTCCACCCTTCTGCTGAAAAAAGCAAACAGGAGAAGGGTGGACATCTTTGAACTATGATGCTGGAGGTAGCTATTATGCATCCCATGGATTGCAAAAATAACAAAGAAGTCCTGGATAGAACTTCACCAAAAATATTGCTTGAAGCCAAGATCACCAAACAGAAACTGTCACAAGACCTACCTAACTCAAAAAGTCAATCATGCTGGAAGTGACCAACAGAAAAAAAAGGAAGGGCCACCCTAGAACCTGCTGGCTGGACACTATAATAGATGACATTAGAATAACCATGATCTGAAGGAGGAATGCAAGACAGAGAGGCATAGAGAGTCCAGATCCATAGAGTGGTCAAGGTTGACATGACTGAATAGCTGACGAAGATGACATATATTCATCGTATGAGTTTTATGGGAACTATGCATTTTCTATCTTTTTGAGAAATAGTATTAACTGAAAAGAAAAAAATATCACTCACAAGTCTTATCACTTTTAATTACTCTTGGAATTTAGACTAAATGAACAAAAACATTGTATTTGTAAGGGTTCTTTTTTCTAGGATTTCCACATGTGCTAAGCTCACTCCCTCCTTTTCCAAAGGCTGGCAATGAAAGACATGTCTCAAGAATATTAAACATTTTCTGTATTAACCAGCTGGCTATGGCTCCCGGCATCCTGGTATAGCCAGTTGGTTCCTTTGCTGACTATTGGGAGTGAGACTCTGGCCCCCACAGAGAGAGCTCACAACTTGGGTGTCCTCTTGGATGCACAGCTGTCTTTAGAAGATCACATCACAGCTGTGTCCAGGGAGGCTTTTTATCAGGTTTGCCTGATTCACCAGTTGTGTCCCTTTCTGGACCGGGACGCCCTGCACATGGTCACTCATGCCCTCGTCACCTCCCGTCTGGACTATTGTAATGCTCTGTACATGGGGCTCCCCTTGAAGAGCACTCCGAGGGTCCAACTGATCCAGAATGCGGCCTCGTTGGTGATTATGGGAGCAACTTGGCGCTCCCATGTAACACCTCTTCTGTGCGAGCTGCACTGGCTCCCAGTGGTCTTCTGGGTGTGATTCAAGGTGTTAGTCACCATCTTTAAAGAGCTCCATGGCTTAGGACTCAGATATTTATGAGATCGTCTTCTGCCACCGATGGCCTCCCACCGACCAACACACTCCCACAGAGAGGGACTCCTCAGGGTGTCGTCGGTCAAACAATGTTGACTGGTGACCCCCAGTGGGAGACCCTTCTTTGTGGGGGCACCCCCCCTCTGGAATGAACTGCCCCCGGGTATACATATGATTCCTGACTTGCGTACCTTCCGCTGTGCCCTTAAAACTCTACTATTCCAACAAGCTGGCCTTGCTTAATAAGGATTTGTAATGGATGTTTTAATCATTCAGTTTTAATCTGGGGCCAAATTGTTTTATATGTTTCTAAAGTGTTATTAAATTTTGTACTATATGTTGTTTTATAGTGGCAGTACACCGCCCTGAGTCCTTCGGGAGAAGGACGGTATAAAAATTAAATAAATACATAAATACATAAATACATAAATACATAAATAAATACATAAATAAAATGGTTAGAGTAAAAACAAATAACAGGCTTAGAAATACTAGCCTCTGTTGAAGGGACAAGCAATTTGTCTTTGGTGCATATGCTCTCAGTGTACATAAAAAGAAAAGATACGTTCATTAAGAATCATAAGGTACAACACTTAATGATAGTCATAGGGTACAAATAAGCAATCAAATCATACTAGGAAACAATCAGTATAAATCGTAAAGATTTAAATTTTTACTGCTATCACTCTCCCTCTATCTATCAATTTATCAATTATCTCACTATCTATCTATCTATCTATCTCTATCTCTATCTTTCTATTATCTCTCTCTCTCTCTCTCTCTCTCTCTCTCTCTCTCTCTCTATCTATCTATCTATCTATCATGTAGGATAAATTTATTAGTAGAAAAAAATCTACTAATGTGTATTGTGTATTGTACACAAACACTAATGTGACTGGGAAAAGGAGAGCTCGTGAAGTATCTTTGTAATGTTGAGTAAAATATTTTCAAGTGTAATTTCTAGTAGAATAGATTTAACTACAGTTTGTGAAATGGTGTATGAAGAAGCAGAATCATTTATAAGGATGAAATAGAATCTTCTCAGTTTGTAAAACTGTTGTGCTAATCAAATAACCCCACTGAATATAATTCCGGATAAAATATTTTTTTCTGTTTAAAATAGTATGATAAAAATAAAAAAAGTGATATTAAAACATTGTACTAAAATAATGGTAATTCATATTATTCTGAAAGGAAAAGTCCCTGCTCATAATAGCATTCCAAAGGTTTTAGTTATATTTCTATTTAATATCTTTTAAGAGGCAAAATATACTTTTTAGGCAAAAAAACAAAAAGATGGATAAGGGAAGATATGGAAATATATTTATTTAATTAAAATTATTTTAAACAATTAAATGCATGCATGTCAAATTGAATAAAACTATTTCAGGTTTTTTCTCCTTTCTCTCCCTCAAATTACAATTTTGCACAATGTTTGCTAGTTGGATTCCAGGCTTTGATAGTGTAGTAGTACTGAAAAGAAAAGTTGTGGACTTTAAAAGACACTAAAAACATGCCTTTTGGTCATGTTTTTTAATAAATAGCAACCATAAACTGAAAAAAAAATTGAACACCTGTCTCATTGAATGATTCAGGGTCACCCAAATGTAGTCTTTTGTTGAATGGGCCATTATATCACATGAAGCCAGTTACTCCAGTTCCTTGATTACACAACAGCAGGATAAGCAGATATACATTAACATTTCAACTTCTAAGAGTATTCTCTCTGCTAATATGAATAATATGAGTTCTTGCCCTAGTAAGTTTAATTGACTATCCCTTGGATGGTCCTCTAAATTAATAAAATTGTGGCGATTGTGTTCATTGTTTCTTCCTACAGTGCCTACAGTGGCATATTTGTATTCCTTAGCACAATGGGACTAACTCTTAATTGGATTTTTGGATGCTACACTAATATTACTGAGAAATATTGCAGATTTCACTAAATATAAAATCACTAGAGGATTTCAAAGTTTTAACCTCATATTCTGACTATATGAAAAAGTAACGTAATACAATTCAGTCAAAAGGCATTAATAAGGCCTTGTAGCTAACCTTTTATTTAAAGGTAGCAATAGCCACAATAGATTGTGAAAGCAACTGTATAATCATATTATTTCCTGCAAGTCATGTTCTATGCCTAGTGGCTTTGAACATCAAGGATTTTTAGGCATAGTTTAGAGATTGTCTGCCATTTTCTTCTTCCAGGGTAGTTTTGATTTTCCAATCTAGCCTAGCATGTCAGAAAATAGCAGAAAGAGAGATGATGGGAAAAATGTATCTAGAGAACATTAATGATCAGGTAAACTGTATCACAAAATGTGTCCATACAAACAATTGTGCAGATATAAAAATTGTCATTCAGTTCAAAGCAAGAGGTAAGATATAAATGTTCTCTAGGACTGTAAACACAGAGTCTATCATGGGATTCAATCCTTACCGATCTATTTAAAAGTATTTGATCATAGTCATGAACTGGTAGCCAGTTTTGTTATCAGTTTTGAATGATATTGTAATGACTTTTTAAAGTGGGAAATTTCCAGTACATACAGTCACAAACACATATGTGTGGTTTGCTTTTATTCCAAGAGGCAGAATCCATGGATCTTTTTATTACTCATAGTATATTCCAATGAATAATATTAGACAATGAAGTTTTATTTTGAAGTTATTGCTGCAGAAAACAAAAACCCCAAATAAGTATGGCAATTGTATTACTCTTGAGCAGTTTGGAATAAGTGAAAGTGTACATCAGATGTTTTGTAAGATGACACATAGGCTGTTTTCCTTTTTATTTTTTTTTTAAACTTAAAAATTTCAAATCTATTCAGAAGTAATGCTATTAGAACAGAGCAGATTATTAATGTTTCTTCCTCCTATTTTAATATCATGTCCATCTTCTTTCAATCCAGTTTCTCATAAAATATTGGTTGAACCAATAAGGGAACAGCATACAGTCTTGTTGCCCTTCTTTGCCAACATGGAGCCAGTGTATTTCCCTGTGATTAAGTTCATACTTAATGTCAGATCTGATTCAAACAATAGGAATTCTCTAATATTAGATATTCTGTCACACAATCTGACATATAGAAAAAGCAGCTTGTGTAAAACATCTGATGGACACTTCTATTTGTTCCAAACTGATCAAGAGTAATTCCACTGCCATACTTATTCGAGTCTTTTCTTTTCTCCATCAATACTTATTTTCCTGAAAGGAAAAGAACCGATTTCAAAATTATAATAGATTTTAATTTTCTATTTCAATGTTATACACTTACATACTTTGAAGTTCAGAATCACTCTGAGAGTTAGATGAGTTAGTTTAGTTATCAGATGGCACATTCACATCAAATTTTGATTAAAAATACAAGATATTTAAATATGAAATATAAAAACTAAAATATTATAAATGTATGTCTAGATAATTTTTTGCTTCATTCTTCACAGTCAGGAAATTAGCAAAATCTATAATATAGGCTTTATTTTGGCACTTATACTTGTAATTGTACTTCTACAGTAGATGATTTTACTATATATAATATGTGGAAACAACATTGGATCAAAAATTGTCCCCTACAATGTCTAAGTTTGCTTGGCAACCTTGAAAAACCACCTGGATTTAACCATCTCTATGAGATATGGACAACAATGAACCAAATTTGCAATGGCCATGGGAGATGTGCAGACACTTTTTTTAAGTGGGGCAGAATACCATCACTGAATTGTGACTGCAGGGCTGAAAAACAAACTATCCAACATATAGATAGGCAGTATCTAAATTTGATGATAGACAGACAGACAGACAGATATTGTAGATAGATAGATACAGAGGTGGATTCAGCCAGTTTGCACTAGTTCAGGCAAATCAGATGTTAATTTTAATCTGGTTCATCGAACTGGTTGTTCCAAGGACTGGCTGACCCCGCCCATCCCTCCCCTCCCCTCCCCTCCCAGGAGTCTCCATGTGGCCCATTTTGGATGCCAGCTAAATGCAGGGCACATGTGGAAGATCTGGGACAGCAAAAAATGGACCTACTGTAAGTCCAGAAACAGGCCCATTTCCAGCCTCCAGAGAGCCTCCGGTGCCCAGGGGAAGCCGTTTTCACTGTCCCAGAGGCTCCAGGAAAGCCTCTGGAGCAGGGATGAAATCTAAAATTTGTTACTACTGGTTCTGTGGGTGGGACTTGGTGGGGAGGGGCTAATGTGCCTGGGTGGGCATGGCCAATTTTTTTTTTTACTTTTAAACCATTTTTTACATGTAAAACCATGTAAAAAAAATGCTTTCAAAAGGCTCTGATGATCCCAGCTGAGTTGCCTGATCGGCAGGCAACACAGCTGGGATTGTCAGAGCTTGTATCATTAGAGCCATTTAAAAGAAAAAAAAAGCTCTGATGACCACGCGGCTCAGTTGGGCATGGGAGGCAGGGGCAGGAATTTTTTCTGCCGGTTCTCCGAACTGCATGCCGCCATTGCTACCTACTCACCTGAGCTGGTCCAAACCAGAAACATCTCACCCCTGCTCTGGAGCCTGGGGAGGGCGAAAAACAGGCCTACTGGAAGTAGCAGAAGTCCAGAAATAGGCCCATTTCTTGCATTTCTCATATCCTGGGAAAATCTGGGAGATCACTAATGGGATCAGAGATCTGAGGGAATAAACTTCTTATCTCACTCTTTATTCTGTCTTCTTGTTCTCCTAACATTCCAGAATAGCATAACTCCATGTCCAAAACGAACCTATAAACCAGTATCTGAAGGTATCATCACCAAAAACTTGAACAAGGTTTGACAGATGTTAAAGCTCAGCTCCTTCCAGTCCAATCCCATATAAAAATAGTGTAATCCCAAACCCATACATACATTCACACTAGTAATCTGCTGGCAGTCTTCAGGTTATCTTCTGGGAAGCAAAATAAAGCCATAGAAATCCTTATATTAACTTCTGTTTCAACAACCAGCCCGGATCATTTCCTGTATTAATGAGGTAGAATTGGACCTGAATTGTCTGAGAAGTAAATTTCATATTGACACATATTTTTCTGAAGGACTAATGTAACACAGTAATGTGGAATAATCTCTATAACCTCATGTAAAAATATTTTACTGTATTGCTGCATCCAATCTATAAACTGTAGTTTCTTAATCTTATATTTGTAAAAAAAAAAAAAAAAAAAGACTAGATTTTATATTTTCATGTATAATTATTATAATTTGAGAAGTAATATAAAAGAAAGATGCAGATGCCTTCACGGTCGTATGCTAATCATATAATAACCCATTCAGCCAACACAATTAGCATACCAGTATGGCTGTTTGACTTGGCCTTCAAGTCTTATTTTGTGTCTACTTATTTTTAAGTAACTTTCATTAGGATTTTAGAAAAAAATACTTAAGAAGTAATCTGGGGTAGGTGTACATATGCATATTTTTCTCCTTTTATAAAGGCTGAAGAATTCTGATAATGAAACTCTTCTTTTAAAGGCATAAAAATTGATATTAATTCCAATTAAGGAAATATTCTTATGCTGAAGCACTCATTACCATAGTAACTGTAATGCCAATGCCTTCAATAGAAATGAAATGTTGTGAATCATTCTAAAACCAAGAAAGAGTTTGCTAGACAAAAACATACTTGTCATCACTGTATTTTAAATAAACTTCTCATACCAATATAGCATTTTAATTAATATTATACTGGCTTCTCCTCACATTCTTCTCCAAATGGCATCTAATTACCTAAACAATAATAAATCACTTAAAATTAGCATCCTGGAACCAAGAATTTTATGTTTAATAAAAAGCCAGCCCCTATTCCAGAAATTGGATACTCTTGACTTCATAATTGTATGTTACAATTCAAGTTATATTAATATACCAAATGCACATAGATAGACAGCATATTCCAGGACAATGTATATTATTTTGCAATTTACCTTCACTGCCCAGTAATATTAAACTTTAAATGAAGAAATTTGCATTATTTATATATTTCATTGTATGATCACAGTAAAAATAATCACAATTTCTACCCCAGGTTTTAACTTATTTTCTCTTTCTTTTTTTCTTTTTTCCAATTGCAAGCTTTCTTTATATCTATATATTTATATTTCATTGTGATATGAGAGGGAAAATATCTAGACTATGATCTAGTAAATTATTTTATGCTGGTGTTCTCATATTGTTTTTCATATCCCCTGACAAACCAGTTATCTGATTTCATAGCAGAATGTTAACTGTGGTACCTTAACCTGCTATTTCAACAGCAGAAAATTATCTTCAAAGCTATCTTCCTGCTGGGTTATACTTTATTTTTGACACAGTTAGTCTCTTCTTGATATAGAATTATTTTGCTGACAGAAATGAAATTATTGTAATATTATTTGTTCTTTTAATCTATGCATCCCAATAGCCCAAATCTGAAATGTCCAATATTTTTTATTTAATGCCAAATAAGTAAATAAAATGATCATCAATCACAATTTCAGAAAAGTTTATTCAGAATAAAAGAGCTCAATGTACTTAAAAGAGATCCTATTCCAGATAATGACTTTCACATGAACTATTTAAGCTAAATAGTTCTAAGCTTGCTAGCAAAAATAGAAATAAATTGCTCTGGGATATTGTTTCCCATCAAATTTATCTTATACAAAAATAAAGCATCTTCCAGTTTAGTATGGATTAGAGTATCTGCTTTAGATTATCAATGGATTTTATACAATGCAGTATATATTTGAATAATCTGAAGAATTTACATCAGATACATCTTTATAGAATAAATATTTGGGGCCCTAAATTTTAGGGCATCAAAGATCCCTTTTTGTATATATCCTTTGAAAAGAAAAAAATAATATATCAACTGAAAATAAAAGATGCTATCTATCCTGTTTCCTTCCCTATTTAGAAACAATATTATAGTTTATAATATAATAACTGATTACAGAAAAAAAACATAACTGGAATATATATTCCATTAGCCAGTAGATATGTCTACCAACGAATGTATGCAGAAATCAAAAGTTTCTTTAAGCATTAAATGTGTTTTAGCAGATACACATTCATCTGAACTGGACTATACCATATGTTCAGTGGTAGGATTCAGGTAATTTAACAACCGGTTCTCTACTCTAATGATTTCTTCCAACAACCAGAGTGCCAAACGGTTCAGAAAGTTAACAACCGGTTCTCTCAAAGTGGTGCGAACTGGCTGAAGCCCACCACTGCCTATGTTCCCCATATGTTTCCCTAGAAGGAATGCTAATGATTTCAAATTGGAAGCACGTTTGAAGCTTGCTTTAACTAATTAACAAAAATCTACCTATTAGCTGAAAAATCTACCTGTTTACTTCTAGCTAAAATAAAACTAAAATATATGGTGTTCAAAGAACAAGATACATTTTAAATTGTACAGATTACACAAGTACATTAATAAATTTGTGGCCATAATTCAGCTCTTTCTTTGTTTTACTTATTTCATTTTTCTTTGTATGTGATGTCAATTATCTCAATTATTCTCCTATCCCTTAAATATGAAATTCAGGGAAAGTAAATCCCACTTGTGATTATTAAGATAGGCTTGTTATCACAAATATTACTATTGTTTCTACAATAATATTACCAAATGAATCTCAAAAAAGTTCTTTGGAGATTCTTAACTTTAGCATTAGAAGACTGCCTGTTATACTATCCCTGGTGTTACTTAATACTGTCAAGGTTAGAAATGCTTGGTTTGTCTTCTGAACACAATTTATGTCATTTGCCATCACTGTAAGGACAAAAGTACCCTAAATTTTGTATCTTAAATGGACTAGTAATGTTTTCTTGTGCTGTCTGGCAAATTATTGGGAGGAAATTTCTAGATGTATGTTCAGAGAACTGGTTTGTGCTCATGCTTCCTACACACTGTTTTGAAAATTGATCCCTAAGGGGCTAATTAGCTATTATGTACTTTCTTTATTCTTTTTCCTCCCAGAAATAGGGAACAAAAAAACTTTTGAGTTGAAAATAACTAAAAAACCAAAATCTTCTTAAAATTGCTGCCATCTTCTTTTTTTAAAAACAAAATCAGAAGATTAAATCTGTACTTTTTTTATAGATGCTGCTATGACATGAGAAAAGAAATATGGGCTGGAGACAAAAAGTCAGCAGTATTTCTCCCCTTGATTATAAATACCGCAGTATCAAGATTCTTATGTTGCAATATTGCAGAATGAGTTTGTGAAGGCTTTTTTTCTGTTGCTCTGTTGATTTTATTTACAACAGCTTCAAGAGGGAATAAAAACTTTGTACCTTTCTTCAGTTTTTTTCCACTGTCTTTCTACTCTCCATAACATTCCTAGAGTCAAATTCTTCATGAATTTGATTAATAACTTTTATTTTATTTTATTTCTTACAAAGTACATTCTACTTCAGAATTACCAGTATAAATGGAATAATGCATTCATGGGCGCATATGGGGAGAAGTAGGAGGTGAACAATTGTGATACTACATGTACTTCCAACAACACTATTTAATTATGATAACAATTGACAAAGAAGATTTGTAGCACAGAATTGAAATGATGGGCTCTTGGTGTTCTCTGAGCTTGGTTATTTCTGTACAGATGTTTCATTATCCAAACTAGGTAAGATCATCAGCGCACTACCTAGTTTGGATAATGAAATGTCTGCTAGACAACAACCGAGCTCAGAAAGCACTAAGGACCCTAATTAGGGCAATGCACATATATATATATATTTTGCTAGTTCAACCCAATAAAATAATCTTGACACTAATGCACAAATGCACAATTGGCTCATCGATAGTGCAGTGACTGAAATAACAAAAAAGCGCTTACCTAGGAAAAGAAAATATAACATCTAAATAAAAAGTTAGATTGGAAAGCAAGATTAGCAAACTGAGGGCAGATGCCAGTAAACTAAAACAATACAAGACTAAAGTGAAAAATACATTTTGTAAGAAATAAGCTGGTTTTTGTAAGAAAACACTAGTTTGATTTAAAAAAAAACCAAAGAAGCTTTGAAAATTGCCAAATAGCAATTTACAGAGCTAAAGATAGAGATGATAGAGATAGACTCCCAGATTTCAAACAATAGATGGGGGGGGGGGGGTGAATGAGAAACTAGAAAAAAAAATTATAAAAATATAAATGATATTTTTTTAAAAACCAAATAATGAGGAATGTATATGGAGATTCTCAGTCATCCAGGTCATAGTTGTCCCAAAGGTGCTTTTTCAAGAGGCAACTGGACTTTCTGGTTTTTCTTTGAAGATGTTTTGCTTCTCCTCCAAGAAGCTTCTTCAGCTCTGATTGGATAGTGGGAAATGGAAGGATTTATATTCCTTGCAAACAGCTGGACATTTGCATTCTTTTAGTGGGTTGTTAAGGTCATCTGGAGTTTTATCTGCATCGTCAGGGTCATTTGAGTGGGGCAAACTGGCATGGAGCATTCTTGTACAATGCAGTGAGCCATGTGCAGATCTATACATTGAGGAAATAAAACAACCATTTCATAAACACATGGCACAACATCAGAGAACAAACACATCAGGATTAGATTCAGTAATCTGCATTTAAAAGACACAGGCTACTCTTTTGAAGACAACAAAGTCCATATTTTGGTCAGAGATTATTGCTGCTTTGAAAGAGGGGTTAAAGAGTCCATCTATGTCAAAATTGAACAGACCTCTCTCAACAGAGAAGGAAGGATATGATATCATCTATCTCCAATCTACAACACAGTTCCAAGAAGGCTCCACACTGGAATTGGAGAATTGGCCCGCTTCAGGAATGACGTATGATATGGATTTGTGACCAAACATTTAGTAATATGCATAAACAGCCACCTTAGCAATTAAATGTCAAATTGCAAGAAATATAATTAAGTGACTGGCTTACAACTGGTAAAACTAATCTCTTAATAAAAATGAATGAAACAGGTATTGGAACCTTTGATCGGTATAATAGCAGATTCTACACAAGGTCATTTAGAAAGCACCTTGTTATCAACAGAACAGAAAAAAGAAGACAAAAACAAAAGTCACTAAAGATCTATTAAATAAAAATGGTTTTGGAAAATTGCAAAAGCAGGATAATAAACTTGCATGTTACCAAGTATGAGTGTTTTATTCATTACCCCACAACTAGATTTTAGAATACTTGGTAATGACTGGAGTGAGTGATAACATAAACAAATTGTTGAAAAGATGGGAAACTTAGGAAAAACATAGATGATAATGAATGGCAAACAAAGTGGCAAGGTTAATATCAAAAGAATCTTCTTTCAGGAAGATTTCTTCTTGCATTAATATTGGCAACATAATTTATTGCACTATCAATACTTTGGAATAAAATGTGCCATGAATATCAGACGTTAAAATGCTTAGTCAAATTTTCTCTCCTTTTAAATACCTAAAACTATAGGGAAATTCAGGAGGTGGTATTGAATCAGCACAACATTGCTATACATTTTTAGCTAGGTAACTGGTGTCATTAGTAAATATAGTAAATTTATAAAGTAAATATAGTTAAAAGTAATAGAATTGAATTGCCAATGGAAACAAATTGATACATTTTCCACCAAAAGATAGGTAGAAATATTTGGACATCCTACAAGGGAAAAATATTAATTTTGACATGTAAGTTAAAGTCATTTAACCAAGGAATAAATGAGAAGAGTAAGAATTGTCCTAAAACAGTACTTTTAATGTTAAATCTATCAACACAGTTCAAGTCTCGTATCACACCTTCAATAGTCTGCAGAAATTATAAACTGGTCTCAAGCTAAGGTACAACCACTGATATAAAGACTCAGCAAATTATGATTGCCCTGTATGTACTATATCTATGTAGGGATATTAGTAGGTTCTCTTTGTCCTGTTGTGGAATTAGATAATGAATGCTGAAAGTGCAGAAACTGGTTGAAGAAGAAGATATGGCTGAATACACTAATGGTAGATATACTGAAAAAGTCATATATCTTGTATATTAGCAGAAGTTATAATATATATTCTTTAAAAAGACAGTTGTATTGACAACAATAATTTTATCATTTGTATAACAATGTGCAGGTGATGCAAAAGGAAAATTGGCAAAAAGGAAAGAAAGAAAAGTTATTACCTGTCCAGTACTTTAAAGAAAGGTTAATAATAATAAAAAAAATACATTTTTGCAATGATTTTAACAACATGTATTAAAGAAACAAAAAGACTCATTTTAGTTGCTCTAGAACAGTCACTACATACAAATAAGATTAAAGATAAAAGTGAGAAAATTCAGCTAATAACAAATGCAGGTTGTGCAAATTATAGGAGAAGACTGTTTAACATCTGATATGTGGATGTAAGAAGTGAGTATTTAGAAAGACACAATGAAATGGCACCTTGATTTATGTAAGTAAAATTTAAAACTTAACAATAAAATTTAGTAAAAGTGGTTGGGGATGAAGAGATAAGATCTTATGAGACTTCCAAATTCAAACTGATATTTAACCAATAATAAGTCAGAGATAATTGTAGTTACAATGAAGCAAATATGAATAATTGACATTGTAGTAGCTAGAGATAGAAGAAAATGACAAAATCTAGAAAAAAAACCCAGAAAAAATAAGTCTTAATGGAGATTGAACAACCATTGAAAAATACAGCAATGCAAATAGTGTTTGGTGTGCTTGGTGCCATAACAGTAAACATGAAAAAAGCACATGTACATAATAAGAATGGATACAATTTTAACTTGTACTTTTACATTTTTTTTTAAAAAAAAATAAATTGCACTACTTAGAATAGAACAAATACAATACGGCATTGATACTTTTAGTTCTCCTGTATTCTTGGGAAGAATTCAGACAATTGGTCCACTATGTATAAATGCTGATTAATGTTGTATTAATCATTTCGTTGTGTACAACTCTTGGCGACTTTATAGGCAAGTGCTCTCCATGCTACCCTAACAAGCGTACTTTTTTCAATTGTTGTATGTTCAACTTTGCATTAGATTTGATGTTAACCATCTTAACATCATTGGCCAAAGTAAATAAGACATAGTCTTATGTGTTAGCTTCCAGTGATGTGTCTGTTTTGTGTAGTTTAACACCTGTCTATTATTACTTGGGCTGTCCATGATATACACAGTACTTTACGTCAGCATCACAGTTCAAAAGTGTCAATTCTCCTTTGATCAGTCATTCTTGTCTGGTTTTCTTTGATCAGACACTTAGTGTCCAACTATAGTATCTATATAGCATTATAGGGAAGAGTATTGCTATAACTATCCTGCTTTTGGGGGGGGGGGTTGGGTTTTTTTTTTTTTTTTGTATTTATATCAATATCTCTGCTTTTCTGGATCTTATTCATATTAACTATTGTAGTGTGGCCTAAAAGTATCCTGTGTTTGATTTCAGGAGTAGAACTGCCATTGGGAATAATTTTGGATCCAAGGAAGATAAATTCTCAAGCTAATTCAATTTCCTCCTTGTTGATTTTCAATGTCTCATCTCCATCTATAGCTGTTGTTATTATCTTTGTTTTTCTGATGTTAAGATTCAATTCTACTCTTTCAGTTTCGTCTTTTATTTTTCAGACAATTTTTTCCAAAACTTCCTTATTTTCAGCCAATAGTACCTCTGCGTACCTCAAATTATTTATGGTTCTTCCCCCAATCTTTACTTCATCATCAGGCATGATCACTTTACAGATTGGACAAAAAAGGTGTTAAATACTTCCCTGTCTCATTCCCTTCTAATCTTGAACCAGGCTGTGTTACCATAAAATGTTTGCATCCTAATCAGGTTGATTGACCTAATGAGTCTGATCAGGTGGGTTGAGATACCAAGATCATGCAAAGCTGCCCATAACTTATTGCAAGCCAGTTCACATCTATTTGGGAGAACCGGTTGTTAACTTTCTAAGCAGTTCAGAGAACCGGTTGTTGGAAGAAATCTTATTTTGTTTTGTTTTTTCTACTTTACAGGACTATTTCTGACAATCCTCGCACTTTTGACTGGTCCTCACACTTATGACCATCCTCACATTTATGTCCGTGCCACATTTTTAACAACCATGTCACTCATTTCACAACTGCTTCTCTTCACCATGGTGACAAGATAAGGCAAAAACGTAAAATGTGAGGACAGTCGTAAGTTCGAGGACTGGTCAAAAGTGCGAGGACCAATCAAAAATAACTTTTTCAGCCCTCTGAGTAGTCCATATGCATAAAAGGATACAGCAATAGAGAGGGATGAAGGAAGGGAAGAGAAATTAGAGTAGGAGTGAGGGTAAGAGACGGAGGAAGAGAGGAGGAGAAGGAGAAAGGAAGAGGAAGTAGGGAGGAGAAGAAGGGGGGAAAAGAAAGTAAGAAGGAAAGAAAAAAGAGAGGAGGTAAGTTTGAGGAGAAAGATTGCTGTACAATAAAAAAGATGAAAGGGAAAAGCCAACCCCAAACAAATATAAAGATCTTAAGATAAAGAACGAATTGTTAAACTTTAAAGAATAAAAGAGAACAAATATGAATAAATAGCAATAATTAGAAACACACATACAAGCATACAATGTATTTTCTTTGAACAGAGTATTTGGCCAGTTCACAAATTTAAACAGTGTTTAGTCATTTCAATTAAATTTACAATTTCTATATTTCCTTTTTGCTATATTTATTCCTCATTTATTTTTTTAAAAAAACAATATTACCCTTCATCCTCATCTCTAATCTTAATCAAATTCAGTTTTTCTTTCTATTGTTAGAAGGAAAAAGAATCCTTTCCCTTTCTGAATTCAAAACTCCCGGCTGGGAGATTACTTCGAAATGATTGGAGGTCAGCTGCCTGAGAGCAGAATCAGTTTATTGTTTATAGGAAGGCAGGCAAGAAATAAATACAAACACAGTGTTCCAAGGCTAGCTTGTCTGAACTGTAAGAGTAACTCTTTTTTTATATCCTGAAACGTCTTTTGATTTTCTATGTGACCCTTTAAAGTCTTTTGGAATTTTTTTGATTTGGTGTGTGAATCCTTTGATTTGTGTGTGTGATTGTTTTATGGTGTTGAGATCCTGTTTTTGTTTGTGATTGGGTTCCTCCATCCTGGATTTGGCAAATAAATAATTGTTTTATAGTCCACTCTCTGTTTTTCCTAGCCCTTTGTAGTTGTTTGTTAACTATAATTATTCAGCTTGCTATTTCTGTGTTTTCTCCTTTTCTCATGTGTTAAAAATTCTAATTACTTTGGCTTGATTTATTTTCCTTCTTGGGTGTTTGTTTTTCTTTCCTGTGTCCCATATCTGTTTGGATGTTGCAGACCCCTATAATTTTGTCCTTCCTTTGTTGTGGAAAATAAGGTGGCTTCAGCTTCTTAATGGCCCATTGATAAAGGTGGGGGCTGAAACTCTGCCTGAGTTTCTGCTAATTTCTTTTAGGAGAATTTCACTGCTCTTTTAATATTGAGTTTCTCATATCTTCCAACACTATATTATATTCTTTCCCATTGTCATCTGTTTTTATATCCATCCTCAGTTTGGTTAATTATGTAATTATGTAATACAGTTGTTTAATACAAATTCAACATTTTAATATAAATCAATTAGTTATATAACTATCTTTTTTGTATATTAATCAATATGAACATAAATATTCTAATTATTTCCATGCAATCCAATTTCTTACAAACCAATTAATTATATTTACCAATAATAATAAACCAAATAATTTCCCTCATATATTCCTCCAAACCACAACTTAACCATTTCTGCTTTCAATACAATATACAATTAATAGTATCTCAATTATTACAATTCCCTAGTTAAATAGAGCTTTTTTTTCTTTTGTGTTTTAAAATCTTGAATTCTCTTCTTTTGCCCTAAATTTTCCATTGTTTGCAGTTTTGCACCTACCTTTTTGGGTGAAGAAAAAGAAAAAGAAATCTCTCTCTGCCTCATTTTGCCACGTTGCAGCAAAGACCCTGCTTTACTTTCAATTTCATTTTTTCAACATAGTTAGGGGGGAAAAATCTATTCCATGCTGAAGCCCTGCCTGCACCAGCAAATCACCTGAGAGTTGGCAAGCCAATCTTTTGCTAATTAACCTATGCGGAAGCTGTAAGGGGCTGTTTTATTTTTGCAGGCATCTGTCTACTCATTTGTTTTCTTTTAACACTGATCAGCTGTAGGGCGGTCCTTTGAAGCCCGGCGGCAAGAGTTTAAACAATTTTTTTTCCCTCTAGCCATCAGCTGGGACTCAGGAGGCAGCAATAGATTGAGGGTGGGTGGGGTAAGTGAACGGTGACCGGGCCGGGAACCGGTTTGGGGGCATGGCCAGCTAATCTTATTACTGGTTCTCCAAACTATTAAAATTTTTTACTACCAGTTTTTGCAATCCAGTGCAAACTGAAAACAACCCACCACTGGAACAGATGCCTTTGATAACAAATACAATTACTGGAAAAAAACAGTTGGAACTGGTAAAGAACTGCAGTACTTTAGTCTGAAATTATGTGGTCATGTTGCTTAGAAAGTGACTTTGGGGAAATGTTTAGTTCAAAACTGTGTTAAAGCAAAACACAATTTGAATGCAGTGTAACTTTATTTCTGATTCATACATACAATGTGGGTATTACAGGAACCTCTCAAACAGGAAGTCACAATATCACCAATAAAATAGGGTTCTCAAATTTTGTTGTGCCAGGAACCACTAAAATATTAAATAGCTGAGCCTTTTATCACCTTCATATCCTAAATTCAAGAATCTGCTTTAAATAATGCAATTTAACTAAAGTTAAATTGAATCACTAGAGAAATGCTGTGGATTGTAATGTTGGACTGAAAGGAAAAAATATTTCATATTAAAAATTCTCTTTGAGTTGGATGGATTTTCTTAATAATAAAAAGTTAGAATATTTTGGTCCTGATTGCTTTACTCAAAAAAGTAAAGACCTGAGGATAAATAGTTTGATATTCTTATTGAATGGGGATGGTGAAATTATTAGTGCTTAGATAAGTTTTATTATTATTATTATTATTATTATTATTATTATTATTATTATTATTATTATTATTATTATTATTATTATTATTATTTCAATGTCTCTTCCCTTTGCAACTCAGTATTGCTGATAGGGTACTTCTCCAATAATTAAAACAATCTTAAAGCCTTCATCAAATAAGAGACACCAGCTGCAATCCTAAATGCACTGGTTACATTGTTTCAAATTCAGTTGATATATTATAAATTTGTGTACACTCATATACTGTACAAGCACATGCACATATAGAAATTAGGCAGCAACGTTCATTCACAAACCACAATTTTGCAGAATTTCTATAAAATAAAAGGAATTAGTAGAAGTTAAAGTCTTCACAATTCACAGTGTTTTCAAATAATTAGAGCTACATCACAATATATTATAATTTCAACAAAACATAGAGATTCATCAGGTACTATGTTTGGGGGAATAAATGTAGCGTGCCAGATTTAATACCATAAACAAGATTTGTCTATCACTATTATTACAGGCATTATTTTCTTAAATAAACTCAGTTATGTTTTTCAACTGTGAAACATCAAACTTAGTTATTTAATAATGAATCCCCTAATGTGTAGATAGGCAAGCAGGCTTATGGCAAATAATTGTTGCTTGGTTTATTTTACAGTTATATTTAAGAATCTTTAAGCTTTAAGTTTTTCATGAATATGCCACAGGAATGGAAATATTCTATTAGCTAACTGTGGGGACAGTGATAATCCCAGGAAGAGATACTAGTTACTCCAACCTTCACAAGGAATCCAATGACTCAGCTAAAGACTAGGTTTCATTTTAAGCAGATTAAATAGCATACTCTTCTCATTCTCTCCCCCTCCCTCTTCTCCCCTCTCCCTCCCTCCCTTTTTTACTCTTTCCCCAAAGATGTTTTAGAATCTATACATTCTCTGGTCTCACTCAATTTCTGTGTCTTGCCAATTCACTCAACTTTGGATGTTTACCTAGCTCTTCCGTGCCAAAGGTGTCAGAATCAAACATCCTGTGGATCTATATACTGTTTTATGTCAAAACTAAAGAAGCTGTGGAAGTTATATTGTTTATCACACCAACACAATACATCAAATCCTGGCAAGGTCACAACAACTAGGAATCCCAACAGTTTTAAATGTTGTCATTGCAGAACAATCCAGTTGTGAAATGTTTGGGAAAATATACTGCTGTTTTCGTCTTTTTAATAAAAAAAATCATGTGACAATGTTTTATCAGATCTTTTATTTTATGTTAGAAAGCAGTCTCTTTAAAGATAAGCATCAGATGCTTTAGACCTGGGTTATTTAGCAGTCTTTCCAGTCATTCCTTCTTTATACCATAAGCAGAAATGCACTCTTGCTTTTAAAGCACTAAACTTAATGATATTCTCTAGTTTGGCAGGCATTCCTTTTTCACTAGTAATGTATGTGGCAGTCATGATGCAATAATAACTCTTTCTTTAACTGATACAGTTCTCACAGTTATTCTTATATTTTTCTATGGCTGATATAAGAAATAGGCGTAGAAGCAGTGCATTTCAGAAGGCAACCCTGGGATAGGGGGTGAGATGTTTATAATTGTGAAAAAAAAAAAAGAAAAAAATAATGTGATAACTCATTTACATTTGGAAATGGAACTTTCAATTGAATTAAACATAGTAACAGTAAATATTAAACATAGATTAAAAAATAAAAGCAATAAAAACAAAGTAAGGACCTTTGCTTGTAATATCTGGAGATATTTCCTAATATATTAGTTAACAAAATATGAATATTACCTAATAAATGTTCGTGATGGTAGGCATTCATTTTTTGATAACTCAGAAAGCAGAAGAAAAAATTACTTGAACAATATATAATAAATATGAAATGTAATAATTGCAGTGAACATAGCGATTATCTTTTGATTCGTTCTCCACAAGTCTCTCTGCACATATTTCCATCTAAATCATCATTCTCTTCCCAAACCTATTTGATGGATGAATAATTCAAGATGCATCAGAAATTTTATCATCTATAGCTTTAAAAAATGAAATTTAAAGATTTAATTGAAGTATAAGTATCTATTTAACAGGATCTTGAATTTATATATGTAACAACTAACTCCAAGATCCTCTTCCTAGTTTCCTATCTGTCATGTTAATTTAACAACAACCATTTGGGAACAAGAGTTAAAATTCTTTCCTCTAATATGGTCATCCCTACATCTTTTGATTCTAGATACTGTTTGACTTTACCCTGAATATATTCCCATTGCCAAACTTTTGATCTAACCTATAACAATAATATTTGGAGAAGCTATTTGTAACTTTTTTGGCTTGAGGACAAGGGAAAATGCAGATGTACTCAGTTTGATAAACTTCAATCACTCAAATTAACTTGTAGATCATTTAAATATCTTTCCCTTCAATTCAAAGGTTTTTAAGAAGGTGGCTGACTTACAGGTCTGGAGGGTCCTGGAAGAAGTTAATTATCTGGATCCCTTTCAATCAGGATTCAGTCACAGTTACAGTTCTGAGAATAGTACTGTATTCAGAATAGATTGCACTTGTCAATGAACTTTTGCAGGCTCAGGATGGGGATAGTAAATCCATTCTGTCTTTCCTGGACTTCTCAGGGGTGTTTGATATGGTTAATTATGATATTCTTCTAAATTGGGTTGGAGGCCTGGGAATGAAAGATTTTTTGGTAGGCCAAATTCAAATGGCATTGATAAAGTGAGATCCAGCATGAGACCTCTGTTGGAACCTCTGCCCTATTTAAGATCTATATGAAGTCATGTTGGAGATCATCCATTGAAACAGGTAAATTATCATCAGTAGTCTCATGATTCTGAATTATACATCCCTGCCCCAGGATGGCTGAATGATTCTTTCCCAAAGGCTTACTTAGAAATCTGGGGCTCCATCCAGCTCACATTGCTATTTGAAAGCAGATAGTACTTGTGGCACAAATTCTACCAGTTTCTGGATTGGCAGGCCTGACTACAAAGATACCAATTGAACTTCTATTTACCCGCCAATGACTTACAACATTTCATAGCAAATGAAATGGTTTAAAAACTGTACTCTTTACTGTTACTTTTTTATAGTGAAGGTTGTATGTTTCTAGAAGATGGTAAACATTAATGGAAGAAAACCAAAATTTATGTAAAAATCTTCATGATTGGAGGGTTCAAATTTCAAAAGCTTCTAAAAAAGCTTCTTTTGTGTCTCTTGCAATAGAGTGACAGGGTAGAGGTTATAGCAGAGATAGGGTTGAGTTTTTCTACCCTTCACATATATTTTTGTTATTGTTGTTGTTGATGTTCCTTTGTACAATTTCTTTTCTATTACTTAGAGTGGGAGGAATAAATATCAGCCAATCATTCTTTATTCACCTTCATCCAATTCTCTTCATCTACTCCTTTTCAGTCCTGCCTGCCATATCATTTCCTAGAACTTTCTGATATTGAAAAGAACTAATCACAGGGATGAGGGCGAAATATAATTCAAGACAGGATCCTAATTGCAATCTACAAGGAGAAAAACCTGTAAATTCTATAGCATCTTAGATAAGACTGCGACTTTTATAATGATATATTTATGCTTAGACAGATAACTAATTCATCTAACTCAAGCTGCAGCTATACCTCACATTTCTTCGTACTGGGCCTCCTGAGATGCTACCATTTAAAAAAACAAATAAATAAAGTTCAACTGCAAAACTTAGTTTTACTCAGTGCCAGCAATAACCTTCTCTTGTTGGTAGATTATTTTGTACATATGATCTATGTTCACCTCTGAATTTGGCAAATAAGAAATTGAGATTCTGGTTGTGATAGTTACCATTAGATTGAATTTTTAAGGACTAAACTCATGATCAGTTCACTTTTGTGTACAATTATAGATATAGCCAAAAAATCCCACTTTCATTAAAATGAATATATTCTACTATAAATTCCAGTTTCAGAGCAGAACAAAACAAATTGCTGATAAAAGGGTTAAACAACCAAAATTTATCAATGCTAACTCTTAGCTTAATTCTTTAAATGTCATCTGCACCTGAGAGGATTACCTTTCCAAATCTTAAAAGTGAATATGATTATTTTTTAAAAATCTTAAATATCAATCTCTCACAGCAGCAAAATGGTTTAAAATGTTGGAGATAATTAACCAAAGATCCATTTGGAAAAGGTTAGAAGACTCAAGTAACACCATCAACATTTTGAATTATATTAACTATTGGCATTAGATTTATTTAAATGTTTTGTTCTCATTTAAACATTTTGCCTTATATCATTTGCAGAAGTAATAAATTCACACAAAATCCACTTCATATCATGCAGTTTTGAGCAACATTTTATTCCTAAATATAATTCATAGATATACTATTTTTATTTTTAAATGTAAACATAAGTTTTTTTTAAAAAGCTATTGTTGTGTAATATAACATTTTACACAGTTGCTCAGTTATAGTGTTAATACAATAATAATAATGTCTGTTATTTGCATAGATACACACATGATGATAGAGATGAATAGATAGATGATAGATAGATGATAGATAGATAGATAGATAGATAGATAGATAGATAGATAGATAGATAGATAGATAGACAGACAGACAGACAGACAGACAGACAGACTGACAGATGGGTAAGCTTGCTGGCTAGCTGTCAGGCCAGCTGACATACTCTCCAGTCAATGACTTCTGGTTCAACCCTAGATAAGCCCTGAAGTTTTCTTGGCAAGATTTCAGAGGTTTGGTCTTTGCTTTTTTCAGGACTGAAAGAAAATGACTAGCCTAAGGTCACTCAAGTGATTTCAAAGTTTCTTAGTGAATTTATCCTATTTAGGTCCCTTGTAATGAATAGCAATATGTACTATAGGGTTAAAAAACATTGCAATAAACTATATATGGTTCTGGGCTAAATTGTAAGATCCCAATATATTAATTAAATTAGGTTTAAATAATGTGTAAAAATTTGGTTTAGTTCTTACTTCCAGGTTGCTTTCAACTGTACATTGTAGAACTACTTCCTTTGATAACTCATCACATTAGGCAATTCCTGTGATCTTATAGGAATAGAAAATAGAATAGAGTAGAGTAGAGTAGAGTAGAGTAGAGTAGAGTAGAGTAGAGTAGAGTAGAGTAGAGTAGAGTAGAGTAGAATAGAATAGAATAGAATAGAATAGAATAGAATAGAATAGAATAGAATAGAATAGAATAGAATAGAATAGAATAGAATAGAATTCTTTATTGTGATTGGACACATAAGGAATTTGTCTTTGGTGCATATGCTCTCAGTGTACATAAAAAGACAAGACACACTCATCAAGAATCACAGGGCACAACACCCAGTGACAGTTATACGGTACAATAAGCAATAATTGGGCAGGTAACAGTGAAAACAAGCAGGCCAAATATAAATGGTGATATGAATGGTCTAGTATTTCATCATAGTTTTCAAATTCTTTGTGCCAGGGTCCATATATAGACTCTAGCTCACAATTGATTGAAGACCTGGCGGCAACCTGGGATAGAATGGCCTCTGGTGCCTTGGATCGAGTTGTGCCTTTGCGGCCTCTGACCCGGCGTCGAAGTCGCCCGGCTCCTTGGTTTTCCGAGGAGTTGAAGATGATGAAACGCCGGAAAAGACGCCTAGACAGTAGTTGGAGACCCAGTCGTTCCGAATCTGACCGAACACTAGTGAGATCATTTATTAAGACCTACTTAGTGGCGATAGCAGTGGCAAAATATAACTATTTTTCCGCTATTATTGCGTCAGCAGATAATCGCCCAGCCACCCTGTTTAAGGTGACCCACTCCCTTCTCCATCTAAGAGCACGGGAAGACGCCTTACAAGGTCGAGCTGAGGATTTTGTACAATATCTACACGATAAAATCACTCAGATTCGGGAAGGCTTGGACTCTGACTGGATATGTTCAGACTGTTGTGGCCCCGTCCTCTGAGCCTATCCCTTTGGAGGAAGGCAGCTCTGAGCAGGAGGAAGAGGAGCCAGCCAGATATCCCAGCCCTCCCCCTCTGGCACCGTCTCAGGTGCCAGCTGAAAGAGAGCCAAGTAGTGGGGAAACAGGTGTCTCAGATGAGAGTGAGGGAGAGACGTCATTCCTGGACGCACGCCAAAGAAGGCGAGAGAAAAGGGTACTGCAGCTGCGGCGTATGAGGAAATCCTGAGTCATTGGATTGGAGTCACAGGATCAATGACTCACTGGACCACACCCAGAAACATATCTATATAAGACAGTACGGTGGGTCACGAAGTTCGTGACGAACAAAGCTAAACAAACGGAGCAACCTCGTAGTCTTGGAAGCTGGATGAACGGCAAAGCTACGTAGGTGATTTTCTTGTTTGTGTAAACCAATAAAGTCCTTGGCAGACGGTGTGCATATCGCTGCCAAGGTTGAGATAAGAACTGCGGAGTGTGCCAAGTGATTCTTAACCCTCGGCTGGCTGTGTTTTTGTGGGTCTCTGAAGGGGGGGGACAGATCATCTTGTTCGTCACCCAAAACTCCATCGTTAACCCACGATGGACCAACAGCTGCAGCAGCAGGTACAGCAGATGCTGGAGGCCAATCAACTTCTGCAACAGCAAGTAGCACAGCTAACTGCACAACTTGCTTTGGGAAATGCTCCTGTAGCAGCTCCACCTGCTCCCCTTCCCCGTCCAAGATGCCCAGTGAACATGCCAGATAAGTTTTCTGGACAGCAGGAAATGTTCCCGGCCTTCTTGGGACAGTGCCAGCTGTACATGGCAATGCGGCCGGAGGATTTTCCGGATGACCGGGTTCGGGTGGCTTTTATTATCAGCTCCCTCTCTGGCACTGCCGCCCGATGGGCCACGCCCCTGTTGCTGCAAAACAGCCCCTTGCTTCTGGACTATCAGGGCTTTTTGCAACACCTGCGCACCATGTTTGAGGACCCCCTCCGGGTGCAGATGGCAGTGAGGCGCATCAAAGACCTCCGCCAAGGCAAGCGCCCCCTGCAGGACTATATTGCGGAGTTCCGATTGCTAGGCCAGGATTCGGCCTGGAATGAGGCGGCGCTGATGGATGCCTTCCAGGACGGCCTCTGCGATGAGATGCAGGACGAGCTGGTTCGGGTGGAGGCGCCACAGACCCTGGACGCGCTGGTGACCCAATGCCTGCGCATCGATGCCCGCCTACAACGGCGACGGCCCCGTAGGGCTCTTCCGGAACCACCGACAGTGCCGGCACCCCCGCGTTTCGTACCAACAGCGCCCCGGACCGTACCGCGTTTGGTGGCGACGGCTGAGGAGCCCATGGAGCTCGGAGCAGCCAGACCTCAACTGACGGCCCAGGAGTGGATGCGGAGACGCCAAGGGGGGTTGTGCCTCTATTGCGGCGAGGCTGGACATTTCGCCGCCTCGTGTCCCCGGAAGCGGAGTGGATCGCTCAAGCCTGTTCCGGAGCCTCGGCGTGACCAGCCGGGAAACGGGTCAGGCCTGGCTTAGGGGAAACTCTGGGTCAGGCAGGTGACCATGCCCCGCCGGAGGCGGCGGCTGTGGAATGTGAGCCGCCTCGGCACCTGATTTTGAACACCCGGGTGTTGTTGGCTAACCGGTCGGAGGGGCTCCAGGCGCACACGCTGGTGGACTCGGGGGCCACCACGAACTTTATGGACCAGGCCTTTGTGGCCCATTACAAGGTTCCCTTGGTTCCAGTGGACCTTCCGTTGAGGGTCGAAACTATTGATGGGCGGGAACTTGTGGCGGGGCCCATCAACTTCGCTACTCAGCCCTTGCACCTTGCCATTGGGAACCATGAGGAGGCGATCCAGTTTTATGTGACGGCGGACCTGCACTTTCCCTTGGTCCTGGGGACGGCCTGGCTTCGGGCGCACGACCCTCAGGTGGCGTGGTCGAGAAATGCCATCTCGTTCCCCAGCCTGCAGTGTGTCGACCACCTTCGCCACACCTGTGCCGGCCAGGACGTCTCTGCCCCGAACGTCTCCTTGCCTCCGGAGCTGACATCCTTCGCCGACGTGTTCAGCGAGAAGGAGGCGGATCGCTTGCCCCCGCACCGACCCTACGACTGCGTGGTGGACTTGATGCCCAACGCGCCCCTGCCCTCGGGATGCCTGTACTCCATGTCGGAGCCCGAGCTGGCCGCCTTACGGGACTTTCTGGACAAGAACCTGGCCCGTGGGTTCATCCGGCCTTCGACCTCCCCGCTCTCGGCCCCAGTCCTCTTCGTGAAAAAGAAGAGGGGGACTTGCGCCTGTGTTGCGACTACCGGCGCTTGAATGCCATCACGGTACGGAATCGCTATCCCCTGCCGCTGATCCTGGAGCTGATGGAGAGGTTGCGGGAGGCCTCGATTTTCACCAAGCTCGACCTCCGGGGAGCCTACAACCTGGTGCGGATGCGAGAGGGGGACGAGTGGAAGACGGCATTTGGCACCCGATACGGACACTTTGAATATACCGTCATGCCGTTCGGGTTGACCAACGCCCCCGCGGTCTTCCAGCACTTGATGAACGACGTGTTCCGGGACATGCTGGATCGGTTCGTGGTGATCTACCTGGATGATATTTTGATCTATTCCCGGACCCCGGAGAGTCACCTCCAGCATGTCTGCCAGGTCCTGCAGCGCCTGCGGGAGCACCAGCTCTATGCGAAGTTGGAGAAATGTTACTTCTTCCAGACTTCCATAGAGTTCCTCGGGCACATCATCACCCCCGAGGGCATCGCGATGGACCCACACAAGGTGGCGGCCTTGCGCAGTTGGAAACCCCCACGTCGGGTGAAGGACGTCCAGCGTCTGTTGGGATTCGCCAACTACTACCGGACCTTCATCCCGGGCTTTGCCACCCTGACCGTGCCGTTGACCCAGCTCCTTCGGAAGAAGGTTCCGTTCCAGTGGGGGCCCCCGCAGCAGCAGGCCTTCGAGGTTCTCAAACAGGCCTTTGTCACGGAGCCGGTCCTGAGGCACCCCGATCCACACTGTCCGTTCGTGGTTGAGACAGACGCGTCCAACGTGGCGATTGGAGCGGTGCACCAGGCTCCGGTGGATGGCGGCACTCTTTTTCCCTGCGCTTACTACTCCCGGAAACTCACTCCTTCCGAGCGCAACTACACCATCTGGGAAAAGGAGTTGCTGGCTATCAAGGCCGCGTTCGAGGCTTGGCGACATCATCTCGAGGGGGCCCGACACCAGGTGGAGGTGCGGACGGACCATCGGAACCTGGAGCACCTCACCACGGCCAGGAATTTGAACCAGCGGCAGATCCGGTGGTCGTTGTTTTTCGCCCGGTTCAACTTCCACGTCACATACATTCCGAGCCACCTCAACCAGAGGGCGGACGCGCTATCCCGTAAGCTGGAATACTTTTGCCCCAAGGACTCCCTTTCCCCCCGGACGGTGCTGCCAGCGGACTCCTTGGCCGCAGTCCAGGAACCGGTGGACCTGCGGACTCAGGTGCTGGAAGCGCAGCGACAGGACGACTGGTCGCAGCAGCGGAGAGCGGACGTCGGCCCCGCGCCCCCATGGACCGTGGAGGAGGGCTTGCTCAGGCACCGGGGTCGGCTGTACGTGCCCACAAGTCCGCTCCGAGCCCTCGTCATGAACCAGTGCCATGACAACCCCGCTGCGGGGCACTTCGGCTTCTTTAAGACCTTGAACCTAGTGACGCGGACTTTTTGGTGGCCTCGGGTACGGCACGACGTGCACGCCTACGTGACGTCCTGTGTGCCATGCCGACAGGCCAAAGCCGCGTCCGGCCCCCCTCCTGTACTCCTCCAGCCGCTGCCGACACCGGAGAGACCGTGGGGAGCCATCTCCATGGACTTCCTGACTGACCTGCCCCTGTCCGCTACGTTCACGACCGTCCTCGTGGTGGTGGATGCGCTCACGAAGATGGCACATTTCATCCCGTGCCGCGGCCTGCCCTCGGCTCGTACCACGGCTCGCCTGTTCCTGCAACACATCTTCCGCCTCCACGGCCTGCCGGACCGGGTGGTTTCGGATGGCGGGGCCCAGTTCACGGCCCGCTTCTGGAAAAGCCTGATGGCTGCGCTGGAGGTGCAGGTGTGCCTGTCGTCGTCACACCATCCAGAGACTGACGGGGGCACGGAGAAGGTCATTGGCATACTGGAGCAGTACCTCCGCTGTTTTGTCAACCAGCAGCAGGACAACTGGGCCGAGTACCTTCCCCTGGCGGAGTTCGCTTTTAACAACTCCCAACATACTTCCACCCAGATGACACCGTTCCATGCCAACGTCGGGTACCATCCACGGTTTTTTCCGTTGACCATCATGGACTCCCCTGTTCCTGAGACCCGGGACTTCCTCTCGGAGCTGCAGGCGGTGCAGCAACTGGTGCGGCGGCAGCTGATCCGGGCGAAAGAGGACTATAAACGGTTCGCCGATCGCGGCCGCCGGGCGACGCCACTGCTGGAAGTTGGAGATCGGGTGTGGCTGTCCACGAAACACCTCCCCACGGACCAGCCGGTGAGGAAACTGGCCCACCGCTTTATCGGTCCCTTCCCCATCGAGGCGGTCATCAACCCGGTGGCCTATCGGTTGACTCTACCCCGCTCCATGCGGCTCCACCCCGTTTTTCATCGGTCCCTCCTGGTCCCTGAGACTCCCACTAGCCGTCTCCGCCGCCCGCCGCCGCCTGCCCCCCCAGCCGCAACCGACGAGGATGATGCCTCGACGTATGAGGTGGACAGTATTCGGGACTCCCGTTGGCTGAAGGGGCGCTTCCAATACCTTATCGCTTGGAAAGGGTACGGGGCCGAAGATTTCACCTGGGTGGACGCATCTGCCGTTCAGGCCCCTGACCTGGTGCGGGCTTTCCACGAACAGTTCCCATCCCGACCCCATCCCGACCGTCAGACCCGGGGGAATGGCCCTACGGTGGGGGATAGTGTTGTGGCCCCGTCCTCTGAGCCTATCCCTTTGGAGGAAGGCAGCTCTGAGCAGGAGGAAGAGGAGCCAGCCAGATCTCCCAGCCCTCCCCCTCTGGCACCGTCTCAGGTGCCAGCTGAAAGAGAGCCAAGTAGTGGGGAAACAGGTGTCTCAGATGAGAGTGAGGGAGAGACGTCATTCCTGGACGCACGCCAAAGAAGGCGAGAGAAAAGGGTACTGCAGCTGCGGCGTATGAGGAAATCCTGAGTCATTGGATTGGAGTCACAGGATCAATGACTCACTGGACCACACCCAGAAACATATCTATATAAGACAGTACGGTGGGTCACGAAGTTCGTGACAAACAAAGCTAAACAAACGGAGCAACCTCGTAGTCTTGGAAGCTGGATGAACGGCAAAGCTACGTAGGTGATTTTCTTGTTTGTGTAAACCAATAAAGTCCTTGGCAGACGGTGTGCATATCGCTGCCAAGGTTGAGATAAGAACTGCGGAGTGTGCCAAGTGATTCTTAACCCTCGGCTGGCTGTGTTTTTGTGGGTCTCTGAAGGGGGGGGACAGATCACAGACGAAGTGATGGAGGCGAGTCTTGAGAATGTTATTTGGGATGAGTTTGACCCTGTGACCCCTGAAGATGTGGACAGGTTACTGGGGAAGTTGAACGCAACCACATGTTTATTGGACCTGTGTCCCTCCTGGTTGGTACTGGCTTCCCGAGAGGTTACACGAGGCTGGCTCCAGAAGATAATAAATGCTTCTCTATGTGAAGGTTTCTTGCCTTCCACCTTGAAAGAGGCGGTGGTGAGGCCTCTCCTCAAGAAGCCCTCTCTGGACCCAACTGTTCTAGCAAACTACTGTCCTGTCTCCAACCTTCGTTTTGTGGCAAAGGTTGTTGAGAGTGTGGTGGCGCAGCAACTCCCATCGTACTTGGATGAAACTGTCTATTTAGATCCATTCCAGTCCGGCTTCAGGCCTGGTTACAGCACTGAAACGGCATTGGTCGCATTGGTTGATGATCTCTGGAGAGCTCGAGATAGGAGTTGCTCCTCTATCCTGGTTTTATTAGATCTCTCAGCAGCTTTTGACACCATTGACCATGGTATCTTGCTGCGCCAGCTGGAAGGGCTAGGAGTGGGAGGCACTTTTCTACGGTGGTTCTCTTCCTATCTCTCTGACTGGTCACAGTCTGTGTTGGCAGGAGGCCAGAGGTCGACTTCAAAACACCTTATTTGTGGGGTACCACAGGGGTCGGTCCTCTCACCTCTTTTGTTCAACATTTATGTGAAGCCGCTGGGTGATTTCATCCGTGGTTTGGGAGTGCAATGCCATCTTTACGCTGATGATACTCAGCTTTACAGTTCCACCCCAGACCACCCCAATGATGCCCTTGCAGTGATGTCCCAGTGCCTCGAAGCCGTGCAGATCTGGATGGCGAAGAACAGGCTCCGACTCAACCCTTCCAAGACTGAATGGCTGTGGATGCCGGCGTCCTGATATAGCCAGCTGATACCATCGCTGACTATTGGTGGCGAGTCATTAGCCCCCACAGAGAGGGCTCGCAACTTAGGTGTCCTCCTGGACACACGGTTGTCTTTAGAAGAGCATATGACAGCCGTGGCCAGGGGTGCTTTTTATTGGGTTCGCCTGATTTGCCAGTTGCTGCCCTTTCTAGATCGGGACTCCTAACGCACAGTCACTCATGCCCTCATCACTTCCCATCTGGACTACTGTAATGCTCTCTACATGGGGTTCCCCTTGAAGTGCACACGGAGGCTCCAACTGGTCCAGAATGCACGGGTGATATTGGGAGTGACATGGCGCTCACATGTAACACCTCTCCTACGCGAGCTGCACTGGCTTCTGGTGGTCTTCTGGGTGCGCTTCAAGGTGTTGGTTCTTACCTTCAAACTCCTCCATGGCTTAGGACCTGGGTACCTACGAGACCACCTTCTGCAACCGATAACCTCCCACCAACCAGTACGCTCCCACAGGGTAGGCCTTCCCAGGGTGCCATCACTAAAGCAATGCCGACTAGTGGTTCCCAGAGAAAGAGCCTTTTCTGTTGGGGCACCTACCCTTTGGAACAGGTTACCCCCAGGGATATGAATGATCCCAGATCTTCGTACTTTCCGTCGTGCACTTAAGACCTTTCTTTTTCACCAAGCCGGTCTGGCATAAATCTTTTCTAATTTTTTTAAATCTTTATGCTGAAGGTTCTTAACTGTTGAGCCAAACTGGCTTAATTATTTATATTCACATTCTATATGTATGTCATTTTAACTGTTCACCGCCCTGAGTCCTTCGGGAGAAGGGCGGTATAGAAATTGAATAAATAAATAAATAAATAAATAAATAAATAAATAAATAAATAAATAAATAAATAAATAACGTTGTGTGAATGTATTATGTATAATAAATAACAACATGTGCAATGGTGAAAGATGCTTTGCAAATTGTGGGTATAGTTGTAAAAAAAATATTTGACAGAAGGAAACCAATGAGATAGGATACAGCCATCCTTTCAGTTCCTAATCACAAAAAATTCATTTTTATATTTAGGGCTGAAGTACCACACTTGGTACCCTGTATAGTAAAACTTAATGCAATATAATCAAGTATAATCCGTTCTATGAATACTTTGTTTGTGTAAGCATTTTGCATAGATTTGCTAGATATGTCACTGTGCTAGTAGCTCTGCATTCAGTGAAGAAAACACATTCATACAGAGAAATCTATCTTAGGAAATCTTACTTCTTTGGGTTGCAGGAAAGAAAAAAAAATCTGTCAAGAAAGATGACCAATTTGATTGGAAAAACCATAGGAACTCTTCATGACAGAAACAAAATTAAGACAGTATAAAATTTTGGTTTTGAAGAAATTCAATATGTGCATGTGTATGTGTGAGGTAGTGTACACAGTGTGTATATGTATACACACAGTATACAACCCCCCCATATATATGTATGTGTATGTATGTATGTATGTGTATATATATATATATATATATATATATATATATATATATATATATATATATATATGCATACTTGTATACTGTGTACATATATATGTACACACACATATATACATATGTTTGTATGTATGTGTATGTGTGTGTGTGTGTGTTTGTGTGTATGTATATATATATATATATATATATATATATATATATATATATATATATATATATATATATATATATATATATATTATGGCTAAACAAGCTGGCTAAAAGAAAACACACATAAATCCCACAAAAAGTAAGAAAATATATATTGTACCTTTACAGGGAGGATACATAAGATGTGGGTGTGGCTTACTGATGAAGGCTAATGAGCCAGAAATAGATCTATTTAAGTCTCCCAATGGGCAGCACAAGTCCTGCTGGCTGCCAGAAGAAAAAAAGCCCAGGAAGTAGTGAATGTGATTTCACTTAACTAGGGCTGCAGAAAAATCTTGGTTACGTAGGAAAAACCTGGCTAAAAGAAAAACACACATAAATCCTACAAAAAGTAAGAAAATATATATTGTACCTTTACAGGGAGGATACATAAGATATGGGTGTGGCTTACTGATGAAGGCTAATAAGCCAGAAATAGATCTATTTAAGTCTCCCAATGGGCAGCCCAAGGCCTGCTGGCTGCCAGAAGAAAAAACGCCCAGAAAGTAGTGAATGTGATTTCACTCAGCTAGGGCTGCAGAAAAATCTTGGTTACGTAGGAAAAACCTGGCTAAAAGAAACACACACACACACACACACACACACACCTATTTTCTTACTTAAAAAAAAACACACATATTATATATGTATGTATATATGTATATTTGTATGAATGTATGTATGTATGTATGTATGTATGTATGTAAAATTATCACCCAATTATGTTAGCATTACTGTTGAGCTAGAGAAATAAATATCCTTGATCATCAAAAACCTGAAGGTGAGAAAGCAAATAAAGCAGACAAGCTGTATATTGAAATTTTAACTTTTGAGCCTTTAAAATCTCTAAGGTCTTGCTATCGAAACTAAAATGGAAAAAAAGCATTCATTTCTTTTTTTGCAGTCCATATGATGAGACTTAAAAAAATAAAATCAGATTTCTTACAGAAAAAATAAAGTCCTGGAAAAGATGCTATTGAAGAACAAATTCAATAATTAACACTAAAAATATATTCAAAATCTTGGTGAATGTCTCCACAGGGTAATTTGCAGAAAGGACCATGTATAATGATACAACCTTCCTAGTAAACATAATGCTGAAATTAAATTGTTTTCTTTGTCTGGCTGGGCCTTTAGGGTAATATATGAAAATAATAATCATAATGCTTCTTTTGAACTGAGTTTTCAGTGCCATAGTCCACATTATACTGAGTTATTCCATAAGGGGGATATTTTTAAACAGTTCTTGTTAAGTCTTAAAATCCAAACCTATTGAATTTCAAAGTAATATAAGATTTACTTCCACTGTTCTTTACTTGCAGAGTTTAAGGATTTTGAGTAAAAATCCAGTCCATCATCATTGTATCAAATGATAGATAATTCCAAATATTTATTTTTTAAAAAAATAATGTACTTTCAAATATGTTGAAGGATACATTAGCATTCTTATACATGTCTGCACTGAAATGAATTTCACAAAGTTCAATGTAACCTAGACTAAGCATTCTAACTAATCTATTAAAACTATTCCCTTGATGTCAAAAACAGGATCAGGGTACGTTTATTTAACTGTTATTAAAAGTTATTCAAGTTTTATATTAGATTATGATACCTTCGACTCAACACACAAGGATTTTAGAACATTTACACTCAATAAAATGGTATGAACTGAATAAATGTAAGCTCGCTTTCCTTTCCATAATAATTAGGGACTGTACATACAAAATGAATCTTACATAGGTACAAGGAACCACTTGGTTTGCACATAGCATCATTTTGTTTGGCATAAAAATATCTAATCTTGAGGTCCAATTTTTGCATCAGAGAAAGATTCTATTATAAAGCACAAGCAACATAATGATAATGCTACATAATGATATTTATATGCTGATACAATAGCTGGTATCAGTTTGACTCTTTAACATAGCACTAGTACATCATTCTGGTGAAAATGGTAATAATAACTTAAGGGAGCATTATAGCTGGCAAGTGTGATGTTTGTACCACAACCATTAAAGTGTCACCTGAGGACCAGATTGCCTATTGATTAAACATCTGTAGAAGCTTCACATAATGATATTAAAATTCATGTTTAAATAATCTTCCTTAAAACTCAATGAATTCTGATTAGGAGGTTACCAAAAAAAAAGAAAGAAAGAAAGGAGTGTTTGTAGTAGTGTTCCTAGAACATTATTAAATAGTAGCTTTTGATTTACTGGAATAGAAAAATGTGAACAGAGAAAGGAAGACAAATATCTGTGGGAATGAACATATAGAATAATAGTGATAATTATAGTTTAGTTATAGTTATAAGTATAGTTAAGCTACAAGTAGGAGAAGGGAGAGGAGGAGGAGGAGGAGGAGGAGGAGGAGGAGGAGGAGAAGAAGAAGAAGAAGAAGAAGAAGAAGAAGAAGAAGAAGAAGAAGAAGAAGAAGAAGAAGAAGAAGAAGAAGAAGAAGAAGAAGAAGAAGAAGAAGAAGAAGAAATAATGGAGGAGGATATATAGCTCTGTCAAAATTATTTTTTTATCACTGAGAATGCTTCAACTGTATGATTCATTGTGGGAATAATTTGCAATTTTTTATTTTAAAGAATATTGCAACTGTGTGTTCATATCTACGGCTACTAGTAAAAGAGGTAAAGATCTCTGCAGATTTTTTTTTTACTCCACTACTTATTGTCGACTACTGGGGACAGTGCTCATTTCCATTTCAAAGCCATTGATCCAGCACTGTCTCAAGATATTTATGTGGTCATTGACAAGCATGATGTCACAGAGTACTGTTACCCTCCCACTGAAGTGGTAACTATTTATCTACTTGCATTTGCATGTTTTCAAACTGCTAGATTGGCAGGAGGTGGGGTAAGGATGGGAGCTCATCCCGTGATGTGACACATCTAGAAAAACATTAGATGGCAAACAAAAGAGTTTTCATCATTTCTGCTCTCATTGATAGTTATCCAGATATTTTCAGCACCTGTCTGGTAATCAGCCTTTAAGGTAGGAATAAACAGGCATGGCAGGGATGCTCTTGATTATTATAGTAAGGTAAAATAATGGAATTTTGAAACATTTAATACCCTTTGCAGGCATACTGTATGTCTTACCCTCTAGTCTATCCCCAGAAGCAATATGTCCACTAAATTCTGGCATTGGTGCATGCATAGCATTAGTGGGGGTCCTATCACACTGGTGACTCTTATTATGGAAGGAACAGAATTGTATGGAAAATATGTGATAAAATGACATTCTTTTTCCTGCCTTCCTGCATTTCATGTATACATAGCTGTTCCTGAAAGAAAGTTGAGGAAGCCACCTTTCTTCTCACATTCTTGCAAATAATTCTTTGACCTGAGAAATAGTCATTGTTGAGGCAGATATATTCTTAGGGTAATGGATCATATAACCCTGGCCACTCATATTCTAATTTGCTTGCTTTCACAGATAATTTTTATGCAACATTTTTCTATCTTACCAACCTGCAGCAGAACTCCAAAATATTCCTCATTTTTAAGTAATATTCTTGTATTCTTCACAATGTTAATGTGATTAGTCCTTCATCTCACTTCCTGTTCTTAAAGCAAAAAAAAAAAAAAGTTGAAAATTCGATTTAAATAGTAATCCATTAATTTTAAATATTTTAGGGCTAGTGAATGCTATTGTCCGATCTAATGCAATCAGATTTTATAAATGATTGGGCTGAACAAAATTACCTGTACTCAGGGTAAAAAGTCTGCAATTGGACAAAATCTCAGATTATAGCCTATAATTTTAATGGGGAGATCTTTATCTTACAATGATTGATTTGACTCTGTAATACATATTCTCATTATTATTTCACATACACATACTGTGAGAAAGTAACCCAAAAATATAAGTAAATAAATGAAAATCAAGTCTAAGAAATCATTGGATATTACTGAGCCCAATAAGTTTAGATTAAATTCTATGAGTTATGTATTTTAATAGTATGATTAAATCTTAATTGAATAAAAAGAACTTATATTTTCAGGTATAAAAATTGAATGTGAATAATATTCAATGCTTTTCAAATCAATGTCAGATATATACAATTTTGAGATTTCTTTTTTCATCAAACTCTAATTAACTTAAATATCAGTTACAAAATAAAAAAAATATTTTTGTATGCAAATTTATAGGTATGATAGAGAGACTAGAACTCAGGATTATGAAGATATACATGCTATACGTGAAGTCATAGCAACCGTTAAATACAAATTCCTAATATCATCATATGAAGATCCTCCTTGATCCAGTATCATCATTTGATATCTTTAGCAAAGAGAGATCCTTTATCACCTTAAGTGAGAGGTCTTCAGACTTAAGATACCCAAGAAATTTTTTTCCATGTGAAAAATCAGTTAATAAAAAGTTTTTTGCAATGTATTTTATTTGAACAAAATGTTACAATTAATGCTGAAAGAATAGACTGATAGAATGTAAACAGAAATTGTCATGTGAAATGCTTGGATGATGGTGACAGAATCTAGGGTTCACAGTTTGAATACTACAGTCTTGGGCTACTGTACTTATTGTACTTCTATATGAAATTTGATATTGTTACATGTGCATGACTGAGGTGATTCATTTCAAGGGACAATTGAAATGAAATTACTGTTGGCCAAAATACCACAATACAAATAATAATGGGTACCTTTGGGTTGAAAGCCCCATTGAAATGTCTCTATTTGATATATCTATGTGGTATAGCTTGTATTAATTAATTTACCACTTTAAATTTTTCAGTTATCAATACAGCAATATTCGTAGGCAAGGATAATATTTAATATCAATAATTAATTAGTCTTCTTTCATGGTAGGACTTCTGTTGCCTAAGTCTTCAGTCACTCCTTGGTCAATGGAATTGTAGTTTGCATTCCTTTTTATACATATTCAAACTGAGCTCAGTACCTTGAGAGTTTTTCAAGGAGTTTTTATGCTGATAATTGTAGGGTTTAAAAATATATTAAGCCAGCCAGAAACATTTGGAAATGGGTGGCATAAGCAAATAAACACATTTGCAGGCATCTTGAATAAATATAATTCAAAATGTGCATTTGCAAATCTTGAGTGGTGAAATATTTGAAACAAGCTTTAGTATATGTATGCTGACATCTGAAAACAGCTTGCAGCAAAACCAGTCCTGTCCTTAGGCGGAATAAAACAAGTGCATCAAATGCCGTTATCATTGTCTCTCCTTTCTTTGAGAAACTTCTTGTTATTCTCCTTTTTTGGACAGTAGAGTCAAAGGTCTCTGCAGCACTTCACATTTAATTCAAAAAGCGTGTTTCAGAATGAGTGGGAGAACAAATGCAATTTGACTCAAGTCAGAATCTAGATTTAAGCATTGTTTGTTGTTTGTTTTGGTAATGCCCTGTTTTAAAGAACCTTTCCTTTACCTTTTTAAATAGAAATTGTTTATTAAACTAATTCATTGTTGTTATTGTTATTGTTATTCTTGTTGTTCCAAAAACTAACTTGGATGTAATGACCAAAACCCATATTTAAAGGGGATCATTTAGAGAGAATTTATATTTATATTTAGCATAACCAAACAAAAATGTCTATTTTTATCATGGTTGTTCTTATTAACATGCCATGATCTAGATGAATCACAGCTCTATAATTAAGCTATTGAAAGAAAATATAAATGGATCTATCAGAGATGCCTCAATGCTGTCAGTAACACAAATTATTTCTTAAGTAACTGCTGAAAAAGTTGAAGCGGATAATATAATAAGCACAGTATGGATCCATCCATGCTAAATGTCATGCTGAAGTAAAATGAAAAGGAAATATCTGTAGAGCATCTACTTGTGCTGCTAGTTAAGTTGTATGACAATCAGCAACATTTTATATATCTTTATAACAACAGTTGTAGTCAATTGTATTCACAAGCTACTATAATTTAAATCAATATATGTACATGTTCTGAAAATATGTGGAAAAAGAGTAGCATCCATGTATATTAATGGCAAAGTAAATGTATTTATTATTTTTATTTTATTCAAAACATTTCTGTACTATAGCTGTCCAGCTTTTAACCAAGTCTGGGCAGCTCTCAACCAACTGATGCACCAAGAAAGTGAAAGAAATTGTGTTTGGCAAAACGACCACAATAAATTTACCCTATTAAACATTGCTTTCTATTCAGAATCTTCCAAATCATATCCTTGTTCTAACATCCTCACAAACACACATACATTTATCCTATCTCATTTTAGCTGATGTCATTTCATTTTTGTATATTTTTCTGCTTTCTTAATCGATGAATAAAGCCTTGATTCACAAAGCCTACTTTTAAAAATACTTTATATACTTAAGAGCAAAAGAGAAAAGTGCTATTATAAATCATAATTAAAATGTTCTCCATCCTGGACTAAAATGAGTGATAGCTGAGAACATGTATATAGCTTCTATGAGTGATAAATCATAGCTACAAGAACAAAACAAAACATTTATTTGTGGAAATAAATCCATTCATTCTTTATACAAGAATCTTCATGCCATATGCTGCTGGAATAAATTCACCAGTTTCTGTCAAGTTGCCTTGGCACTGTGAAATATAATAGCTCAGATTGTTTTCAGAGTAAGAACTCTGTTTAAGTGAAACTTCTGTCTTATAAAATAGAACATTTATTATAATGCTACAAAAATATGTGACAACAAGGATTTATGGAAAAAATAAGATGCAGTTTGTAATCATTCTGCTTACAAAACACAAGAGTAGAATGGCAATTATGTTTAGAAGCTACACACTTCAGCATTAGAATATGTCAAATATTTATAGCTGCTATTATCAGGTCTGTGTCCACTCACCATTGTTGAAAACACAGCATAATCATGCAATTAACAGCATTCTCCAATCAGTGTGTTTGGTACTCCCAGTAACTTAGAAAATTGTAAGTTTGTACAATTTTTTGTACAAACTTACAATTTTGTACAAATTGTTGTAGTTTCAAAAGGGGCTGCTTTCTATTTAAAGTTGATTGTGAAAGATAATACTAAGGATCTGTCTAAATATGGGCTTTATAACTAAATATGAATGGCTATCATGTTCTCTTTCCTGTCCATCATTCCACTAAATAATAATAAATATATTTATCAAATATGAAGATGTATTTGAAGAATCATCATCTTCAATTTTATGTATTTATGGTTATTTAAAATAAATACATATTTCTTTGTTCATAGCTCTATTAATTTGCAGAAACAAGCAACCAACAATGCACAATTTAATAAGATATTTCAACATTTCATACACATAGATCAGTAGTATCTATTCTAACTAGCAATAGGTTTTTTTTTTTAATTGAATTTATATGCTGCCCTTCTTCCGAACCTCTCAGGGCGGCTCACAACAATAAGAA